>PVJD01002646.1:0-193879 GCA_004026545.1 Mormoops blainvillei | reverse complement strand
AAGATTCAGGAAAATATGATGGGGCAGCTGATGGTGATTATAAAACAGGATTTTTCAGAGTGTTTTGAACAGTGGAAGAGACACTGGGAGAACTGTGTGAGTTCCCAAGGTGTCTGCTTTGAAGGGAACTGAGGTGTCTTTGTCCTGTGTACAATGTTTCTTGCATCTTGCATCTTCTTCAATAAATGTCTCTATTTTTCATATTATATAGCTGGATACTTTTTACATGGCTGGATACTTTCTTTAAAGACCACGTACACTGGCTCAAATGGAGGACAGAGCCCATGATGAGCCTAACACCTTTTATTCCTTCCTGAGGAAGCTTATAATAAGTACAGATATTTTGTTAACTATTCTGTTTTACTTATATTGTCTCCATCAAACATTTTGGTTATACCATATGAGTATTTTTATTAAAAAGGAAAGTTATGGGATCTTTACCTTCATAACCTCTAGGAGTTGAAAAATGCATGGATGTTGCATTTAAAATTGAAATATTGTCTGTAAGTTTTCAGTTCCCATGATATGATTATTTTTAACATGTTTTTATTTTGTGTAGGCTAACAGAAAATTTGAGGTTGGGAACACTGAGTCCCTTGTCTAGTGCTCTTTTCTAGTCTTAGAATATTTCCATAGAAAAATGATGATGTATAGCTATGCACTGAATGAATAAATGAATCAATGGATGTTTGAAGGTGCCATATCTTACATCCATATTTGTGTAGAACTGGGATCCAAATTATGTGTATCCAGCTTTGAATGGATCAAATATATACAGTTTTATTTATTGTAGGGGAATTTTGGGGAGAAGGAAAAGCATTTATGACCAATTTCTTCCTAGAACTATCAGAATTATTCTTGATTTAAGGGGCTTTTCTCTGCTTTATTGAAACTCTAGTGGATGGGACCATCCATGGCTCAGGGCAGCCACTATTTTCTGAATGAACTAATTGCACGTGTCATATTGGGCATTCATTTAGGTTTCACAGATGGAATCAGTCCTCACGTATTATTGAACAAGATTTTAAAGTGAGGGCCTCCTGATTTCAGCTCTTTGTATCATTGTGATTTTTTTTTTTACATTTCACTTTAGTATTAAGTTATAAGCCATTAAATAGTAAAGTATGTTCCTATTTTTTTCAGACATTTCAAAAATCGAGTATTTCAAAAGATAGTACATAGTCAAGCTGGGAAGGAATGAAATATTGAAGGGAAAAATGTGTCGAGTTATTTATCAAAAGAAGACTGCTTCAGGTATAAAAGTAAAGTGTCATATGATGCAGCCCTGGGACCTCACTTAGCAGAGTAAAATTCACTGTATATAATGAAGTGAATTTAAAATTGTGTTTATAATGACTTTTATTTTCTTCCCTTTAATTCTACAGATATTAACTCTGTAGAGCTTATCTTACACAGGAACACTTGCTAGGCACGTGGAAAGTATCTTTTAATATGATAAGAAAGATAAGCATATAGGAGACATTATTCCCATTAAAAATCTGTAATAAACACAGTGTTACTTTATGGATATTTTAGCATCTACATCATACATTATCTAATAAACATAATCATTATTCCAATATTTTATTAGACACTTTCAAAAACAAAGCAAGGAGACCCCCAACAGTAATGACAACAGAGTTTCTTGGAGAATACCTCTAGATTGAATCATTAAAGGACTGAAAATGTTTAACAGAGCTTATGTACCAGATATGCTTCTAAAAATAAGAGAGTGCAGTAGAAACATGAGACCCTTAAATTCAGTGATGATAACAGGTGCAGCTTTAATGAAATACATTAGCATGTTAAAATACACAAAGCTAAACATAGTCAGGTGGATAATGATCAACATCTTTATTTACTGAATTCTACAGCAAAGACTGAAGATATCAAAGAAACATACCTTTAAAATGAGATAACACAACCTCAGAGAGGCTATTTTAACTTTTGCAGATTTTAAAACATAGTTGCTCTACTTTTTTCTATCTGCACAGTTAGAACATAAAAAGCTGGTAAAGTAATTTACATAGGTCAACAGTAAATTTTCACATTCACTAAATGACTATGCAAAGTCCCACTTACTGCATGGAGAGCAGAAGGGCACCAACATACAAACAAAAGTGCCCCCATAAATATTCTAATGAATAACCAAATGAAACCCCTCTGTCAAGTCCAATTTCTGTCTTCCAACTAGATTTCATGTGAGAAGCATTTGGAAATTTTTCCTGGGAAGACTGTTTTTGGCATATAGAGTACATCAGAATTTGGAGAATCCTCGGTATATCATGGGGTGTGAGTGAATTCTCTATTTTTTCTTGAAAGTTTTTTTGGGGGAAGTGAATATTCATAAAAATTGTGTTTATCTGACAATGGTATGGAATGAAAGATGTTGAAATCAGTATGTTTTGAAAGGTGAGACTGGTAGCTCCAGTGGCTTACAGAGCCTGTACAGCTTTAAGAAAATTCAAGGGGATTGGAAATCTTGATGATGGGGGGGAAAATGGAAATCTTTCCCCCAACCAAGTTACTTGTTTTCAATTAGGCAAAATGCAATTGCATTTTGGAATGACAAAATGGAATATACTAACCTATGTATTTTAAGAAGACCAATAGTTGCATTGTTTGTGGCCAATTTAGTACAATCTATTTATATTCTTATAGTTCATTCCTTTGATATCTTAGTGGGAACAAATGAATTCCTACCTTTACCAGACTCTAAATTTCTGTGTGATTTAGAGGGTAAAGAAATCATTGTTCCCCTTCCAGGATGGATTGTTGTGAAAAAATGACAAACTGATTGATTGGTGAATGAGAATGACAAAGCTGAAGGGACAGACATGAAATAGTTAACAAAATCCACTAGATGTTTTAGAATCAATCCTACCTTTGTAGAAAGATTTCACATTTTAGAAACAACAAAAAGAGGAACAAACGTCAGCTAAAAGAATGGTTTCACTTTGAGGAAATAGATGTCTCTGAATTTCTCTAAAACTTCGCAGTTTTCTGGAAAATACAGGGCAGTTTTAATCATTTTCACATGTTCTTTAAAAGGATTTTCGATAACACTGTACTCTTTTCATCATAACAATTATTCAAAATGTATACTTTTTTAAAAAGTCAAATTTAGTAAGAATATTGTGGTATAGATTTCCATACATTAGAAAATATGCATCATTAGAAATTGTTCTATATTATAGCATCAGACTTTATCAGTTCCAAGAAGCTACACAATGTTTCCTGGAAGAACAAAAATACATTAATAAATATTTTTATTTTAGATTATTTTTCTTACTATTTTTACTCCCTTGCTTTCATATTCACTTATTTCAGGATATCTTTATTGTATGAAACACTCAGTTTTATTGTTACAACTTTTTAGTGTGAAGGAATATACGTAAATAAATATATTGAATCACAGCACAGTATCACCAAGAATTTAGAATCAAAAGGTTACTTCCTAGGTAAGAAGTTGCAACTTGTTCTAGCAGTCCATGAAGTTTTATTACCACCTAACATTTCACTTTCCAAAACATTGCCACGCAAATTTACCCCTGGCTAGATTGCTCTTTTTCTTTAACTCTAACCTAATTGCAGAAAAGGAAATAGAAAAATAAATTTAAAAAAAAAACTCTACTTCAGAAAAGATATCTGGGACAAGCTGTAACACTAAAGTGCATCTTAGTTTAACGCAGAACAAAAGGGACAATACAGAAAATTAATTACTCAGTAGTGCAGCTCTTCTAAACACACATGTCTGTTCCATTGCAATGTGCACATTATCAGTATTTGCATTACCATATCCAGCTCAGGATCTGACAAGACAAATGATATAGAAGCCAAATAAGTACCTAGCTGACTAACAAAGAGTGTGTGATATAAGTAAGGGAAAAAAACTGTGTTAATTCATTGAGTTATTGTAGTTGATTTTTCTACAGCATTATACAGCCGATCATGTAATGCTATCTATCCTGCCTTTTACACTCCCAAAGAGTGTGTATGTGTACCAGTGGGCAGCAGTTTCGGTCTCAGTTACCCTCTTCTTCCCCTCTCTCCTTTGACCAACACTCTAGCAGCCATGGTTGCCTGTGCTCCATACCCTGGCTCTTCATTCGGAAAACCAGACGGTTGAGCAATTGGACTCTGTGCCTTCCTGCACCCAGCAACAACTGCAGCTTTTGCTCAGTGTGAGGCCTCAAAGCCCAATACTCACTTCACAGTCAGAGCTCCCTCAAGTGTTTACTCCTCTCAGAACTCTCTCTGCCTTTCTTCGTGTTTTATCAGAATCTAGGCATACAAAGTATGTCCAGAAAAAAGTCCAGCCATTGTTAATATAATGAGAATAGTTTGTGCAACATCTGTGTAACCTGGCAGCCAAGGAGAGTGGACTGGAACACACAGGCATGAACAATAATGACTCCACTGTACTAGTCAGCGGGGGCGGTAGGTGCCATTGAGAAAGGATGTGGACTCTGTGGACATCACATTCAAAATGGCTGACTGAGTAGAGCAACGGATCTGCACAAAATTTTCTATTAAGTTTAAACATTCCTCAGTGGAAACTATCCGTATGATTCAGAAGTCTGCAGCAATGGGCAACTGGTGACTGGTAGCTTTATCACAACAATGTGCCCACTCATGCATCATGTTTGTGCAGAGGGTTTTGGAGAAACATCAAATAACCCAGGTGACTCAGCGCGCCTACAACCCACATTTGGCACGCCATGACTTCTGGCTTTTCCCAAAACTAAAACCTCCTTTGAAAGGGAAGAGATTTCAGACCATCAATGAGATTCAGGAAAACACGATGGGGCAGCTGACAGTGACTGGGAGAAATGTGTGAAGTCCCAAGGAGCCTACTTTGAAGGGCACTGAGGTATCATTACATGTACAATATTTCTTGTATCTTGTAGTATCTTGTTATCTTCTTCAATAAATGTCTCTATTTTTCATATTAACAAAGCTGGATACTTTCTGGGCAGAATTTCTCATACATTTTATAATCCTGAATGGTCAAATGTTTCCGTTGTATTACACCCAACTCAGAACTTACATGGGATACAAGAATTAGGATGTATGCTGAGACCTGTAATTCCCCTCTTTCTTCATTGATAGATACTTAGCCATAACTCCATATATTGTGAATCACTTAAATTTCTTAAGTCTTTTTAATTGACATGGCATGGATGATTTATTCACTCTGTAAACTCAGCAAGCATATAATCAAGGGAAACCATTAACATTACTAGACTTCAGTTAAAATATCCTCAGGCATATTTCACTAAATTCACTAAATTAAACAAAATTCCTTGAATATATGTTTGACTCAGTGAATGAAGAGAGGGACATGTCTGAGTACTGAAATGAAGGGCTCACACAAATAAAGAACAAAATAGGTCAAAGTTAAGTTAGTAAATTGAACAGTTTATGGCCTAAAGAGAGATACAAGACCAAAAAACAAAACAAAGTAAAACATACACCTGTTTGCAATGGCCAGGGAATACATCACTTCTGCCTTTTTTCATATATATATGATAAATAGAAAATGCCAAAATTTTTATTATACATTAAATTCCTAAATTCAAACTTTGAATTTCTTTGGCAAGTATTAGTAGCTCAGCTTCTGGAATAGATGTTTGCCAATGTGAATGACCAGTGAAAAATATTGATTAAAATATATATATTTTATTGGAAAAAAACACCCTAATATCTGGAATGATACTGATGATTTATATCACTAATAAACAAGACTGTGAGCAACCTTCAGGGGTCACCAGTTTGATTAGCTAATTGTAAAAATATAGTATTCTTATGTTAATTGCACAATTGTCAGTGATGTAAGAGTTAATGTGTGAAGTATTACAAATTTACACTTTAGCGAAAGAAATAAGAAAAAATAAATGACAACTAAAGACCTATATACAGTGCTGTTAATGGGCATACAAAGAGCTTTGTAAGTTTAGAAATGGGTGTGATTGCTCTTAAGTAGAATGGTAGAGAGGTATCAGAGAAGACTATTCGGGATCAAGGAAAGCTGCATTAGAGAAGAGATATTTGAGATAAATCTAGGAAGTTAAAAAAAATACCAAAATGTTGTATTTATTATCCTAAAATGGTCTTCATCACTTAACCCTCCTTTTGACATCATATTCAATTATATCTTTCATGTTGGCTCTTTCCATGGGACAGGTTAAGATGCTGTAATAGGTAGGTAAAAACATCTTACAATATCTTTATTTCTTTAGCAACTGCTTGATCATTTCTTCTTCTCATTGTTTTAGTTTTCCTTCATACTAAAAACCACAGCACCAGTTAGAGCAATTTTTAAGAAATTTAAATTCCCATTTTATGCTTTTTTATCTGCCAGCCTTTATTTTTTTTTTTTTTCAGCTAGTAGCAAAGATTTCATTTCTTGCAGAAGGCCTTTCCTTTTACACCACCACCAGACTGGATCAGGTTGCCTTCTAGATATAGGTTATCCTTCTCTGGGGTCCTCCACATTCCACATTTAGACTAAGGAACAGGAACAGGATGTATGTCTTTATATAAGTTCCTCATACATATGTACATGTGGACTTGTACACACAGGACCTTATGGACTGCACACCACATTTTCTATACCTAGAGTCCAAATTATGCATTTCTAAATGTGTGCTGAGGGAACAAATAAACTCACAGTCTATGAAAAGAAAATGTGCCTGCCTAAGAAACTGCATTAGAATGAAATAAGTATGGTGTCTGAACTTACTGTTTGGCTGTGTGATAAACAAGTGTACAGACTGAGTCAGATTGGGTGCAAGATAGTTTTCTTCTAGATTATGAGGGAAAATGTCTCTGCTAGGTGATATCCTATTCTCTGAAATGTATGCCACATTTAAAAGTATATATTTTAAAGGTTTTGATGTATGTCTAAAAGAACTGCATGTGTTTAATGTGTACAATGTGATGTTTGGACAAATGCAAATACCCATGATACCATGACTGCAGTCAAGGGAATAGACACATTCAGCACCTCCCGAAATTTCCTTGTTTCCCCCACCAACTTTTTTGGTAGAGTGCTTAATGTGAGACCTACACTTTTAAGTTTTGAAGTACACAATACCATATTATTAACTATAGCCACTATGCTACATAGCAGATCTCTAGAATTCCTTCATTTAGGATAACTGAAACTTTATATTTATTGAATAACTTCCCATTTCCCTCACCAGCAGCCCCTGGTAATCACTACTGAATTCTCTTCTGAGTTTGACTATATGATACCTTCCTGAGTAGAATCATACAGTATTTGCCTGTGACTAGCTTAGTTTGCATAGCATAGTGTTCTCCAGGATTATCCACGAATTGCAGATAGCAGGATTTCCTTCATTTTTAAGACTATAGAATATTCATTTGCATGTTCATACCACATTTTCTTTATCCATTCACCTGCTGATGGGAGCTTGATCTGTTTCCATAGCTTGACTATTGTGAATAATGCTGCAGTTTACATATTCCTTTGCATTTCTACAGATATCTCTTCAGGACACCAACTTTCTTTGCTTCAGGTATATACCCAGAAGGTGAATTGCTGGATATTATGGTAGTTCTATTTTTAGCTTTTGAGGAACCTCCATTCTGTTCTTCATAATGACTATGCTGATTTACATTCCCGCCGCTGTCACAGAGCTGCTTTCGCTTCACAGCTTCACCGACACACGCGGACAGTTGTGAAGTGATGTGCCATCGTGGTTTTATTTGCCTGATGGTTAATGATGTTGAATACCATTTCACATACAATTATTTACTCATGGTGGTTTGACTTATTTTTTGACTTTGCGATGGTGCAAAAGCAGGACACATTTAGTTGGAACTGTACTTCCAGTATTGCTTTGTTTTGTTCTTAGACTTTATTTTTATTTTTTAATTTATTATTCTTTTTTACTTTTATTGTAGTTTTATCACTACCATATAATTTCACACACATGGGAGATACAAAACTGAAGGCAACAAATGAACAAATAAGAAAAATAAATGAAAATTGTAGATATAGACAACTGTATGGTGGTTACCAGAGAAAAGGGAGGGGTAGTAAAGGGTAAGGGAGCTCAAAAAAGATTTGACTTTGGGCAGCGGGCATACAATGCAGTACACAGATGACGTATTATAGAAATATATACTTGTTACATATATAATCTTATTAACTAATGTCACAGCAATAAATTTAATTTTAAAAAACCCTTGCCCTCTGAAAGCAGAAAGCGTAGTTGGTAAGTATGAAGACCAGTAAACATGGTAAAATCTATACAGATATTCAACCTTAATTCTTTAAAATGATAAACAAGAGGTTGATTTAAACTAAGACAAGCATATTTAAGGAAATTAGTTTGAATTGTGCCTCAAATGTCAATAATTTTTTTAATTTTTAATTTTAATTTTATTTTTATTTTATTATTTAAAATCTATTTTATTGTATTTTTCCATTACCATTTATTTAAATTAAATTTATCGGGGTGACAATAGTTAATAATAATGATATAGGTTTCCAGTGTAGATTTCTATGATACATGATCTGAATATTGTATTGTGTGCACACCAAAGTCAAATCATCTTCCATCAACACATATTTGGCCCCCTTTACTCTTTACTTACCCCCTATACCCTTCCCTCTGATAATCACCATACCATTGTCTGTGTCTGTGAGTTTCAGTTTCATAGCCCACATATACGTGAAATCATATACTTCTCAACTTCTTCTGACTGACTTATTTCGCTTAGCATGATATTCTCAAGGTCTGTCCATGTTGTTGCAAATGACAGTAGTTCATCTTTTCTTATGGCTGAGTAGTATTCCATAGTAAACATGTACCATGTCTTTTTTATCCAATCATCTATTGAATGACACGTGGTTGTTTCAACATCTCGGCCACTGTGAATGGTGATGCAGCAAACACAGGGATGCATACATCTTTGTGAATAAATAGAGGAGGGACTGCTGACTCAATAAAACTTTTAAAAGCAATGTTTCCAAATTTTAAAGTTCCGGGCAAGGTCTGGAAGAGGGAAAATAAAGGGGAGTTGTAAGAATAGTAAGCTGATTAGTTTGCTTAGGAGATGGTAGAGGAACAGGGTAGTGTAATATGATTTCAGACTCATAGCTCCTAAGGAATCTTTCATAATTGGTATATCCACTATAAGCTACAATATTATTAAACACAATCATAGAAACACACAAAATCAGACATATTCAAGATATAAGTATATATCTTTAAGCATATATGTAAGTGTATTAAAGATAATCTACTCATACACTCTTTATATCATGGAGGTTCAGGTTTCTACAGATCCACATCTCTGGTCTCCCATAATGGGAACTGTAGGGGAATGGCTTCTGTAGGAGGTCTTGAAGGCTGAGAATAAGAGAGTTCTCTTCTTATTTGTTCCTTATGCTCCCAAAGCAACCAAGTTCAAGGGTTTAAATGTGGTTTGTTCTTACACAGCTAGAGATAATGACCTTCTTGCTTATAAAAGATACAATAAAAAGGTTATGAGGAATGTGGATTTGTTTTTAAAATCAAGACACAGATAGTTTTAGTATATAAAATACAAATTGTTTTTATTATCTATAGAGTAAATATATAATAAAATAGCAAAGATTAAAAATACCTCATTTATAAGAAAATAATATTTCATATATATTCTAAATTTTATATGGTTGGCTATTTCCCTTTCTGTTGTCTTTTTATTTTTTCTCTGTTAATTGGCTGATACTATCAAAGTTAACTTTTGCATATGAGATGTATCTTAATTTCTCTTTATGAATTTATTTAAATGCTTGATTTTAGATGTAGACAACCAATGAAATAGAAAAATATTTGCATAGCATTTAATACTGTGTGAATCAGTCTTTTAAAACTGTCCTTCTCTATTCTAAGCTAAAACACTGTGTTCTCACAAAGACAATGTCCATGTCATATTACTTTCATAAAAAGAAATATATTCAAGCTAATATGGGATTTATCTTGATGCATGATTCTGTCTATCTACAGGCACAATGACTATCTCAGCTTCCTGGTTTTTGGTGGTCTTTTAAAAAAACTTATTTGCTGCTGTTTGTTTTTTATTCTTAAACTCAGTGTTAGAGCAACTGACTTCATTTGTTTTTTCACACTTAGTCTATACATTTAAATACTACTTTTTGTATATTTTAGCCTTTTGCCATTTTCACTGAAATATTTATATTTTTAAAGTACATAACACATACTAATTGTAACTATTCTATAAAATAAGTTTCCTAAGAAAAGTTCCAGTAGCTTATGACATAAAATTCCTACCAAAGGCATCACATCACATGGCCAAAAACCAAAAAGAAAGAAATCAATACAAGAAAGGGTGGTATTTATATTATGTAGGTCAAGATTATAAGGGAGTTTTAGAAATGGAAGGAAAGATTGAAAACACATTTATAGTGAAAATTATCACTATTTTGCTCTTTGAAAAAGCCTGGATAAATTTTTCTAGGAAAAATAATACAAGTAGACAAAGATGTTATGGACAAGAGATCATTTTTATTCTTCCCAGTACACACAAAATGTACAGAATTATATATATAATTCACGTTTGTCATAATACTTTTAGTGTATTCCATAGTAAAGAATGGGGACCGGAAAGGAGGGGCTCATAGCTGGGCTTCCCCCTTTTGCCTCCCCTAGTAATGCTCATGGAGAAATAAAATGTGATGCTGTGCTCAAACATCCTAGTAAACAGGCTCATTTGATATCCTAGTGGTATTTACTATTGGAAAGATAATGGTGCATCTTTACCTATTAAATACTTTTAATAGTATATACCCTGTGTGTCTAAGTGGCTTATAAATCACTTTTTGACATTTATCCCAGAACTTTGTAAACATATGGTCACACAAAAACTTATATTTGAATGCTCATTGCAGTGTTAGTTATAATAGCCCTAAAATGGAAGTAGCCCAGATAGCCCTTCAAGGAGTGAATGGTTAAACAAACTGTGTATGGAATACCAACCAATAAAAAAAGTGAACCATTGATTTGTACAACATAACTTGAGGGAATTATGAGTGTAAAAAGTGTTCCCAAAAGATTACTTACTGTATGTGATCTCTCTGATCTTACCTGTGGATGTGACTCTAGAAGTATCTCTATTAAAATTTCAAATAAATACATTTAACCTTAAAAATGCCACCCTACATGAATATTAATAGAAAAATGGTATTTGTGCTATAGATTGGACATGCATCCCCCCCCCAACTCATAAGTTGAAACCTAATATTCAATATGATAGTATTAGGTGGGTGATAAGGTCACGAACGCAGAGTGCTTATTAACAGAAGTAGTGCCCCTATAAAAGGGATACCAGAGAGCTCCCTCTCCTCTTTTACCGTGCGAGGGCACAGCAAGAAGGTGGCTGTCTGTGGACCAGGAAGCAACCACTCACCAGATACGGAATCTGTCAATGCCTTGACCTTGGCATTTCCAGCCTCTTGGACTATGAATAAGCATGTCTATTGTTTGCAGGCCACCCAGCCTATGGTATTTTGTTATATCAGCCCGAGCACACTAAGACATCTTGTATAGAAAATAAAAAGTTATTCTTTTTATTGTACATATGGAAGATACTAGGTAAGTTTTACATATAAAAACATAGTCGATAGAGCACTCTAATTTTTTCCATACAAATACACACAATAGTTGGAGTGGCAAATTAGAAAGATACTAATTCAACCTACCAAATATTGTTGCAATAAATTAGAATAGCCCAATTATGGAATGCGCTACATTTTTAAAGTGTACTTCCTTTTCAGTAGAACAGAAGTGAAAAATACCTGGATAATCTGGTAGGAGATTAAAGCTGAGAGTCAAAAATGTGTTAAGGTTGGATAAAATAATGTTACACATTCACTCAACATTCAAAATGCTTTGTTTTATTTGTCAGGTTATTTATGAGATACTTTATTAAATCATTTTTTCATTGGTAAGTGATAATAAGGTCGTGTGGACAGAGACCTTAATAATGGGATTAGTTACTTTATAAAAGAGTTACCAGAGAGCTCCCTCACCCCTTCGTGACGGGTGCTGGAGATACAATGGAGAGCCACATTAGGTAAAAGTCTTGCTTTCCTTGAGTTCATAGTCTAATGAGCTAGACTTATATTAATTGACTGGATACATAACTAAGGCTCCCATTAAAACCAACTCTCCACTCCAGTAAGTGCTGTAAAAGGTTCTATTGGGGGAAAATCTAATAGAACTCTAATTGTCCTTGAGGAAGGAATATTTTAGCTGAGTTCTGATAGCTGAACAGATTTTAAATCTTTAAAGTGAAGATGGTCAAGAGATGGCTGGGGGGCAGCTGAAGGAAGAAGTATCAATAGAGTGTGGCCTGAAGGAACAAAGACTCAGGAGAATGGCATGTGGAGGGCCTGCAAGGGCTGAGTTTGAAGATAAGAGGAGGCTCACTATTCCAGGTTTAAACATTTGTTTTTCCCTCAATAATAGCAATGGGGAAAATTTGGCCTTGGGCATGTTGCTGAAAAGGGAACAATTATATCTGGGAAAGAGACTATAATACAAGGGAAATGATTATATTTGCATCCAGTGAAACAATTATCTTCGCATGCTAATACTGTTGCTCTGCCTATATTGTGGAGACTGGAAATTAAAAGGATGGTTTACTAATGGTTATAATCAGATGTAATTATTATTTCAAGTAAATGGTAATGTGGACTAGAAAGAAAAACATTATACAGTTTGAGGTGTTTTAACATTCTACATTTTGAATTAACATGTGTTAATAATGGACGTGTCAAGGAGACACGAGAGAGAGAGGAACAAAGTAGTGAGAGAGGAACAAAGATATGAAGATGACAGATATGTTAGGTTTATTACATTTAACTATATTAATTTTCCTTGTTGTGCAACTGAATGGGTCGATACAGCATTCGGTGAGATATTTGGCAAAGGAAGAAAAAACATGATTAACAGGATAACCATTAGTGTGATTTTGTACAATAGGACACAGGAATCTGAGCACAAAGTTCAGAGCTGAGATCAATGATTATGACCATAATCATAGATAAGGTAGCCCTTGTTAATGAATCACCTCCTCTTTTCTCTCAGAAAGATGAGAGTGAAATTTGAGTTTTGAAGAATGGCCTCAATTAGAGGCCATGTAAAGATGTAAAAAAAAAAAAAAAGCAAAACTGAATAGTTTTAATTTGATATTTTTGTTGTTGGAGTTAAGAAAAAAGACATTCCAGAGGGACATTATAATTTGAGAAACATATCTTGAATGAGTCTGAGGGATACTACATGTATTATATAGCATTCTTAATAAGTCAAAATGCACAGCTCCAGTACAAGTTTGTCCTTCTGCTAGAGTACGGACAACTCCTGTATTATAAAAGAAGAAAGAGGAACAGATGGCTTCAGTTGCGGATTAAGTTGATATAACTGTGACACATCTTTTGAAACTGAACATCTGATGGTTTCAATTTTCTTTTGAAGCCACAGGTAATTTTGTCTGCGGATACAGAGGGGACAGTGCCAATGGAAGAGGACTGAATGGTTGGACAAAGTGGAGAAAGTTTGAAATTGTTACTTTGAAAGAATGAGTGTTCACCAGAGAAATATAACATGATTTCTAGGTCAGATTGAGAGCACACTTGAGATGGATGGCTTATTATTATGACAATAATCAACCCTCTTTTTCTTTTTTGAATTTCTATAGCGGTGTTTGGGGTGTTCCCTGGCAGGCTTTGAAAAATCAAATCGTTGAGTCTTTTCAGGAGTGGAATTCTTACAGAGAGTTTGGGGCAGATACTTTTTCACAGCAAAGTCTGCATTCCCTCCATGGTGCAAAACTGGATCACTTATTTTCTCCTCCCTTGCATCTGGGTATGACCAGTTGTTGATTTTCATCAGAAGGAAAATGAATGAAATTTATCTTAGCTATGTTCAGGCCTGACACGTGAAATACCCTGATCTATTCTTCAGTGGTCTTTCTTTCATTCAACTGGAATAAAAATACGAAGGCACTCTTGGAAGTCACATGCTATAGATGGCAGAGCAACCACCAAACACATTCCCTAAATTACCACATATAAAAGTGGTACAAAATGAAATTTAGGATTACCTAGGACTTTTTCTGAACAGAAAATTAATTTCAGTTGGGGAAGTTCTTTTTCTCCTGAAACAAAACTAGATAGTAAATAACTCGTGCTTTGTGTGGACATAAGACATCTGTCAGAGCTACTCAGCTGTGCAACTGTAATGCAAAGCAGACATAGACAATGTATAAACAAATGAGCAGGTTCGTGTTCAACAAAACTTTATTTACTGAAAGAGGCCATGGGCCAAATGAAAAGCTAGAGTGAGCTGACATTCGTATGACACATTTGTGACCTCAAACTAGCTGGACCAAGCTAATATACATATGTTATGAAATAGATAGGCACAGGGGGATATAAGGTATTTTAAAGTGTACTTTTACAATAACAATGTAGAAATGAATATAAATAAAGGAAGATTTTTTTTAAAGGGGGGCAATGATATAGTAAGTATAATTAGTGGAGTCAAATGTAGGACATCACAATAAAATAAAAGAATGTTAGCAGTGGGATTGATTTAACAAGCAAGCTGGAAGTAATTTTGAGTTAGTCACATGGGAGTTCATGACAGTTCCTATAGTGAATTGCTGGGAATAAGTGACAAGTACGTTAATCCAAATGAGTTGTGTGTATTTATGGGAACTCTAGCACCTTATTACTGCAGTACATCAGTGTGAAAAGACAAGGGTCAATTAAGATTAGTGATTATATAATGATAATGATTTGAATGCCAGCACTCTAAACCTATATCATATATAATATATAATGTTAACTATATATGTGTAAGTACACATATACATATAGGTATGCCTTATTGATATGACATCAACACAGATACACATATATGTACACATACATTATATATGCTGTGTATATATGTGTGTGTACACAAATAAGATAGAGACACAAGTATAGATATAAATGTAATTGTAGTGATAGGTACAGATGCTTGGCCACACCATCTTTGTTACCAAGATTCCAAACTGGTCATCTCTTTGAGGTTCATGTAATGCCGGAGTTTCTCAACTCAAGTGTAAAAATACAAACATACCTATTGCCAATGAGTATACTATAAAATAAAATAGAACTTAATCATAATTAAGTTCTTTTTGCGTGAAGAAAGGCCACCTTTCTTCACAATACAATTGGCTTCCTAAAGTAAAGCAGTGTAAGGAGCACAGGAGGGAATCTATTTTATTACCAGTCCAAATAAGTAGAAAAGCAGCTATGAAAGAAAACATAAGGAAGTCTTTTAAATAATTATAATTGCAAAACACAGTTTAAGTGTATAATGTCTTATTCCTATTCAGATTTTCTGAAATATGAGTTTATTTGTGGTAGGCTAGGGACTCATTATATAATAGTTCACTTACTAACATTGTGCGCTATTATTCTATCATTGAAAAATATAAAATTCACTTACATTACCACACATAAAGGAAAACATTTCTCTCTTCTCCACAAAATAATCTATCAAAAAAACAGTTTGTTATGCACAAACTCATGTTAGCCAAGTTCATTAACTGATGTTAGATTTGCTGAGGTGCCAGCGCTATGATTAGCCAAATCACTTAAAATATTTTGCCCAAACAAGAGTGGAATAATCAGAGCATTATTTTCTTAATTACTAAGCAGCCTAGTTACAATATTTGCTGAGATTTGTGATGCAATAAGAATGTTTAGTAGTTGCAGTATGAATTAGATGTTTGGATTCATACCTGACTCAAGGTAAAGTGACAGCATCATAGTGGAGTGTCTCACAGCTGTATTCTGGTGCCTCCAAGCAAACACTGGCCAATGATAACATGTTAATTATGGAAACAGATTTTATCCTTTAATTTTCTATTAAACTTTCTGTTACAAGGCAATGATTACTTCTGTCACAGCTATTTTTCTAGAAAATTCAAATTACTTTAATCTGATTCATCTATACTTGGAACGTCATTTGCACATGATTTAACTGTAACTGGAATCAGTTTATATTAGATATATTGTGGGTTGATTTTTTTTACTAAAAGGAGTAAAGGATGATTAAAGTTTAAGTCACCAATTTCCATTCCACTCTGGATAACTATCTAGCACCTTTACGTTTTGGAGATGGAAATATTTACCCTTTGGGAGATCCAGATTTTATAGTTACTGGAAGGCACTGGAGAGCAGAGAAAATTGGTGCAGAGTTAGCTATTGCTATTGAAAGGAAGGAAGGGAGGGAGGGAGGGAGGGGGACAGGGGAGAGAGGAAAAAAAGAGCAGTAGATGTACTAACATCTGGCAACAAATTTTCATTTACCATTTCACACAGCTAGTTCTAAGGTGCACATACTAGATCTTTTGTCCTACCTCCACATTGCTAAAGGGCTTTATTTCCATGGAAATACTATTTTTTCTGTCTAGATTTGTTTCTTCATGGGGATAGAACACTGTAGATCTCCCTGGGTTTAGCCTGTATTGAGCTGGAAATTAGACAAATCTTTCAACGTCTAGTCGCACTTCAAATGTCTTACCTCATTACTCCAGCATCTTCCCTTTCAGACTATTTACTTCCTGCTTCACTAATTATTCATTATGTAGGAGGGAGCAGGCTTAAACTCTATCTCCTTGTATTTCATCGACCTTATCGTTCAATTACTTTTGTGTCCATTATACATTGGATTTAAAAAAGAGGAAGACAGATATTGATTAGATATTAATATTATTTTTTAAATATTTTATTTATTTATTTTTAGACAGAGGGGAAGGGAGAGAGAAAGAGAAGGGGAGAAACATCAATGTGTGGTTGCCTCTTGCAAGCCCCCTGTTGGGGACCTGACCTGCAACCCAGGCATGTGCCCCGGCTGGGGAATCAAACCAGTGACCCTTTGGTTCACAGGCCAACGCTCAATCCACTGAGCTACACCAGCCAGGACAGTCTAGGTTCTGAGAGGAGATGCCCAAGGATTCTCCCCTGAATGAGAAGCAGTAACCTAAACATTCACTTCTGGACCACATTGAGTACTTACACAGATCATTGGTCTCAGAGATTACAGACCCTACAGAAGGCAGTTGATCTTATCTCTGCCCAGGCCATCTTGTTCAGTTTGTGATGAAACTAAAATCACAGTTGTAGAGAATCTTAAGCAGCTGTATCAACACCCAGAATAATTCATCTACACTTACATATTCTGACTCTTAGAGAAAGAAAGCCAAGCTCTCCATTAACAGCTGACTGTCAGTTTTACACAGAGGTAAGAGCCATTCTTTCATGATTAATAGTTATAATGACAAAAAAGAAAAGAGATGAAGTTGATCCCTGTGCCTGTGCTCCTCATCTGTTAGAAATAGGAATAATATTTGCTAGATTGAGTTTTGTGCTTAGTAAATAACTTGTTAAAATAACTTGCCTAACAGGAGACATTTAATACTTGATTAGAGAAGAAGTTCAACAACGTATGGGGATTTAGACTGTCCTGAGGCTGTCATCGCTACCCTCCAAATGGACTGGTGAGTGGGCAGGTTTTCCTATTTGTCTTATTTGTTAAGGTGCTTTAATGTATAGAACATTATCCATAGACCTAAAAATGGCAGCAGCTTCCAAATCCCCTTCTCACCATTACGGCGTTTATGTGCTAGGTGTGTATGGTTTAATCTGGATAATAATGTGGTTATTTAGAAGGAAATCATGGATTGTACAATCACAGTGGCTGTATGAAAGATAATATTCCGCTTATACGCTCCCCATCTGTTTCTGTGGCTTGATGCCCATTCCTAAGTTAACCAAACCTTCCCTGAGAGGGGCTGCCAAAAAGACATTGCTTTGGAAGGGCAACTGGCACATTTTGAAAAAGCAAAGGCAATAAAAGGAAGCCAATATAAATTAATTATGTTGAATAATTACAACTGCCCTGAACATTATGATAGTTTCTGAAGAAAAAGGAGGTTTTTTGGGGAAAAAAAATTTACATAGACTATGTAATTTAAGAATACCCATTTTAAAAACTGAGAAAATTAGTATAACTTGATTAGGAATAAATTTTAGAATAAGTCTTATATCAAGTACACAACTCTAGGTAAAAATGTCATTCAAATGGTATGGTTTCATAATCCCAATTAATTTTATCTAATTTTTTAAAAAGGAGTTATTCAGAAAAAAATCAGCAAGATATTCCTTTTTTTCTCTTTGTCAGAGAAAACTCTCCATGAATTTATGACAGCTTTTCCCTTGTCATAGGGAAACATGACTAAGTGATGTTATTTTTCTCATTTAGTAGTAAGGGATTACATTTTGAAACTGTATATTTTGAAGGGGGCAATGATTCATGTGTTTCTTTTTTATTTTTCTTATCTCTGATGCTATTGTTTTAGCCAATATACTCTGTACCTTTATATAATTTTATTGTCTAATCTCTACTATCTAGTATTCTTCTGATAGCATTGTTTTTATTCTTATGTCTATTTTTACTGAAGAAGAGTCTAATTCTTGAGCTCAGAGATGTCTAAAACTGCTCAGGTAGAATGAATTGTATTTTGATTTACAGTGGACCTTTTGTAAATCTAACCAATATAAAAATCAAGGCACCTCGTATTATAAGTGATTTTTATGCATACAAAAATTTTTTCATGAAACAATCCCATAGGTTGTACATTAAATATATTTTTCTATGTTCAGGTACTGCTGTAAATATCACATTATGTGTCTAACACTCAGGTTTTCCTAGTAACTAAATATGCCTGGGAATGGTGGCTCTTGAAAAAAGGCCTCAGAAAAGTTACATTTGCACTAGACCTTGAAAATGAGTAGGTATTGAGCCAATTTATGTTGTGACACATTGGGTACACTAAATAGAAGGCACTTTCTAACCAATAGAAACAAAATGGTTTATATAGTGGAAGTCAGGGATTCAGAATAAGAAAGATGTATAATGTTGTGATATATAATAAGTAGAAATTACCTGAATACCTAATAATTTCATGTTTTAATTTTAAATATTTCTTGGAAATAATTCTTAGTTTAAATACTCACAGTTATGTTTATAATTAAGGAAGTCTAGTCTCTTTCCATTTGATTCTCATGCATAATTACCATTAATGCTAATAAAACTCACTAATCTTTACTCATGTATCTCAGATTCATGTTAATGGAGGAGCCAATAGAATTTCCAGCAGTGATCCCATAATATTTGTATATTTCTATGTAAGTCACTTTTTATTCAAATCATCAAATATCAGAATATATCTGCTGCTTAGGTCACACATGCCCTTTTAAAAATCCAGAAAAGGAAAAATTATAATAGTTGAATTTATATGTGGTAAAATTCTAATTCCTATGAATCACCAAAATAACATCTGTTGTTAAGTTGAAAAGAAACCAGAAGTGTGCACTTATTAAAAATGTCATAGTTCTGAACTTGGTTCACCAGATTTCATTATGACAAAACTGATATTTAGTCTTTGCCAAAAATATTTAATAAAAATGAGTAATTATTAGGCACAAAGAATAAAATGGAAACAAATTTTGAGCTTCTCTATTTTTGCAAAGGAAACATAGTAAGTGCTGAAATGTTGCAAATAAGCATATTCCAATGAAATCAATTATTTTTAACCACATAGTGAAAATTCTAGTTGTTCCTTCTCCATGAGATAAAACTGATTCTTAAGTATCTGGAGATTAAGAATGCTCATTATACTACCAAGTTTTCTGTAAATCCAGCTTCAAAAATAAATAATATTGCCACTTAAACAAGTTTTCCAAATCCTAATTGACATCACATTCATAGTTAATCAGAGTTGGCCTTTGAGCTTTAAAAACATATTGAAATTATGTGTAATGTATAAAGAGAGACACAGGTATAATCAATTTTTGAATGAGTTTAAATGTTTACGTAAAAACATGACAGCTTTATGAAAAATAATTTAGGACATCCATTTTTCCCTAAATTTTCATTAGTGTCACAAAATGAATATATTGCTACTCTTATATTTAAAGACTGAATTAAACATATACTGTAAGATTATATATATCTACAGAGAGAGATTTTACATATATACATTTATATGTCTATATATCTATATATAGAGAGATTTTATATATATATACATACACACACACACACACATATATATATATAAAATGTGCATTCTTTATACGGGTGAAGTGACTAGAAATATTAGTTAATGCAGTTTACTAACTTGCCCATATCCCTTCATGACCTGCATATGAATGTTGACAGATGGAATGTGGATCTCATAATATAGAATATAACTTTGATTTTAAGATAAATAAACTTATGTAGCATAAGTAAATATACAGGGATGGGCAAAAGTAGGTTTATAGTTGTGAGTATGCAAAACACAGTTTATTCTTGTATTATTATTTATTATGTGTTGTATTATTTTTTATATGAACAACTGTAAACCTACTTTTTTCTATCCCTGTATATTTAATTTCAGAGATAATCTTAAATTTTAAGTTATAAAAGTCTTAAGACTCCAATTTAATAGATAAATACGTTAACATATAGAAGTTAGCTTTCATTTATTATTATGTTATTATGGGATAATTTGAACTGGATTTTTTTACACATTAACTATATTGATTTTGGTGAATAATTAGACACTAACTTAAAAATCCAGATTTTTTTTTTCAGCGGATAGAGCAGATTTATTTTTCATTACAGGGGGAGTACATGAATTGAAGTGCAAAACAAAACACAAATGTTAGGAGGAAAGAACTTTTGAGAGCAAGCTGATGAGGCTTTGAAACTCCTGTACATTTGGACTATGACAATACAAACGATCATGGAACTACATGGTAGCTACTCATGTCTTTAAAAAAAAAATGTTATCATGAAGGAAAATAAGAACAAAATGAGATATTTGCTTTAAAATAGTTTGAGATCTATTATTATCATATTAATAGTGTGGCAAGTGCAGGGATAGGAAAAAAATAAAATTAATGAAAAAGTCAAATAAACTCAAAATAGAGATATAAATGTATACTTTTAATTCGCTTTAGAGATTTTCATAGATATGACTAAACAAATCATTGCATATGGTTTTAGGACCATTCACAATTAACATGGGGAAACAAGGAAACATTCACATTTGATTTTTACTGTACATCATTCACAAAAAGTCATGAGTAAAAATTCAAAGTGAAAGTTACATACACTTAGAAGGTGGTACAGAATTTAGTGCTTTTAAGAATGTATTCAATATGACACAACACTTGACAATAATATAGAACACATTTAATATTTTTAAATATATTTAGAGAAAGACATTTGTCCATATACATACATAAACTGAAAAAGAAAAGACAAGTCAGATATTAAGGAAAAGTATACCTGTGAATCGGGAAGCAAAATGTAAATAAAAGTAGTGACTACAAATAGAAAAACAAAAAGCCAAGAACAGGCTTTTATCATTAAGTGGCCGAGACACATATGAGAAGAGTAAATGACGAACGACGGTGATAAGGCTTAATATTACTGTAATGTGCTCCCATGACATTTGATAAGATCCTAAGCCTTGGCCTAACTACACTTTCCCCTCCTCACTGGGCTCTCACAGTGCCCTTGTCAAAGGGCGCCCTTTTCCAAATGGATCAAGTGCATACATACCCTGCTTATCCTTGAGTAGCAGGCATCAGTTTCCCCGAAGCCCTCAGAAATATGTAACTAAACACACGCATCCTCCAGCAGAACCCATGCCCCTCCACGGCCTCTGAATGTACGTGACTCATAAACAAACGAGTTTTGATCTCATCAATTCTGATGTTCGGTGTCCTGACTTAGGCCATCCCATAGCCCCAGGGTGGAATCCCTTCCTCACCAACAGGGCAAGTAAAAGATAATGGAAACAATGACATTTGAAAGTACAATAAGTACTGTACACAAGCTAACCATTTCGGTAAACCCTGGAAGAATAGGACGAGGTAAGAGCCAGTAAGACAGCGAGCAGCAGTAATCCTGAACTGCAGCTACTGGCTTCCACCATGGGCTTAGCTCTTTCTCCAGCGTACTGAGCTGGCAGATCCTGCGACTTCTTGGTCTCCATAGTCAAGCCAATTCCAGTGACCAATCCTCTGTTTATATCCATATATCATCAATCTCTATCTTATGGTTTCGATTTCTCAGGAGAACTCTGACTACACACAAGGTTTCGGAGACTGTGAAGAAATAAAATGCATTCAGAGCTTCACACAAATTTAACAATTTTAAAGCATGATGACAGGTAAAACAAATTTGTTTGCAACATTTGTCAGGTGTTAGCTTATAAACCATATATTGTGTTTTACGTTCTGCTTTACTCTTTATAATAGTAATTCTGCCTAGCGGTTGCATCAAAGGAATGTGATACTGACTGTGTTTGGGGAACATTTTTCATTGTTTTTGGACTTTTCTAATGAATAGACAATTTTTAAACAGTTTTACATTTATAGAAACATTGAGCAGAAAGCACAGAGAGTTACCCTATATCCCCTTGTGCTCTCCCCAGTTTCCCCTACAATTAACATTGTGCATTAATATGGTTCATTTTTTATAATGAATGAGCCAACATGGATACATCATTTTTAAGTCCATAGTTTACATTAAAGTTCATGCTATTGCACATTCTGTGTGTTTTGACAAATGTATAATGACAGGTCTCCACCATTATAGCATCATACAGAATAATTTAACTGCCCTGAAAACCCCGCATGTTCCACCTATTCCTCCTTTTCTCCTTCCCTTCAACATCTGTCAGCCGCTGATCTTTAAATGTATCCGTAGCTTTGCCTTTTCCAGAATGTCATACGGTTGGAATTGTATCATATGCAGTCTTTATAGGCTGGTTTCCTTCCCCTAGCAGTACATATACAAGATTTCTTCTAGCCTTTTTATGGCTCGACAGTTCCTTTTATTAATTAGTAATATCCTATCATATGAATATTCTGCAGATGTTTATCCATTCATTTATTAAGAGGTATCTTGGTTGCTTCCAAATTATGGAAAAAAAAACTTATATAAACTTTTGTGTACAAGTTTTTCTGTGGATGTAAGTTTTAAACTCCTTTGGGAACATACCAAGGAGGGTGATTATTGCATCATATCATGGGTATGATAAATTTTGTAAGATAAAGCTATATTGTCTTTCGAAGCAACTGTACCATTTTGGATTTCTACCAGCAATAAGTGCGAGTTCCTATTGCTACATATCATTGCTGTCATTTGTTGTTGTCATTGTTTTGGATTTTAGCCATTATAATAGGTGCATACAGGTATTTTGATATTGCTCTAATTTGCAATTCCCTAAAGTAGTGATTTTCAACCGGTGTGCTGTGGCATTTTTAAAACATTCAATACCTGCCTGTTTAGTCAGGGATACTGACCTCTTTTCCCTTAAATTGTCAAATTTAAAAAAATTGACAACAGCCAACACAACAATAGGCATCAGGTCCAAATGAATCAAAATTATGTACATTTTTTGTCACATCGGCAAAAAATATATTTTTTGGTGTGCTGCAGAATTTTGGTAATAGTTTATATGTGTACCATGAGATGAAAACAGTTGAAAATTGCTGCCCTAATGATATAAACTGATTTATAAAAATTTGATCCTGCTTCTTTTGTTCTTGCAGGGAGAATTGGTCTTATGTAAGATATTTATTTTCAGAAGAAGTCTTTCTATAATAGTCAAGAGTGTTTTTGCCATAATTTGGAGTTGCATTTAGGTCCTTCAATATTTCTAAAATATCTATTATACTAGACAGATATATAGTAAGATTAACCTTTTTAATCACATAGGCTAAGTTAAATTTACTTTGGATCTTTCAAGACTTTCTGCTAACTTTCTTCTAAGACAAACATTGGAAATAATAAGCTTCATTACATTTGTTAACCTCATTGTTAAATTTGTATTAAATTACAGTAATATTTTAAATTTTTTTAAAGTTGACTACGTAAAACTAGTTTTCTACCCTAGTTAATGACAAGACATCTCTAAACAGAATGCTTATAAAGTTGGGTGAAATCTTCACAATTTTAAATTTTGAATTTTGTGCCCTATATAATTTTTAGTGAGAAGAGTTAAAGTTGTAGAACAATAGATTTTTTTTTGCTATGTCAAAACTAAGAATACATTTTGGATAAAGCCTCTAAAGAAAATAGCAATATATCATTTTTATAACTGAATTAGAAGAAAATAATATCTTTGAAAAAAATCCCAGGGGTGGAGGAAGAGGTATCAAAATCTGAAGAATAAATTTGCCCACATGAGGGAATATCACTGGCTCTTAAAAAATTTGAGTTTAAAGATATCCATTTTAGATAAAATAAGACACATTAAAATTTTTCCTTAAAGAAAAACGATATTTTTCTTCTTAAAATTGAATGTCAACATAAAGCATGGAAGCTAATGCGGTATTTGAAAACCATCTGCACCCCTAGCAATTGATTGGACTGTTAATGCTCTTGTTAGTTCTGATTACTAAACTGAAGCCTGTTGTATAGCAGATCCTAAACGCATCAGGTAATGAGTCGACTGTGATATATTTTATGGGTCATTTGTTAGTGACAAAGAAGATGGGGATATAACATACACATATTACGAATGTGCTATATATTTGAAATATGATGGATTCTATACTTCTGTATTTGTGTAATGCATTCCTACTGCTTCTTTGGCTTTAGTTTTTAAGCATAAAGTGACAAGCTAAAGTATAATTGTAAATAAAGAAGTTGAAATTTAGTTGAAGAATATTTCATTATAATAAATTGTTTTTATGTCTACTCTAATAAATATTACCTTAAATACATCGACCTATTTTGCATATTTCTCTTATATATAAAACATATGTGATTAGATATATATATATAAGGATATTACTATATAAATGCTATGTAATAGGAATGATATATATTATTTTTAGCAGCCTGATCTTTGATATTTATCTAAAGTATTATGCAAAACTATGTATAACTTCACAGAGTTTGAATTCACAGAGAAAAACCATTGTGAAATACGTAGGGAAGATTAACAGCAGAGAGAGAACTTCCTAAGCCTAGAGAACTATGTCCTAATTCATTCGCGAGGAGAATCGTTCCAGTTGCCGACTCCACAGCCTGATCTCCCCTCTCACCTCCTCTGCCAGATTATATTCAATCTGTGAAAACACAGTATTTTTCCAGCTTCTTTTGCAGCTAGATGTAGACATGTTACTAAATTTTGGACAATGATATAAGTGTAAGTAGAGATATATGACTTTCCTCCTTTGTTGGAACTCCAGCTGACACGTTGAACCGTAAAGGCAAGAGCTGTGTCTTCAAAACGCTAGCAAGCGAAAGACAGATTCAGGAAACTGAAAACCACGCGGAGTTGCCCTACCAAACCTAGACTGACAATATGTGATTTGTGTGTATCAGAGAAACATTTTTTTTTTCATTTAAAATCCCAGCTATTTGGATGTTTTCTGTAATGTGCTCCTGGAAAACCTGACAGATACCTAATTTTTAAAAATGGATTTGAATATTCCAAAGGTATAATTTTTATATCTGTTAAATTGGAGGTGGAAGTATTTCCTCTGCCTAACTTATATCATTATGGAAAGAAAAATGAATGAATGAATGAATGAATGAATGAATACTACATAATAAACAGAATAAAAGGCAATAGAGTTTCTAAGGGTATCCTTGAGCAACTGGCATTTGCCAAAGTTATTCTAGACAAGACAGGTGGTTTGGGGGGTCAAATAATTCATGTAGGATTTATGCTGATGATGCTGAATCTGCTTTCTGACAAACAAAAACACATCTTTACAACTTATTTGTATTGTTTTCTCTTATTAATGGTTAGTGTAGTTCCCTTTTAATTAAATAATCCAAGAAGAAATATTAAATGAGAGATCAGAGAAAAATAATAAATAAAGGTGAGCATATGGTTATTTACTGAGATTAATATAGACAGAAATATTATAAAATATGCATACAATGTTTACATATAATTGAAGCAGCATTTTATAAAGAGAAAATAGTCAAGATATATACTTCACAAGTAGAGATAGGAGTTTAATTAGTGTAATCTGATTGCTTTTTAAATATGTGAGATATTTGGAACAGTATCACTTTGAAGAACATAGTGTGGGCCTTTTTAGAGAATTACCTTTGATATTTGACCTTGAAAAGAAAAACGCCATCTTGAATGTGGGCAAAAGTTTATCTTTGAATGAAAACTCAAAACTAATATACAGGCGTTTCAGGTTAGAAATAGTATCAGGTTTGAATCGAAGCTAAAATATCACTTAAAATAAAACATACCTCTGGATGCTGCACAGTTTTTTAGGGACATGTAAATTAAAGAGGATTACCAATGTATTTTGCAAGCTCTGTTTTATAAAACCAGTTGGAGTGTCACCAGTGTCATGGACATCAAGCATATTCCTGAGTTCTTTTAATGAAGACTTGAAGACACATGGGCATTCACTGTCTCTCAGAAGCGTATGGGGTATTTTTAAGTGACTTGACATTGGGACTTTAGTATTGATTCTATTTAGCAAATATCTGACTCAACTGTTTTTCCTGGAGAGACTGAAGAAGATGAAACTCCAAAGTAGTTATCAGAACTTGATGAAAAATAAAACTACAGCCATAGTAGATAATAAAGACTGGAACCCATCTGCCTCTCTATTCATGTCCCCCCAGGTGAACCTGTGGCATAGAAGGAATTTGTGCAGGTGAATATTCAAGAAACATGCTTACCTGCTGAGAAAAGCCAGAAGATACCATTATACTTCTCCACCCCCTACCGATGTATCTACAGAAATGTAGCTTATAAAGGGCAAAGAGACTTAAACTCTTTTATGAGCAGTGGCTTGAATTTTAATAGCATCATTAGACCATGGTGTGTGACTTATTGTCACTCTAAAATGTGCATTATAAAAAAAATCAAAAGCTAATAAAAGAGTTAGAAGATAACTTCAGCCATTAGAAGGTCAGATGGAAGAGTATAGCAAATTGACTGGTTAATTGTTCTCATTAAGCACACAGGTTATCTTAAATTTGTATTAATATGACCTTCAGAGGAAGAATGTCGTGAACATCTTAACAACAACCCACTTTTTTTTTAATTGTTGTTTCAGTCTTTTACATTACGTGTGAAGAAACCTGGAAGACAATATGTTTTATGTTTCATTTAATTGTTCTGTAAGATAAAATAATTGCAAGTGCTCTGTTTAAAACACATGCCAAAGTAATGCTTACCTAGCCAAGGATTTACGTAAAGCACATAAAATGTTTAGGAATTGTAGGATTTAGAGGCAAGGATGCATAGCAACTAATGGTTAATAGTGATAAGAAATTAACATCAAAAGATCTCTGTTCTTTATTGGAAGAAAAGAATCATAAGAACATGTATACAAAATTTGCTGCATATGTCAAAGCACTAGGCTTTGATGTACATTGCTAATGAGATGTATTTCGTAAGCACTGCAGCAAAAGTGAGGTTTGTTTTGGGGGTTTTGTTTTTTTATTTTTTTTGGCAATGTGTAACAAGGGCTGCAAGGAGATGTAAAAAATGGCTATTGGAATGATGGATACCAGATCTAAATTAAATCTGTAGAAAAAGATGGCTCTCCTTTTCAAATTGGTGCTGAGATGACAGGGACTAGTGCTGGCATTGGAATTTTCTTGTGTCTTACGGACTCCAACTCCAACAGAACAGATGGGTCAGCTGCTCGTGTTGACAATGTCTGTGGGTTCCGATTAAGCTAGCTCATCTGACTTGAACTAACTTCTGGATAAAAGCGTCTTGGTTAATTGTTCAGACAGGTTTGGAAATATCACAGACGGTAATGGAAAGGAATGAAAATATTTTCTCGAAAACTCTCTTGTTAGTAAAAACTAGGCATTGAATGATATCCATCTTATAAGTCCTCTGTTGTCTCATGATACCAAAAGTCAGAAGTACTCAAATAAATACATGCAGGAAAAAGAATGGCATTCTGCTAGAAGTTTAAAAAAGAAGCCTGGGCATATCCAGGTTTCACATATATCAGCGACGAGAAGGTGTTAAATATAAGAGTGTTAAAATGTATTTTAGGGAAGGTGTTAAAATATATGCTAAGGAATACAAATAAAAGTGCCCCAAAGACAAAAGTGAAGTTTTAGGCCTAAGATGTAAAACTGTAATAAAAGTTTGACTGTTACAAGTAATCAGTGAAATTAAAATTTAATGAATACTTTTGAATAAATGAAGATAACTTTTTATATAAAATATAAAAATGTATGTTAGTATTTCTAGTTATTTCTTACTTTTTTTTCAGAGCACCTTACAGACAAAAATAGGAGTTCAATGGAAAGTGACTTAGGTTTAGATGGTCCACTTACTATATCAGTGCTTCACGCCTGTAGTCAAATAAATAGATTTTTCTCCTGGTTCATTTTATATGCAATGATGTTGAAATCATGAAGTTTTATTAGGATAATACTAGGAAGTGAATTAGGAGGTCTTGGTTTTAGTCCCAGGGCCTCAGTTAATATTTTTGACAATGCAGATATAGTCAAGTTGTCTCTGATACTGTTTCTGCATTTACAAAATAAAGCCGTAAAGAAACTGAGACCTACTGACTACATATAATGTCCAAGATGGTCCATTCCATTCCATTATTAAATACAATGTTTAGTCAACATTGTGAGATAAATCATGTTTGTTTCATTCTAAATGAGACAAAAGTTAGATTCAAAGAAGTTAAATAATTTGCATGTATGCACTCCAAACAGTACTTTTTATTTCAGTTACTGTGAACTAACTCTTTAATATTTTTATGTCTACAGAAGTGTTATGTTATACAAATTATAGGGTCTTTTCTAGTTCAAAATCCCCAAATATTAAAATATCTTGTTTTTACTTAATTGAGACTATGGACTAAATATGATTACATTTATTAGTGAGTCTGGGATCCTTTTAACTTACTTAATATAACATGTTAAATACAAAAGATATTTTGTGATCATTGGAATGTTTAAATTTGATAAACACTACAACCAACATAGCTATGTAATGATTGTTAAGACCAAGGTGTGAGTAGGAGGGAGAGAAACTAGAACACTCAAACACCGATGACATTGTCTATCCATGTTATCATATGTACAATTTCCTACCCAGCACCTCCATATGTGTCAAAGGACAAGTACCAGAATGTTCAAAGCAGTACTATGTATAATTTGTACAGAACTATATGCACAAAAGTTTATTCAAGCTGAAATGTAGATCTGAATATAGAGACATAACAAAAGAGCAATTCTAAACTACAGAGCAAGAGGAGATATTTTCAGTACAAAGTGAATAAAATTCATACAGCTATTTGAAATAGAATGAATCAAATTAAACTATAATCACAGTATAGGATATTATAATTCAATTAAATATAATGAACTTCAGCTATATGCAACAGTGAGTATTAGTCTCAAACTTAATGTTGGATACAAGAAGTCATATCAGAGATAAAGAAATCTATACTATATGATTCTACTTAGAGAAAACATCTGGTAGCTCTGAAGTATAGCTTTAGAATAGCAGTTTCAGGGTAGTAGTTACCCTAGATGGCTAAGAAATGGATAATGATGGGATGGTGAAAGAAGGCTTCTTGGTTCCTGGAAATGTGTTATCTCTTTCTTGAGTAGCAGTTAAACACGTGTTCACTTTAGGATAATACATTGAAATCAATAGTATGAATCATTCATTTTTGTATGCAGGTCACAATTTATAATTTAAAAATTTTAAAACAAGTCATTAAATAAAAATAAGTCAAAAGTAAAAGTTAAATAAAACGATGACAGTTAGTAAATCTAGAATATAAGTTATTAAACTATTAGCACCAAAATCCGACATAAATCACTTGGCTCCTTTATGTGCCTGCCTTGTCTAGGGTAATTCTGGCAAATGCCAGCTACTCTTGATCCCCCTCAGGCAATGGCTCACTGAGCTCAAATTAAGTGGGGAGCTTTTATTTACTTCATAAATCTAGGCTATTTTGATAATGAATACCTGAAATTCAGGTCAAAAAATATATCTTCTCATTATGCATTTTTCCTATAATTCCTCTATTTCAAGGGGGACCTTTTATTTATTTTATTGTGCCTTGGAGAGAGTTTAAGTTAAGGTTTCTGTGATTGCAGGTCACAAAATAATTGCTTCCATTTGATAGGAAAAAATTTGTTTTCTGGTCTCTCCTTCTATAAAGTTTAGTTTCAAATATTCAGTTCTCTGCCCTAAACCCTTACCCTTTCAGATTTTTTACTTTATTACACTGTACTCCCACTCAGATATCTCTGAATGGATACCCTGCCGCTCTACCTTTATATTTTTCAATTATTAGTTTATTTATTTATTTATATTTCTAAATTAAATTTATTGGGGTGACATTGGTTAATGAAATTATATAGGTTTTAAAAAGTATACAATTCTATAATACATCATATTGCATTATGTGCTAACCTGCCAAATTCAGATATTCTCCCATCAATCATTAGTTTTCTATTCTCACTCACCTCCTCTCTTCAAAGTTTCTTTTCTACAGTTTCTTCACCAAAAACTGTTACTTTTCCCCATCGCCCTTTCCCCTCATTCATCCACCAAATTAACCTCTTGTACTTCCCTTTCATTGACCTCTTAAATGTACCGGAATCTGACCACAGCCTACACACAGAAACCATCAGCGTGCTGAAAACAATGGGCAGTTTTACTTATTAAAATACTTAGCATTTCTGAAATCATTGGCATCGTGATTATTTCCTGTCTTCCTTGACTTCTTCTGGCTCATTGAGAGTAAATTCCCACAATTCTTCTCCTGTTTTTCTAACTGCTTTTTCCTAGAACCATTGTAGACATTTTTCTTCATCTCTTCTTCACATGTTGGTGATTCTTATGAATCTCTCTTTAATCCTCCATAATTTACAAAGTTCCATAAGCAATTTCTTCCAACTTTATGAACCAATGTAATAATATACCTGTGGCGATGGCATCCATCTTAAGAGTTCCCAGATGCAATGATTTGTGTGGTAGTAGTTTACATGTGAGAGGATCTCAGGAAACAGTGGTAAGTTAGTGTGAATGAGATAAGAATGGTAAGCAAGCCCCCTCCCAACCCACCCCCAAAAGGGCATAACCAGACAAGTTACTGGGGTGCATAACTGGAGATAAAGTCCTCAGGGTCATTCTAAGAACCACGGTAGAGTATATGTCTCAGCGTAGTATAACCAGAGCGGCATATCCATTCGTTGCTTTGTAAGGGACTACTCCCCAAGTTGTTACTTCCCCAATGTTTCTGGCCTGTCTGCAAACAGGGAGATCTAAAGCACAGAGAAAATCTTCAGGGAAAGACACATGGATGCTGACAGCTGGAAGTTGGCCCAGCATCTACAGAAATGGAAAGGGTGCAGAGGAAATAGAGAGAATGCGTCAGGTAGATCTGGTATAGTCCATCTTTCTGCCCCTTAGAGCCAGTCATAAACACCACATCAAGTATACACCATACTGTTGCTGATTTTGTAAGGTAGTGGCTGTTCATAGCTTTTTTAAACAGACAAAAGAAACTTATTGAGCCAATCAGTGTTCCCTGTTGATTGATGCCATTGATCACAAGTCCATCATTGGTACCCATCATCCCAAACACATTACTATCCTAAGCTCCCTACTCTCACCACCACATCTGCTGCTCTAGGTTTTCTTGCTCAGTGGGTAACCTAGATCTTTATCCCTGGGAGCTTTAAACACCTGACTACATTGTTTTTTTCAGACCATCATGGCAGAAATTACACATTTAAGAATTGAATTTAAGAAGTACTCTCACTGCTCACTTTTTTGTGGCAGAAAATTTGCCTCTTCATAATAATAAAGGCTCTTTCTTTTGCCTGGAAATAGCTCCTTACTTTACCTACATGTACACTCTTACAAGAGCCCACCTTGAGCATTAGCCACAATAGCTCTGATTTGAGGGGACTGCATGCTGTGTCCAGGAGTAGAAGTGCTCTGTCTCATTTTCAGAAACCAGGACGTCCAGGTCTGTAGGACCCAGTGCTACAGAGACAGGAAACATAAATGTCTCAGTGAGTGTGAGCGGCAGCGCCAGGGTCTACCCCTAATTCTGTCCTTTGTTTCCCATGACTACCGAGGTCATCTGAAGTTTGAGAAAATTCTGATTTGGATTCAGTAGTTCTAGGGTACAGCCTTTGACTCTGAATCTGTAATACATCTCCAGACGAACGCAATGCGTGCTGCTCCCAGAACCGCACTGGGAGCAGCCAGGCTAGGAAATATCCGTAGTTTTTACCTCTTATTTTCTGCAATGTGATGCTTGCTATTATTGTCTGGCAAGTGACCTAAATAATTCCAAAATGCCTTCCTGAACATTTGCTTTCTGGAACCATCATGGAATTCTTTCTTATTCTTCCCAACTTTCCATTCTCAGTTGGTTACCAGGACTGTGGATCCATGTCTTTTATTTCTATTCCAATTTTTAGTTTGGGATGTTGTCATTTCTTTCCTGGGTTAGGCCATAGCCACCAAATTTGCCTCTTGCCTCAGAATTTTCATAGCGCAATCTATTTTCTACAGAGCATATAGATAAATCTTTCTGAATTATAATTATCATCATATTTCTCATTAATTCACACTTAAAAGGATCCACTTGCCCTCTGGAAAATGTCCAAACTGTTCTTCATGGCTGACAAAACCATGCATATCTATTTAACTCCTGATCTCCTTGTATATCACAACCTCTAAAACTCTAGTTTTCAGTCATAGCTTTTAATTGTCAATTAACAGGAAGAAGTGTATTTGTGGAAGATAATACAGAATCTTTAAGAAAACTAAACTAGTATAAAATGAATAAATTTTATTTAAATTTATACTGTTAAAATTAATATGAACATTTTAAATTTAAATTCAACTCACATCATTTCTGTGAGATTCCTGAGTAAAATATAAATGTTATTTGTTTCTTTTCTTTTTTTATTTTATTCTTGTTTATTCTATTACAGTTGTCCCAAATTTCCCCCCTTTGCCCTCCTCCATCCGGTCCCATCCTCTACTCCCACAGTCCATCCCCACCCCAGTGTCTATGTCCATAGGTCATACATGTTCTTGACTACTCCCTTCCCCTTCTTTCCACCATTCCTTCCCTCCCCACTTCCCTCCGACAGCTGTCAGTCTGTTTCCTGTTTCGATGTCTCTGGTTCTGTTTTGCTCAATAGTTTCTTTTGTTCATTAGATTCCTCTTATAAGTGATATTATATGGTATTTGTCCTTCACCAACTGGTTTATTTCACTTAGCATAATATTCTCCAGTTCCACCCATGCTGTTGTAAAAGGTAAGAATTCCTTCTTCCTTCTTTCTGCTACATAGTATTCCATTGTATAGATGAACCATAGTTTTTTAATCCATTCATCTACTGATGGGTGCTTAGGCTGTTTCCAATACTTGGCTATCGTAAATAGCACTGCCATAAACACCACAGTGCATAAGTTCTTTTGAATTGGTGCTTCAGGATTCTTAGGGTATATTCCCAACAGCAGAACTGCTGGGTCAATAGGCAGTTCCATTTTCAATTTTTTGAGAAAATTCCATACTGCTATACACAGTGGCTGCACCATTCCAACTTCCACCAACGGTGCAGTAAGATACGTTTTTCTCCACATCCTCACCAGCACTTGTTGCTTCTTGATTTATTAATGATGGCCACTCTGATGTGTGTGAGGTGTTTAAAAATCTGCACAGCTAAAGAAATCATCATTAAAATGAAAAGGGGACTGACTGCATGGGAAAACATATTTGCCAATGATACACTGGACAAGGGTTTAATTTCCAAAATATGTGAAGAATTTATAAGACTCAACACCAGAAAGACAAACAATCCAATAAAAAAGTGGGCAGAGGATCTGAATAGACACTTCTGCCAGGAGGGCATACAGAGGGCCCAAGGGCATATGAAAGGATGCTCAACATCACTGGCCCTCAGATGCAAATTAAAACCACAAATATTATTTCTATTTTATAGAAAAAATCATGCTAATATTTAATAAACTTAAATTATTATTACTTTCAGAGATTAGAAAGTATGGTTAAAGAAATTAATTTGCTAAAATTATATATCGGGTGAGTGATAGATTATTTGAAAAACCTGTCTGACTCCATTTATTCACATTCTTTTACAACTTTATGCATCTTTCAGATTCAAGTAATATATTTAGGAAAGTTTTTTTGCCTTTATGTGGCTGTAATCCTAGACATTGTCTGAGTCACTATGAAAATCATATATTTAGACATTTAATCAGGTATACTTTCTACTGTCCATTGCAGCCCCAAATTTTTCCACAAACTAGTCTATTACACTATTGATCTATTTAATATATAAACTGAATTATAAATTTTCACAAAAAATTATATTAGATTTACGTGATATTTTCTTGACTTTCCATACTGTCAACAATATGAATTTAATACCAATGTAATTTCCATAAAAATTTATTCAAGGTCTGCATTTCAAAACATTTGTCTCTGAATACAAATCTCCCAGACAAGACAGGTGTTTACTTTATTATGGAATGTATATGTAATATTGTATAATATGTCTCAGTGAGATTACTTACCTTAAATAGGTTCCTAGGTGTTTATTTTTCTTCCTATTGGTTTTCCTTCTGTGTGGCCCTGGACACACTTTATCCCTCCTGAAGATTTCTTGGTTACTGATGACATCTTGGGCTTTAAACATTTCGGTGGCAGCTCTGTCTACTCTTTCTTTTAGACTTCCTACTTTCTAGTTTTCCAAATTTGTAACCTTAATTTTCATGAATATTATTCATTCTATATGACAGGAAATCATATATAAGTGATGAAAATGAGTCTGGACATTATCTAGAGGGCAGGTGGGTGCTTTTAAAAAGATATTGACCCAGAGATAATAGAATTAGAATTTTAACCAGAAAGCTTTGCTGGTCTGCCCTGTGGAGAACATATTGGAATGGTGCAATAGCAGTGGAGAGAGAGAAGTTCTGAGTGGCAGTTTTCTGGGCTGAATATTGGGACACACACGGCATTTTTTATTTTATATAAGTCTGACTGAACCACACGGCTTTTGGGCCTCATTCCAAAACAATCACAAATCTGTTTCTGCACCCCCTTAGGTGCTCCCAGTCTGGCTATAACTCTCATTATTAATGGATTGTTCTCTGTGAAATATGCCACCATCAGCACATGCCACAGAAAGTCTCTTTAAATTAGACAGAAACCAACCAAACAGAATCTCTGAGCATGCAAGGAATGAAAGAAGGGAGCAGATATGGGTTCTCCGATAAAGGGTTTGTGGCAAATAGAGCTAATTTCCTGAACCAATGCCCATTTTCACACCTTCCTTCTTGCTTCTTTCTACTGAAGAATAGCAAAAACTAAATATAGGCAACTCCCACTTAACTAACACCCAGGGACCATTCTGAAAATCAGATGTTCTGGTTGAAACTTAAAGCCTATATTTATTATTTTAAAAGTATAAAATTATGATATATTACATCCTATATTTCAATTTAAAATCCCCAATCAACTTCTCAAATGTAAAAGAATAACAATCTCACATTTGCAAAAGGCACACAAAAAATCAAGTTTACTCATACTTTAAGGCAGGGGAAATTCTAAATGATATAAGCTATTTTTAGTAGAAAACTACTAGAATGTAGTATTCAAACTCAGAGACATGAAAATACAATCCATCAAAAATCAGGCATAAAATAACAAAAGTTATTCTCCCTTCATGAATGTTATTAATTAGAGACCAAATCTTACATAACCAAAACCAATTTATTGGCGAGAAACTTGTCAGGTCACATAACTGAAGGGAATCTTTCAGGCCAAACAGAAAGTGCGAAATAAGAAAGCTTTGGGAATGTTAGAGTAGTTGGAGCTTATGGAGGCTGAAGTATTTCTTTGGATAATTCAAGTCAGGTTTCCTTCGGATGCTCTGTCTTTTAACTTTCAAATTTCCGGAAGGGTGAACAGTTCCCTAAATGGACAAATATGAAGAGATAAAATCACCATTAAAAACAAAAGTTGTCCCTGCATTTCAGTCTTTGACTCCAGCAAATGCACACACATATATACCGATACATACACAATTTTGCTAAATGAATAGTTCTAAATAATGTTCAGGGTTACCATGGAATACCTACCTACTAGGTCAGAATGCAAAATCCTTTCTATTCAGAGGCACCTTTATGGATTGTCTATCTTCTGATGATACGATTTTCAGCTAGCCTTATTTCTCCTCTAATTTCATCACACTCATGGGGAAAAGGAAAGAATAAAATAGTGCCTATGATGCGGGACCCCCAAAAAGTAATTTCTTTATAAAAATTGTGTATTTCTTCTTACATGTTTAAACTTTGGTCACCTTCAAAGTACTTTCCACTTGATGCAATACATCTGTCGAGATGGTTTTCCACTGTTCAAAATAGTTTCTGAATGCGTCGATTTTCATGCCTTTTAGTGCTTCTGCTGTTTTTTGTTTCACCTCTTCCGCATCAGCAAAACGTTTCCATTTGAGGACTTTTTTCATCTATGGAAACAAAAAAAAAAGTCATTCAGTGTGAGATTGGGTGAAAGGGAGGGGTGGGGCACAGGGGTCATGTCGTTTTTGGTCAAAAACTGCTGAACACTCAGCGTGGCATGAGCAGGTGCACTCATAAATCACCCGTCTTGAAACGTGCAAAAGCCCTGAAAGAGTCTTCAAAAAATAATTCACAGAAGCAGAACACAGCCTCTCACAACAATGCCAGCTGGTGAACTTATACAGATGGGTTCCTAGACACTCACCTAGTGGGGGAAGACTGTACTACAATGGGCCAATCTTCCAAAATTACTCCCAGGTTTTTGGGTGCTCCCCCTTGTACATCATATATAATGCTTTGTGCACACATGTGTGTGCATGTTATGTGTGTACATGCATGTATGTCTAGCAATCAGGGAAATACAGAAATAAGCTACACTCTTAACTGCAAGTGGTATTTGTGATTCCCATCCTTACTTTCTTATTAATTTTCTTTCTCCTTTCAAATATATCTTTAGCTGTGTGGGAAACTTTGCTACACTGAGTGAGCTGAAATCTTTATTCCTGAGAGTTGTTTAAGGTCGGTTAACTCAGCCTTCATATTTTGCCCATTGGCTGCATTTGTGCTGGGTGGCAGTACCTGCTTCTAGTCCAGTGTAAATTATTGCATCCTGACTGAAATGTGCCTGACTGAAATTAGTCCTAAAACTTGGACATGTGAATAGAAATATCTCCTTGGTCACAGAAATTAAAAGCACTTGCTGTTTATGTGGCATAATCACAGATTATCAGTAAGGGGCAGTGGGAGCCAACTATAGCTTAATTCCTACCTGACCTTGCTTCCTGGACCAATACATTGTTTTTTCTTTTTATTAAATTTATTGGAGTGACATTGAGTAATAAGATTATATAGGTTCAAGTCTATGATGTATGATAATCATATTGTATTGTATGCCCACACCCCAAAGTCAAATCATCTTTTTTACTACAGTATAGTGTTCCATCATGTGAATGTACCGTAGCTTTTTTATCCACTCATCTCTGCTGGGCACTTGGGCTGTTTCCAGATCTTAGTTTTTGTAAATAAAACTGTTATGAACATAGGGGTATGGCAGTAAAAAAGAAGGAACTCTTACCTTTTGCTACAGCATAGATGGACCTGGAGAGCATTATGCTAAGTGAAATAAACCAGTCAGAGAAAGACAAGTACCATGTGATCTCACTTATACATGGAATCTAATCAACAAAATAAACTAACAAACAAAATAAACAGAGGAATAGTTACATGGAACAGGTTGACAGTTGTGAGGGGAGGGGAGCTAGAAGCAAGAAGGTGAAGGGATTAATTGAGAACATATATGCCTGCCCAATGGACACAGACACCAGTGTGGTGATAGCCTAAGGGAGGGTGGGACCAGGGGCTGGGTAGAGTTGGGCAAAGAGGGGAAAAGGGAGGACAACTGTAATAGTGTAAACAATAAAAAATAAAGAACAAAAAAGTCAAATCATTTTTGTCTCCATGTATTTGACCCACTTTACCCTTTATTACCCACCCCCCAGTAACCACAATACTATTGTCTGTGTCTCTGAGTTTTTGTTTGTTTGTTTTTCTTGTTGGTTCATTTGTTACTTTCAGTTTTATATCCCACATAGGAGTGAAAACATATGGTTCTTAACTTTTTCTGTCTTATTTCACTTAGCAGGACATTGACAAGGTCCGTCCATGTTTTCTCAAATGGCAGTATTTCATTTTTTCTTTTGGCTGAGTAGTATCCTATCTTACATATGTACCACATCTTCTTTATCCAATCATCTATCAATAAACTCTTTGATTGTATACATGTCTTGACCACCATGAATAATACTGAAATGAATATAGGAGTGCATGTGTCTTTGCAAATAAATTTTTCTAATTTGGGGGGTAGGTATCCAAAAAAGAGGTTGCTTGGTCATATAGTAACTCTTTCTATTAATTTTTTGAGGAGCCCCCATATTGTTTTGTACAGTGGCTGCACCAGTTTACGTTCCCACCAGCAGTGAATGAGGGTTCCCTTTTTCTCTACTATCTCACCAACATTTGTTATTACTTGTCTTGTTAATAATAGCCATTCTAAAAGGTATGAGGTGGTATCTCATTGTAGCTCTGATTTATTACATTTCCCTAATAGCTGGTGAAGTTGAGCATCTTTCCATATATTTTTGGCCATTTGTATGTCTTCTTGGAAGAAGTAAGTGTCTGTTCAGGCCCTCTGCCCATTTTTTAAATTGAATTTTTGCGTTAGTGTTGAGTTATATGAGTTCTTTATATATTTTTGGATATTATATATAAATATCCAAATTGTAGAGCTGTTGTTGTCAGAACTGTTACTTGCAAATATCTTCTCCCATTTGGTTAGTTGCCATTTGTTGTTGTTGGTGGTGGTTTCTTTTGCTGTGCAGAACAATTTTTAATTTGACATACTCCCATTCATTTATTTTTGCCATTTTATTCATTGCCTTTGAGGTCAAATTCATAAAATCTTCTCTGAGACCAAGGTCCATAAGTTTAGTACCTATGCTTTCTCCTGCGTAATGTATTATTTCAGGTCTTGTAATTAGGTCTTTGATCCACTTTCAGTTAATTTTTGTATGTGAGGACAAACAGCAGTCTAGTTTCATTCTTCTGCATGTGGTTTTCCAATTTTCCTATCACTGTGTATTTTTTTTATCCACTGCATGCTTTTTTGGCTCCTTTGTCAAAAATTATTTATACATTCATTTATTGGTGGCTATTTGGCCTGACTACACAGTTTGGATGTGACGAATAGTTCCATGGACATGCATGTTCAGCTTTTTGCATGCACATACATTTTCCATTCTCCTGGCACATATCTAGGTGTGAATTTGGTTGGTAGCACATGTGTATATGTACACACACACACACACACATTTAAGCTTTTGAGAAACTGACAAACTATTTTTCACACCAGCCACATCATTTTCTGTTTTCCACCAGCAGTGTCTGAAGTTTCCAATTTTCCCACGTCCTCACCAACATAACAGAGGTGGGAAAAAGTAGATTTATAGCTGTGAGTATGTGCAACACAGAATTTATTTTTGTTATTAGTATTTATTAATTACAGTGTTACTTTTATATGAACAATTGTAAGCCTACTTTTGCCCATCCCTGTGTGTTAGCATCTGTCTTTCTGATTATAGCCACCCTAGGGGTTGTGAAACACTTTTTTCTGTGTTTTTATTTTGGATTTTTCTAGTGATTAATGATGTTGAGCATCTTTTCAGGTGCATAGCACTGTGCTACGAAGTTCTGTTCACAAACATTCCAGCCATTGTTAATATAATGAAAACAGTTTGCGCAACAACAGGTTACACATCAGTGTAATCTGGCAGCCAAGGAGGGTGGACTGGAATGTGCAAGTGTGAACAATGATGACTTCACTGCACTAGTCAGTGGGGTCAGTAGACACCATTGAGTGAGAATGTGTACTGTGTGCCCATCACATTAAAAATGACTGAGCAAGTAGAACAAAAAATCTACACCAAATTTTGTGTTAAGCTTGAACATTCCTCCTTGGAAACTACTCAGATGATTCAGAAGGCCACAACTACAGGCAACTGGTAATTGGAAGCTTTATCACAACAGCACACCCCCTCATGCATCACATCTTGTGCAGAGTTTTTTAGTGAAATATCAAATCACCCACGTGACTCAGCTCCCCTACAGCCCAGATTTGGTGCCCTGAGACTTCTGGCTTTTCCCAAAACTAAAATCACCTTTGAAAGGGAAGAAATTTCAGACCATCAATGAGAATCAGGAAAAACTTATGGGGCAGCTGATGGCGACTGAGAGAACTGTGTGAGGTCCCAAGATGCCTATTTTGAAGGGGAGTGAGGCATCGTTGTCCAATGTACAAGGTTTCTTGTATCTTGTATCATCATTAATAAATGTCCCTATTAATTTTTCATATTACATGGCTGGATAACTTCTGGGCAGACTATATATGTATACACATACACATATGTGTGTATATATACAGATATATATGTATGTATATACACACATACATATATATTTCTCTATACAAACATATATATATGTGTTTGTATATATACATATAATGTATATATATACATATATATTTATATATATGTTTATATATATTAACATATATTTATATATGTTATATATATGTTATATATATATTTATATATATATATATATATAAAATCTTTAAAATACAATCACCTAATCCAAGGCCACAAAAATTTATGCCTTTGTTTTCTTTTAAGAGTTTTATAATTCTAGTTCTTACATTTAATTTTTAATCCATTTTGAATTAAGTCCTTATATTGTATGAGAAATTGGCTCAAACTTCATTTTTTGCATGTGGGATTTCATTTGTCCCACATTATATTTTAAAAAGACAATTACTTCCTCATTGAGTTGTTTGGGTGCCTTATTAAAAATCCGTTGATTCTATTTCTGGACTCCTAATTCTATTTCACTGATCTATATGTCTAACCAATGCCTTTCTGTTTGATTACGGTAGCTTTGAAACATATTTTGAAATAAGGTAGGGTAAGTCCTCCAAATTTGTTTTGCTTTTAAAAATTATGGTGGTTGTTCTAGGTCCTTTCAATTCCATATAAATTTTAGGATCAGCTTGTCAATTTGCAAAAAAGAAAACAGCTAGAATTTCTATGAAAATTGCATTGAATCTGTTGATCAATTCCAAGAGTATTGCATCTGAACAATATCAAGTCTTTCCATCTATGCCCTTTTCATTTATTTAGGTCACCTTTAATTTCTTGCAATGGTTTTTAGTTTCAAAGTATAAAATTTGCACTCATTTAGTTAAATGTTTCCACAGTATTTTATTCTTTTTGATGCTCTTTAAAATTGAATTGTTTCCTTAATTTTGTTTTTGGTTCGTTCACCCAAGTGTATAAAAATACACTTTATTTTCGTATAGTGACCTTATATCCTGCCAACCTTGCTTATCTTAATTTCTAGTTTTAAAAGTTTTTAGTGGATTCCTCAGAAATTTCTGTATACAAAATCGTACAATCTGCCATTGGAGATAGTTTTATTTTGTTTCCAATCTGAATGGCTTTTACATCATTTTGTTTTCTGACTATTCTTTCTGGTATCTTCAGTATAACTTCAAAGAGAAGTTGCACAAGCAGGCATATTTGTGTTTTTCCTAATCCTAAGGGGAAAACATTTGGTCTTTCATCATTAAGTGTGTTCTTAGCTATGGGTCTCTTTATATGCCCTGTATCAAGTTAAGGATGTCCCTTTTATTCCTAACTTATTGAGTGCTCTTATCATGAAGAGGTGTTCCATTTCTGTCAGATGTTTTTTTCTGCATCTATAGAGATGAACATATGTTTATAATCCTTTTTTTCTATTAATATCATGATTGCCATAATTTTCAGATGCTAAACCAATCTTTCTCTTTTTGAATAAATCTCATTTGACAATACTGTTTAATCTGTTTTATACGTGTCTGGGTTAAGTTTGCTACTATTTTGTTCAAAATATTTGCATTCATATTTAAAGATGTATTGGTCTGCATTTTTCTTTTCTTATGATATAGTTGTCTAGTTTGGTATCATTGTAATACTAGCTTCATAGAATGAGTTGAGTAGTGTCCTCTATTCTATTTTTTTTTTGATAAGTCAATGAAAAAGTGATGCTAATTTTTTGAATAGTTTCAAAATTCACCAGTAAAGCAGTAGTGGTCTGGGTTTTCCTTGCGAGAAACCTTTTCGTTTTTCTTTTTTTCTTCTTCTTTTTTTGGGGAGGGTATTTTTTTACTGATTTGATTTATTTTACTCAAATATTTTTATTTTTGAAAGAACAGTGAATATTACAACTAATTTATTAAAATAGTTGAATATAATTTATTTAAAAAGAAGAATTTTCAGAAATATAATAATCAAGGGACATAATATATTATAAATATACCAAGTATATAACAATAATACATCAAGGTCATTAAAAATATATCAAGAATATATCAAAACTATGTCAAGATTATCAGGTAAAAAATTCACAAAGTCTAAAGGTCCAAAATATCTGTATATTAAATCTTTGTAAGTAAGTGATATAAATCATCACTTGATAACCACTACAATATACTGGTTTCAATTAAATAAGTAAAACTGTGACCAATTAATATTTTAAATGCAATGGAATTATGACTGATCACACTAAACTCTTGTTTAATAGCAGGCAAAGGGGCACCAGGACTCTGAAAACAGAAACAAGTCATAGCCAGTGCAGTGACAAATCTCTAAAAATCTCAGATGATTTCTGCAATATTTATATTAATAACATTTTACTCATACAAATTTAACCCAGCTAAGTGTAATCTCCTCTTCTGACTTGACAACAGTTCCCATACAACTGATATCAAATAACCTAATTATTTCTAGCATCTTTCTTTTTACAGGTGAAATAACAAATCCTTTATGATATTCCCAGTAGCACCTGGGAAATCTGAAAGTGCTAAATATATCATTCAGAATTTGATTTGGGGAAAGCAAAATATCAAAAGTTGTCAGGCAGTTTCAACATTTGATTACATAGGATCATGAGTTAGTGAGAGATGCTTGGCTACCTTTTTAAACAAGTACCAATAAAAGAATTTAAAGGTAGACATAGGCAATAACATGATTTCTAAAAACCTTAGCTCTTTCAACAGTGAGACTTTGTTCTCTTAGATAATCAATGGCATGAAAAAGGTCAGCACAAAACACAGAAAATAATTCTAATAAGACAGAGAATCTTTGTCTGCTAGGCCTATTAATCAGAGATAAAGAAAGTCCTTTTACAGCCTCTCATTAAGAGGACTGCAATTAGCCAAGAAATTTTTGTTTTGACTTTTAACAGAGAGAAAAACAAATTTTATTTTTGCCTAATTACAATATTTAAAGCCAAATCTCATTAAGAAAAATCTTATACGTTTCAGCTAGGTTTGATCATGACAAATAGGACTCCCTTTTCATGCTCTTTCTGTGACTTTCTACATCCATTCAGGTTTTGTTCTACTCACTCCTATTTCTCATTCTAAAAATAACCAGTCATTTTACATGAGGACAAAACTACCCTTTATTTTTCCTTAAGAAAACACGCCCTGTATATGTGACATAAAAAGTTCTCTAGCTCTATTGCTTCCAGTAGCGCCTTATTTACATATATTGATTATAGAGCTTAACTACATTTACTTCAAATTCATAGAGAAAACTCCAATGTGAATAATCTCAACTGTCTATTATATACTGGCATTTTGCACAGACTAGCAGAGCTTATGAACATGCGTATCACAGCTATTTATAGCCGTGCACTTCCACAGACTACAACTTCTCAGTTGGACAAAAATGAATTCATTTATTAACAGTCTCAAACACAAATGTGACCGCAGTGTGTTACATAAAAATGAGAGGCAAAGGGACATAAATTCACTATGCTTAATCATTAACGTTTCAGTGTTGTACCTTATAAATTATCTACACATTTAATGAATATCCATCTACAACTTAAATCAGCCAAAGTATAAAATTTTAAGTTAAATAAAGACTTTCAAAACTATCTTCAAGTTGACTTTGTCTCTTAACTGGGGCAAGTTGCTGTTAAGTTGACTTTTGATCAAGATTTTTGCACGTCCTTCCCCCCTCTCCTTTTCTTTGACCAACTTCTCTATTTCCTGCTTTAGATTTATACCCTAGGTAAGCAAGATTTGTTACAATGTGATGATACTAATCCTTCAGTGGACAGTAACATTTATTAGAATAAAATATAATATCATCATAGGCGCAAATGGCTTCCTTACTTTCATTTGGAAAAACTTTATGTCACTGTTCCAGAGATGCTAACCATCTGTATTTGCAGATATCAGTTACTAACAATCTCATTAGAGGGTAAATCATATGTCAGAGTTGATTTTTATTATAAACAGGCATATATGAAACGATATTAAAATATGAACCTCAAAGATGTTTGTTAGCAGACACAACCATTTGCCAAGACAATGAACAGCTGGATACTCCAATATTTAGAAAGTCTACTTCTGGAAGCTCTCATTGCCCTTATAGCCAAAATCATGTGATGAAAAAAGTGAAGTAGATATTTCAACCAGTATAGTTTTTATTTTAGCACATTACTAAAATGTGAACTACTGAATAAAATGTAAATAGGCAAAAGTAATTAGGTTTGTGAAGGAAATGTAATATATGAAATTATTCCATTTTTTTTCATGGAATAGAATATAAGAACATTGTATTACTATGAACAGATTAGTGCTTAACAAAACATTTGGAAAGTCAAAATTTACAGAAGATTGGAGGCAGTTATCCAGATAATTAATGAAAAACAAATTGTCTCTCTTAAGGACCAAGAATTTATAAAGAATCTACCCACATTGATTAAAGTCACTGGATAAATGCTCAACTGTCCATTTCACTTTGCTTGTGTAGACAGAACCCACAAATAGGTCAGTCATCTGGGCGAGTAGAATTGAATTTGACAAAGGACAGGGAATGGGGTCATATATAGTAAATTGCCTCTTCAAGTGCAATTATCTATTCATGGCATAAATCTAATACAGTTCTACCAGTTCTTGGTTTTATTCTATACACCCCTTTCTTTTCTTCATTGTATCGTTGACAAGTATTTTACTTGCTGGTACAAAAAACTCCTTATGTTCAATCCTAGTAGACGTTTTCATTGAAAACTAATGTGCTCTCTCCAGTGGATGCCAAATGACTGAAGAAACACACCATTTGCTAATGCAGTATCAATCTTTATATCATGAAACTTCTTGGCAAAATGAAGAGTATATTGTTGTAAATATGTACAAAACTGAAAATAATGATATTTTAATTACTTTAAATTTTATTTTTGTAGCCACTTGAAGAAACCCCTAGAAAAAAAACACTTCTACATTCTTAACTTCTTTCAGATTAAAATTAGTTCCTTTCCCCTAGCCCAAGACAAACACAAAAATTAAGCAAGCCAATACAGCCATTATTGTACTGGCAGGAGAGACATGTTTCATTGCAGCTCTGTAGGCTAAAGTATCATTTCTTTTAGTAGTTATTTTTAGTTGCAACAATTATTTCTATGTAATAACTATTCCTGAGTTTTAATCATCAGAAACAGTGCTTACATTATTTTTATTATAGATACATACATAGGACTTATTGAAAGGATAATATTTTTGTACCACCTCTTATCAGTTTGGGGGAAAATCATATTTTGAATGATATACCAAGGTTACTTAAACTGCACAATCATTTTAACATTGGCACAAGGAAAACATTACGGCAAGTGGAACATAATATCGGACCGTTTCCAATTATATGGAATTGCAAGTATGTATGCCATTCCTTGTGCTAGCTTTATAAAAATAATTTTATCTTAGAGCACTATGAGAGCCACCAGAAACACTGTTATATCCTATTAAGACTGTTGGAGTTTTAAAAAATTGAGGAATGTCCAAAGAACTTTAAATACCGTGATTGCAGATGGTGTCAGTGCTTCATTGGCGATTACTTCTGATACCTTTACCGTTCTCACTACTCAGACTTCGGGTGCGCTTTCCCTGTCAAGAGTCAGCCCTGGCATCTCTTTGTCAGAGACCTTTGCTAGCTGCCCAGAGATCATCATGCACGTGGTACCGAGAGACTTAAGAGACAGGGGATTCGTGTTCCCCAGCGGATGTCTCTTAAATAATGACTGGTAATTGATGGGGTGTAAATATTCTAGCTTCCTACTCCTGATTAGCACAATTTATGTGGGATTTACAGGGTCTCCAAAATTCCAATGTAGGATTGACTCAAAGTTACCACCTCAAAAAACGTACTCCCTATTGAAACTTTGCTTGCTTTTCTTAGCTTTTAAGTCCCACTTTCCCGCTCTCATAGGACCCCAGACTGCTCCTGGAACATTCCCTATGTGTTGCCACATAAATCTTTGTCTCAGCATTTCCTTCTCTGGGACAGCTGGTTCCAGAAGTGCTCCCAGGTATCAGGCTCTCAGAAGGGGATTCTGGAGTCAGAGCCCTCTCTGGCCGGATGACAGTAGGGGTGCATTGTCCACAGTAAGTAAGATATTGTTTATCCCTGCGGTGTTGTAGCATTATACTATATTGCTAAGAATGCTTATAGGTATTTTGGATGGGATTCATATGAAAGGGGATCTGCAGGCTTGTGAAAAATTACTACCATTAGATAAATATGAGAAAATAGTAATTAAAAAGATAGAGTTTGTTGCTTTTTGACACATCCAATTAGTGCTCTGAATAAAGCAAACTAAGCAATCATGTTGGCTAATTACCAACTCAGGGCATAATGAGCATGTCAAAATGCCTCCATGAAAGCATTAAAAAAAAAGAAACTTTATCTTCAGCAATAGGGGACGTTTATCAAAAAGCTAGCACACTAGAGCCAAGGCTAACTTTGAAGTTTTACCAAGTCACCTGTGCCTAGTTCAGGGCTCTGTAGACCATAAGAGCGCTTCCATGATGCGGCCGTGTACCTGGGCTCTCTGACGGTGAAGGCGATCGAATTCTGGGAGAGTGGGGGTCAGCTGACCGTACTGAAACACCAGAGGCAGAGCAGACACAATTACCTTAGCAGACTCTGGGATCGCACCGAAGTCCAGGGCTCTGGCGTATAGAAATCTATACCAGTGGTCAACTGATCATACTATTCCTAGGGAAAATGTGAACTTGCAGCCAAAACTACCAACTGATACATTTGATTTTAAAAAGTGACTGATTATAAGGCTGATAGCAACTGTTCCAATGGAAAATCACAATCTTTCATACATTACTACGTCTCAGACATTTTTCATACCAGAAACAATCCATTGCAGAGGCTAATATCCCTTAAGGATCATGGCATGACACGAAGTGTTTGCAACGGTAATCTCCCTAGTTCTTCCCCAAAGGATATGTGGTCATTTATCTGAGGAATTGTACGCTGGGGAGAAAGAAACACCCAGATTTTACGAGGGACTGTTAACACTGTGAACAGGTTAACGTCGACGCCAGGGACTACCATTTGCACAGAGGGCGGTGCGTGAAAGCCAGAGAGTAAACAGCGGCATGGCAGAGGACGCATGTGCCGCTCGAGATCCCTTTTTGATGGCTCTAGTCTCATCAACCTGGCCCCTCGGTGAAGACTCCGAGGAGGGCCTTGCTAATGTTTGATGCCACAAAAGACTTCCAGGAGCCTATTTCAGTGTACGGGCAACACTGTTTCTGTCCATTTTCTATTGTTTAATATTTTGAGTATTGTTCGGTTTACAAATGCCCATTGGACCCAGCAAACGCATACCTTTTTGTGGTATCATGCCAGAAATTCCTGCAGAATAAGCTGGTTCAGGTGGAAGTTTCCCCAGCCATTATAGAGCAATTAACATGTGCCAGGCAATTTACTAGGTGTTTTAATAGTACATTCATGGGGAAATGATGACTAATAATTTTCCACTGCCAGAGGGAGAATTTATTAAACAGTAGTATAAATAGTTTCTTAGAGATGTTGATTAACCCTGTCATTAAATTGCCTGATGTAGAAAGTCAACTCCAGAAACACATGCATAGTTGTATATGGCTATTCAATATAAAAATCAAAAATTTCTGAGTCTTAGTTTTATAAATAGCATTACCTTATTCTTTTGTCAATGTGCTGTGCCTTCATACAATGTATTGATAATAAAGGAAAACATATGCTTAAACTTGTTTTATAGCTAATTAGGGAAAATATTACTTCACACAGGTGTTGTAGATGTATAGGCAAAGACCTTTTTTCCCTATTTTTTTTCTTCTTTTTAAAGACACAGAAGTGATCACAAATATTGTTATATTTAAGGGCTGGCCTGATGATAGCAGAGTGTCAGTGTACATACATGGGCTTCATTCGTTGCTGCTCCAGCTGAGACTGCTACCGCACACCAGCTCTCACAGATTTTAGGCAAATCTAGGTGTATAAAATGACTTTAGCTAACTAGAATTCATACAGTTTATTAGTCAGGGAAGATAACTTTATCTTTCTTATCTTTGACCACACAGTCTTTTGTGAACAGAAGAAAGAAGTCTTAGTTTTATACATAAAAAGTAGAGTTATGGAGGAGAAACCCTTAAAGTAAAGATGAGTTGATCATCTAAAAATCATATAGGAGAAAATATGCAAATTCTCTTTCTCCCCACTTAAATATAGGTCTTTATTTCTGCCATTATGAATTGTATCAGGCGTCACTGTTAACTTTACAAGTGACTTATTAAAGTTCTTAAACCTAGAAATAAAGAAATATATAATTATACATAACATGAACATTCACCTCTGTCAACAAAGAGAACGATGTGAATTTGGAGGGGAAATTACATGTCCACACCTTAGACAAGGATTTACAGACAGAGCCGTACCTCGGGTAGCACATGAAGCTGTAACAGATGAACACAGCACGGGGAAAAAGCAAGTCTACAGTTGTTCATATGGAAAATAATACTATAGTTAATAAATGATAATACAAAAATAAATCTGTATTTCATGCACTTGCAACTGTAAGCCTATTTTTGCTCCACCCTGTACGTCCCATTTGCATAATTCAAATTAGCTCTTTGTTTTAGCATTTTTATCATCTACTTCTATTGCCAAATATTGTGTTCTATTTAGCTCTAGTTTCTCTCAGTTTTATTAACTACTAATCCAAGTTTTACTTTATTTTCTCCAATATTGTCTAACTTGAATTCATTTTCCAAATAAAGGTAATTATGTTCTTCTTACTGGATTTCCTTTCCCAACAATTATACTCTGAATTAATTTCAGCAACCTTTTATTTATTTTACTAATGAAAACTATCACTATCAAATGATGTAGCCTTGAGATACTTCAGACTATATTTTTTAAATATGCTAATAGGTTATCACCTTTAAATCTAAGAATTTTTAGCCACCCAGAAACTGGGAGTTTTATGACATGGTAAAGATCAAATCAGTTTACAATTTGAAAAAAGAAATTGAAATCTTTAAGTTGGAGGCTTAGAAAAAGGAATGCAATAATGGGGAAAGTGAGTGCAGAATAGCTGGCTATATTTTATTTTCCTTCCAAAATGTTTGTTGAAATTTTACCAATAATTTTTGGCATAGTTGAGGTTCATTAGAATAAAAACCAAATTGGAACGGTGACTTTTAAAAAATACCTGGAGCCTAAAACTCAACGCAAGTGGGAGATTTTTCATAATTTAAGTATGGCCTCGCCTGAGACAGGTGAGCTCATGTGATCTATGTCAAGGAGAATTCTGTGCACACTGTGATCTCCGAATTGCTCTACGAAAAGTGTGTGACAGTGCCACGGCTACCGCTGACAGAGGCTGTCTTTCATTACCAGCTTGTGAGGACCTTCAGGCAGGATGTGATCTGGGTGGCGGTGACACCTCATTGACTCGTTTCCAGCCCACCCCTGGTTGTTCTGTAACAGCTGTGAACCGGTTTCCTTCGCATGCCTTCTAATCATCAGTCTAGGTATTTTCTGAGGAAGATTTGGGTCTGATTTTTTACAAATTGAGGTTAAAAAACTCCTGTTGTTAATGCATTTATTCATATATTTTGTTGATATAAAGTTAATAGAGGTCATAAACATTTTAGGGAAAGTTAACATTTGCCCTCAAACACAATTTTTTGCCATTTACACCTAACATTAAATTTTTGAAGCTATGATTACATGGCTCAGTTGCATCTTTGCAAAACACACATAACAACGTCTGTACTATTATTAGGATGTGTTGCTTGAAAACAATTATTAAATTATTACATATTAACCACAATTGCTCTTCTCTATATATACACTTGGGATGACTGTCTAAATCACACAGTGTCAAGGACGCACGTTCCAAAACTTTGTTTCATCCACATGGTATTGCTAACAGTCTCTACAATAAACACTAATATATTAATGACCTTCGAATATGCATATTTCAGACGCACATCCTAGGTTTCACTCCTGTATTTCCAAATGCATCAAATACTGTCCAAGCAAAGGACTCTATCCCTGCTTCTGAACCACTCACAAAAAAGATGTGATGAAATCCCCATAAATACATAACTGCAATTGATGTTATTTTTCACATTAGAATTATGCTGCAAACGTTATGGAAGAACATATAACATAACTGCAAACATTGTCTAAGCCTCTAAAACGGGATTTCCAGAGGAGGAGACCATCAACCAGATAGTAAAGGAGGAATGGGATGCAGTAAAAGTAGAAGAGGACATTGAAAGCTAAAGGAAAGCTTGAGCACGGTGTGAGGTCTGATGGGACATGTCTCTCTTGGTGTAGGTCACACAGTTTAGAATGCCTGGAGCACTTTTTTTTGTGGTCATTGTTACTGGCATGAGACAAAACATGTACCGTAGCACTGAATCACGGAGTTCCTACAGACTTTCTAAGATATTACATTTTAACCTGCAGGAAATGGGAGAAGAAGCAATTTAAATAGGACAGCGACAGACTCAGATTTGTATTTAGTAAAAAGGCCTTGACAGAATCGTGGATGAGTGACAGGGCAGTGGACAGACTGGAGGGCTGAAGACCAGCACCATGTCATCATAATTCTCACTAGAGCCAGTATGGCCACCAGACAGTCACAGCACAACTGTCATGAATCAGCTGGAGATAGGGAGGGGACTTACATTTGAGAAGGCAAGAGAACAAATATAGAATGATTCCCAAGAAATCGCCTTAGGCAAGAGTATGAGTGACAGTGTTATTAAATACAATAGAAAATAATTAGGTTCAAGTGAAAAAATTTGACGATTGATATTGTGGACAAAATGAATTCAACATGCCTGTGGTGTATTCAATGGGTGATATCCAGGTGCATTGGAAACATGGGAGCGAAACCTAGAGAACGGGTCTGAAATACGTGTGTGTATATTTGAAAGTCAACAACATATTAATGATTCTTGTAGAGACCACTAGAAATACAACGCGGATGGGACACATTTTTGGAGCTTATGTCTTTGAAGCTATGACTGTAATTAAAACCATCATCCCAAGCGTATATGGAATAAAGAGAGATGGTGGGCTGAAATTTAAGAAACTCAGTTAGATAAAAGGAAAAGATGAAAGGAATAAAACTCCTCTTGGGTTCATATCGTAGTCAGTGGAGAACAATATACTACAACCAGAATTACTTTCCAAATTTCTCAACCTACTGCTTGTGTATTATCCAGGTGGTTGACAAATATTCACCTAAAATACCACTGGCACTGTGTACACTTCATAACATACAACATTGAGTTATAAAATTAAAAGCATACTAGACAATATGTAAAGTCACATAGGAAGATGCAACTCTGAGATCTCATAACAGGCTATTTTTATAAATAATACATTATTGGTTGGGAAAAATCAAGAAGGCTTCAGAGGCTCAGAAATGAGACAATTTAGAAAGCTCAGATTACCTGGCTTGGTTCCTGCTTCAAAGACCCTATTTTATTATTATTTTTAATTATTTAAGAAAGCCTTAATCCAGGAGTTGAAGCAAAAATCCTTTCTGTTTCAAACTATTTAGACTTTACTATGTGTGAGGCGTTCCTTCACACAATATTAACTCATTCCGTCTTAACAAGGATCCCATGGGACAGGTATGATCATTATCCCTAATTTACAGAAGGGAAAATGGAAACTGTCCTGGAAAATAGAAACTATCTTGGAAAAGGCTGTAACATTCCTGATGACGTAAACATTATGTTTCTAGTACCTTATTTCCTTGCAGGAGACATATTCATGATCTTCATGTTTGCTCATTTTAGGCTTAGGATCAAAATTTTTACTAAAATACAGACATATTCCAAGACATGACTTTGTTTTTTTATGTATTTGAATGCTTAGCACATAGTTGCCTGATGCACAGTGAATGCTAGTGGCTACTAAGGGTATACATAAATACAGACATCCCGAACAGTGTTCAGTTAGCTATTCACAATGCAGCAGGTAACCAGAAGCAGGGCTCAATAAGGGACAGAACTCGTAAGTCAGGTTTGAACGGAATATGCTGACTAGAAATAGGGAATAAAACGAACATTAATTGAACAATTACCTTGTACTAAACATTCTGTTTAGTGGCTTAGAGAAAACCCTCACCTAAGCTTTAGAAGGGAAAGTATAACCAACACTAACTAATAGATGAAGAAACAATGGCTCAAATTGATTCTATATCTTATTCAGTGTCAGAGATATTCTCATGGATCCAAAGCTCATTCTTTTTTACCTACTGTCAAATAGAACACTTCCTACTGGTAGCAGAAGTCTGTTAGGAGTTAGAATCCATTGATAACAAATAGAAGAGACATAATTTGACTTTCCTGATTAAGAAAGCGCTTTCTTAGTAATTACCACTGTAGATGCTGCCAGCAAGACACCTCTGTTCTTTCTACTTGAGAAATTAAGGCATGCGTGTAGAGTTTCCTTAAATTTCCACTTGAGGGTAATTGTGATTTATGATGGTTGGATGGATAGAAAGGTAGGGGGTAGGTAGGTAGATAATCCTAAACAGATGTTCATAGAAAAGAAAATAACTTTTCATCTATAATGCATGTGTATACACACATACTACATACATATAAATATAAAAGCACGTGCTCACACACATACATACACACACATCAAGATATATATAGAGAGAAGCAGCGACAGCGGTAAAATTTGCTTACCTAGCCTTTCAATGGAAGGAAAGTTGCGTCTATTTCTAATTTAGCAATAGTGCAAAAGAACAGTTCAGTCATGTGCGAATACTGCAACTATATTGCTAGGGCTGGTCAGCCCTGAGGTGATTTCTAAGAAAGTGCTGATCATGTAAGTTAATACTGCTTATGGAAAGCTTTAACTTATGTATTCAATTTATTTTCAAGTTAAAAGTATCAGCCAAAATGATCTGGATGTCAAAACCCAGCATATAGAGTAAATGCCATTTTAGTGGTTGTGAAGGTAGCATCAATTTCGACCTCCTTATCTGCACCATAGTATTCTAATAGCCATGTCATCAGTTCAGGACTGCAGGAAAGCAAGTTTCCAACCTAGTCAGGGCCAGCTGAAATGTAAGCCAAGGGTGTTAGAAGTCACAGTTCCTCAGTGACATTTCCATAGACTTCCACTCTGATTGTCAACACCAGAAATACCAATCAGGTTTGGAAAAGGAATCTCTCATGCAGCTTCAGGTCATAAACCATACCTTTCTCTAAATGGGAGTCATTATGTGACATTTTTATAAACACATCACCACATGACACATGATACATTCTGAGGGGCATAATAGCAGGCTTTAACAGATAAACAAAAATATTGAATTACTGACTATAAAGAAAGATTATTAAGCACAGATCAGTGTGATGATTTAACTAACTCATTTGAAGACTAAGGATAATTCTTGGGAGAAGAAAATCTCTGGGAAGATTTCTGAAAAGATTGACTAGATGGATTCACAGATATTTTATCTCAAACCTCTAATATTTTATGACAAATATGTAATTAAAATTATGTATAATTATAAAATGTACAGTATAATTCAAATAATGTATAATTATAATTCCATGTGTATAATTACAATTATGTGTAATTTCCTAATTAAAATGACACTCATTCCTGAGACTCACAAGAATGCAACTCTATCAGATGCTGTTTTTTTTCATGGGAAAAACAAAACATATCTTAATTATTTGAAGATCGCTTTCTATTCATTATATTTGTTTAGTTAGTAATAGGAAGTGAAAATTTGGATGCATATTTTGGCAGTGGGGTGGATATGTCCAAAAATTAAGCAGACTTCCTTCACTTGTGCAATGAAAAGGATATATCTTTCTTACTAAATCTTAACCATAATCCTAAATGGTTTCCTGAAAATGTTTCAATATTTTCATGGTATAGTTGCATGAAATATTAAAGACAAATCCTCACCATACAGACCTTTTATTAAACAGTGTAAGCAGTAGCATTTTCACTACTTTTCACCTCTCTTCCTGTGAGTGACCTTCCTTCTTCTGCAGCATGAGTCAAGGTATTGCTGTGTTTTATGGATCATGTCTATCAGGGGTGGAAAGGGGAAAAAAAGTCTATTAATGAACGGCTGTCTTTCAGGGTCTTGGACAAAATGGGTGGCCTCATGGCCCCTACCTTGCTATCCAAGCCCACACAGCCAGCACAGCCCAATTTATCCTCATGCATGAGAATATTTAAATCTCACTGTGTTACTGTGTGGTCACAGGAGGTAAGAATTCGCAAAAGCTTCCAGCCTGGTCTTGGAAATGCTTTCAGCCCTCAAAAAATGTGCTCGCATGTGCAACAGAAGATACGTATGTTTGTCATTGAATTGTCTTTAATATATTCCAATAGGAAATAGTTCCAAATGTCCATGTAGAGTGGAAGACATAACTATATGATTCATAAAATGGAACACTGCTAAACATGGATAATAAATCAATTACAATTACAACATGGTATCATTGCAAAACAAATACTGAGTGGAAGAAACTAGAAATAAAAAATAAGAAAATGACTCCATTTTTGCAAGGTTCCAACAACCCAACCATATTTAAGTGTAATAAATCAGCATAGTGGCTACCTTTAGGGAGAAGAGAATAGGGGAACGATTGAGTGGTGGCATGGGATGACTTGGCTTTCTGGGTTGCTGGTTATGAGACTTCTTTAAGATCTTTTTTAACACCAGGGTTGGTTCCAGAGATGTGTTCACTTTATGAGTAGTACACTATGATGCATGAGTCCCTAGGAGGTGAATTATACTTTAAAAAGTTAAAAGTGAAAAAGAAATTAAAACCCAGTAGATAAAAACCCAGAATCAAAATTAAAAATTTATGGTTAACCAGTCATATCCAGAAAAAAACTCTGAATCTTATGTTAAAAAAAGAGAAGGCATAATTTGGGTTAAAAAAATTTGCTGATTAAAAAAGAAAAACATGGTGAAATGCATTTTCTTATGTCCTTTATCATAAGGATGTAGAATGCTCTAAAAGAGAATTATGGTTAAAATATTTAAATATATCTTTTACTACCAGCATCAAGTAGGAGAAGATTAAAAAGAAAATCATTTAAAAGTATTTGAGTAATTTTCTGTAAGTAAAACTAATGATGATGGAAAGGACAGCTTATATGTTTGCTCAAGATTTATAAATACTGAGACTTTCTTAACTATTGCTTTATTTTCCCTGTGTTATCATTAACATAATCTCATTGAAAGATCTATTTTCTTATTGCTCATTAAAGACATTCCATTTTTTCTCATATTATTACAATTGGGAATCCAACTGGGATCTGTTCTCAAATTCAATATTAAGTTAAGAATACAAGTGTTTGATGTGGTGGCTTTCACAGGGTGTGTCACATTTCCAGGCAGTCCTTTTCTTTTCTTTTGCTGCCGTTGAACAAAGGGAGAGAGGGAGGAGGCAAGTGAGTTTGAAACCCAGCCTGAACTCCCCGAGTCCTGTGCCCTGAGCCCTCAACCAGAGGGCTACCTGGTGCTAATTTGGACAGAGTTAACTGAAAGCTCTGCTTTGACCTTGTCCATTGGTTGTCTTTGATTGGACAGAAAAGTATTTAAAGCTCAGTGGCAGTTCCATCATTTACCTGGTAAACAGTGTCTCCCACCACTCTCTTTTGGCAATGATGATTATGTCTTCTAGACTTTTCTCAACATCCTGTCAATCTTCACAATCAGAACTGATTACCTGGTACATGCATACTCTCCTATTGGGATTACACCATTTTCTCATGGCCCCATCAAAAATTCTACCTGAATTTGGGTAACTCTCTAACTTCCCTGTTGTTAAAGGAAAGTGGTTCTCCACTAAAATGCCAATATTTCTATTTTAAATCTCACTCCATTGACTTTGTTCGTGGACTTCATTCTTTTGGTTAAGTTCTATGCAACTGAGTCTTCAACTTCTGCCTCTCTGCTGGGTTCTTACCCAGTACCTTCAAGCATGATCCAAACTTCTCTTTCATCATGTGCTCACTCTTATTTTTTCAGTTTTCTTCACAGTAACTTTTCTTAAAATCTATATTAAAATTTATTAAACATGGCTTCACTCTCAAAATTTTTAATCATAAATATTTGCTAAGTCGGTAATTAATGACTTTGATGTTGTCAAAACCAAAAACAAAATTTTCTTAGTTCCCATCTTATTGAAGACCCATTCTCATTCTACCCATGTGAGAAACTCATTTTCTTTCAGCTTTAAAAGCACCAAGACCCACCACATACTTTGTGGAGCCCGGTGGAAAATGAAAGTTTGGAGCACATTGCTCATAAATTATTAAGTTTCAAAACGGTGATAACAAAGTGGGATTAAACCAAATGGGAGGCTCTGTATGATGGCCCAGATCATATGTCCATGAAGCCGGCCTTAGGTGATATCAAACTCTCTGAGTTTTCCTCATATTTCACTGAACACATGTCATTCTAAATTCATAGTAAGCCTTCCTCTAGGCTACTTTTCAATGACTGAGATATCTATGGCTAGAATTTAGACATCCTCTCAAGAGTAACTTTACCATGTCTTATATTTATTTAAAAACTGTGTGCTACTCCAAAATTTATAACATTTATGTGGCTTTTCCTTTATTTTAGGTCCACATATCTTATAATCTATTTGCTATATCTCTTATTTTATCACTGAATTATTTACAAAATAAGAAGGAATAAATAGTTATGTTGTGAACTGCTTGTGGAGAAGTTCAAGTGGTAACTGCACTTGGCCTATAGGGTCTGCAGGTGACCTACATTTGACACAGTGAGAAGCTGGACTCCAAGTCATACAGCCAGAGGCAATGCTGCCAGCAACTGGAGTGAGCTTTGAAGTGGATGGTTTCTCAAACTTCTTAGGAAATCAGCCCCATCAATATCTACTTTTTTAAGTCTTCACCCGAGGATCCTGAGGATGTATCTGTTGATTTTCAAGAGAGAGGAAAGAAAAGATAGCAAGAGAAGCATAGATGTGAAAGAGAAACACAATTGATGGCTTCCTGTACGTTCCTCAACTGGAACTGAACCCGCAACCTAGGTATGTGCCCTGACTAGGAGTCAGGAATCACACCTGCAAACTTTTGGTGTATGGAATGATGTTCCAACTAACTGAGCCATCTGTCTGGAGCTCAATATTTTGATTTTTAACATTGAAACACCCTGAGCAGAGGACCCAGCTTAGATATGCACAGGTTGCTTGTCAAGAAAATTATGAGACAATTAATGTGGGTTGATATAAAACACTATCCTCATTCATTATACAACAAAAGAAATTCAACATATCTGTGTACGTCTAAAAACAAAATGTGTTCTCCTTGTATTATTTAGTAGAAACTGCTAATACAGATTGGCTGCGATGGTTAATTTTATGTGTCAACTTGATTGGGCCCTGGAGTGCCCCGATATTTGATCAAACATTATTCTGAGTGCTTCTGTGAGTGTTTTTGATGAAATAAACATTTCAGTTGGTGAAATTAGTAAAGCAGGTTGCCCTTTCTAAAGTGGATAGGCCTTACCCAGTCAGCTGAAGACCCGCAAAGGATAAAACCCTGACCTTCCCCTGATCATAAACTTTTCTGCAATTGGCTCTTTAATGTAATAGACTGAAGGAGACTAATGACTATTTCCAGTAGAATATAGAGAACTGACAGTCCATGGGGTGATCTGGCAATAGAGACAGGCAAAATATCACCATCGGGTACTCTTAATAACCACTTATATGAAGCAAGGAGCTGGGAGACTATGTATATAGCTCATATGAATATTTTTTGCAAACACAAATACGATAATATTGTCTGATTTCTTCCAATGTGACTGAAAAAAGTGCTAAAAGAAAAAGCTGCGTCCAGGAATTTGAATTCCAGTTTAAGTGCTATATCAAAGACCTGAAGAGTTCAATGTGTTCCCTGAAGGAAACCCTTAACTTCTGTAGCAGCCGACCTGAGATTGCTAAAAATCAAACCCACAATCTCATCCTGCATCGGCTTGATATACAATGTAAGTTGAACACCCAGCTTCTCTGTGTGTCTACTGTTAAACTGAGTATACTGTTTGGTAAGGAATTGGGTCCTGAAGGTGGGTATGTATACATATGGGAAGACACGGATGAAGTTGGAGACACTGAGTCCCTAATTCTGATGATCATCTTTGTTGGTGGAAACAGCCTATGCACCCCCAGTGGAAGTGATCTCTCACTCCATCTGTGGTGATGAATGCTGCATTGACCAGGGAAACTGGAATAGTCCCCGTTGAGTTTTTTGCCATGTAAGACAATGCTGATTCTTTTCAGGACCCATGCTACCACCTCTGTTTGCTTCTGGATGTGTAACTAGACAAATGTCCCCACAAGCCCCTAAAGATGAGGTATAAAAGTGACCCAAAGGTCGTTCTACACTCCAAAAGACATACTCGAGTTTTCAAATTTATTCAGAAAGAAACTTGGGGAACATGCAGGGAAAAGACTTTAAGGATGTAGGATAATGAAAGTCAGGCCAGATTTATTGGTGGGCTCACAAAGTGAAGATTCTGTGTTAACACTGAGGCTCAGGGAGGTAGAAAGGGCTCAGACTAATTGGTTCTTTCGGTGGCTAAAACGTGAACCCAAAGGTGGCCTATAGGCAGTCAGTTGGAAGTGCCAGACCTGTTCTGGTTTAAAGTAGAGGAAGGGATTAAAAAATTTAGGGGGTCGTGTGAGTTCTTTATGCATTTTGAAGATCAAACCCTTATCCGAGGTATCACTGGCAAACATATTTTCCCATACGGCTGGTTCCCTTTTCATTTTGCTGGTGTTTTCTTTAGCCGTGCAGAACCTTCTTATACTGATGAAGTCCCATTTGTTTATTCTTTCCTTTATGTCCCTTGTTCTAGGGGACATATCAGTGAAAATATTGCTGCATAGTACATCTGAGATTATCCTGCCTATATTCTCCTCTAGGACTTTTATTGTGCCACGACTTATATTTAAGTCTTTTATCCATATTTAGTTTATTTTTGTGTGTGGTATAAGTTGGTGGTTGAATTTCATTTTTTTTGTATGTAGCTGTCCAGATCTCCCAACATCATTTGTTGAAGAGGCTCTTTTTGCTCCATTTTATGCTTCTGCCCCCTTTGTGGAATATTAATCGACAATAGAGACATGGGTTTATTTCTGGGCTCTCTATTCTGTTCCATTGACCTATGTGTCTGTTCTTATGCCAGTACCAGACTGTTACGATGACAGTACCTTATAACAGAGTTTGATGTCAGGTATTGTGATCCCTCCTACTTTGTTCTTTCTCAAAACTGCTGCAGCTATTCAGGGTCATTTATGATTCTATATAAATTTTTGAAATGTTTGCTCTAAATCTGAGAAATACATCATTGGTATTTTAATAGGAATTGTGTTGACTCCACTCCAGGAAGACAAACAATCCAATTAAAAAATGGGCAAAGAACCTCAACAGACACTTCTTCAAGGAGGACATACACAGGGCCCAGAGACACATGAAAGGATGCTCAGCATCACTAGCCATCAGAGAGATGCAAATTAAAACCACAATGAGATACCACTTCACACCAGTCAGAATGGTGATCAAAACCAAATCAACAAACAAGTGCTGGCGAGGATGTGGAGAAAAGGGAACCCTAGTGCACTGTTGGTGGGAATGCAGACTGGTGCAGCCACTGTGGAAAACTGTTTGGAATTTCCTCAAAAAACTAAAAATGGAACTGCCTTTTAACCCAGCAATTCCACTGCTGGGATTCTACACTAAAAATCCTGAAACACCAATTCTAAAGAATGTATGCACCCCAATGTTCATAACAGCACAACTTATAATAGCCAAGAATTGGAAGCAGCCTATGTACCCAACAATAAATGCGTGAATTAAAGTACTGTGCTACGTTTACGCAATGGAATACTACGCAGCAGAAAGAAAGAAAGGACTACTACCCTTCCCAGCAGCAAGGGTGGAACTGGAGAGCATTACGCTAAGTGAAATAAGCCAGGCGGTGAAAGACAGATGCCATATGATCTCACCTATAAGTGAAACCTAATCAACAAAATAAACAAGCAAGCAAAATATAACCAGCAACATTTAAATTAAAAAAACAAAACAAAACTGACAGTAACCAGAGGGGATGTGGGAGAGGGAGAACAGGGGAAAAGGAGGGGAAGTGTCATCAAGGAACATGCATAAAGGGCCCACTGACAAAGCGAAATGGGGGAAGGATTGAGTGTGGGAGGCGGGGATGGGTGGGGCTGGGGAAATTGATGGAGGGAAAATGTTGACAAAAAATAAAAACAGACAGGGGGAAGCTAAGAATTGTAGGAAATCAAGAAACCAAAACTGATATGTACAACCCATAAACATGAACTAAGAGGTGTGTGGATGACAGGATGGGGTGCAGAGCAAAGGGGAGAAAGGGGAGAAAAAAATGAGAAAACTGTAATCGCATAATGAATAACATATACAAAAAAGTAAAAATTTAGGACGATTGGAGTATACAGTGGATTTAAGATTTACTTGCCTACACTTGAGGAGCCTGGAGACATACCTTTACAGTGAGAAATCTATTTGTGAGGGAGGCCCCATCATCTTCGAAGAGCTCAGCAATCTCTCTTCTCGGCAATCCAAGCCTTACAGTTGAAACTGGAGTTGCTGAACTGGGAAAAGGAAATACAATGGGAGTAATTGCATCTCAGGGTGACAGTGGCCAAGTGGCACCACTTCACTGCCAAAGACAAAGTCAGGGGCATAGTTACTCTAATGGTAAGAATAAAAGCAAAGAGCACAACAGTGTGACTCACACAGACCTATTATCTAGTTGATCGTGGTATTCCTAGAAGTGAAATAGATGGGAAGACTATTGAATTTTTGCTTGATCTGTATAAGCTGAAAATTCTAGGCCAAGTGAACAAAAGTCGCGGTCCCTCAAGTAACTACTAGATGTGAACCAGTTTACAGTCCTAGGGCTCCTTGAATGAAGGGGAGACCAGATTCTCTTGAAGAAGGGCTCCAATACCCTGCCAAATATTTAGGTTGTTAATCTTTCTCCTACCTTTCCTCAAAGGGTCATATGGCCTTTTACCAGAGTAACTGTGCATTGGAGAAAAGGAAATAATAAAAACTTTTGAGGACTACTGGGCTCTGGCTTTGAACTGATACTAATTCCAGAAGACCCAAAATGTCGGTGGGGTTCAGTCAGAATAGGGGCTATGGAGGTCAGGTGACCAACAGTTTTAGCTCAGACCTGTTTTACGGTGAGTCCACTGGGTCTCTAAACCCATGTTGTGCTCATTACACCAGTTCTGGAATACATATTCAAAACAGACATAGTAACTAGTAGAATCCCCACATAGGCTGCCTGATCTGTAAAGTGAAGGTTATTATCACAGGGAAAGCCACGTGGAAGCTAACAGAACTTCCGTTTCCTAGGGAAATGGTTAACTAAGGCAATATCACAGTCCTGGGAGGATCGCTCTTTGTGCCACCATCAAGAACTTGAAGGATGTGGACGAGTTTCCCACCACATCCCCATTTGGTTCATTTACTTGGCCTGTGCAGAAGACAGCTGATTCTCAGAGAATTACTGCACATTATCTCAGCTTTAACCAGGTGCTGACTCCAATTGCAGCTCCTGTACCAATGTGGTTTCATTACTTAAGTAAATGTACGCATCCTCTGGTGCCCAGATCATAGATAAAAATAACAAAAATGGCTGTTGCTTGGTGGACAAAACTTTGTACTCATGCTGCAACAATTTTACCTAGAATACGTTATTTATCAGAATAACGTATTATGATAAAAATCTTTTCGTTTCCTTTACAACTGAACTCCGAAAAAGAGGAGACATTCTCATATTTTATATAGAGCCTTCCACTCCAATAGTATTGAGGACTCTTTAAGTGTATTTATTCCTTCGTCCTTATGGTAGAATTACTTCCACCTCGTAAATATGTATTGTTATATTTCTCCATCTAATGGCTTAAGGTAAAAGAGTTTTTCCAGAAGATTTTAAACTATAACCCTGTGTATATGAGTCTTATGTGTGTTTCATATCAGTTACAGTTACAAAGTCTACGCTATTTACGGTGTTCTATTTTGCTGATTTTGCCCTTAGACCCAGAATAGTTCCTGACTTTGCTGTTTATGCAATGTTCTATTTAAAGAAATACTTCACTCTGAGACTTTTAAAAAGCATCTTCTTTTTTTATCACCACTTCCATAAAATGACTGATTAAAATTAGTCATTGCTCTAAGTAGCATTAGTATTTAGAATACTCCAGTATACTTCAAAATAAAAGTTCAGGGAGTAATTAGTGAACTCAGATTGCTGGTTTCCTATTGATTATTCATAAGATATGGAAGAAAAAATAATGGTGAAAAAGTGCTTCTCTAGCATTTCAATCTATATTTGCATACCTAAAACTTTCTCCTACTCCAGAGAGGGGAAATAATAATCAAGGTTATGTGCTCCTGCACATGCCACTGTGTACCTTTAACAAGCAAACACCAATATTACACTATTACAGGTGGATATTCCTTTTCTTGACTATTATGATAATCCTACTTGCTTGATGAATGCCATTTACATTTTTAAAACTTTCTTTTCACTATTTCATTACCTAAGCAACTCAATGTGATTCATTTCACACCACCTGGATTTCAAATAATTCTAATATTCTGCACATTTTCCACCAACTTTGATAGTGTCCTACATTTTTATTTGACTTAAATACTTTTACAAAGTAACACTTGGAAAATAAAAGCATTAAGGGTTAGTCTCAAGTGGGACATGTAGTATTAATTGTAGGTTGAAAACACTTTTTTTCTAACTGTGGAAGTTATCATGTTTGATTGCAAGTAATTAATGTAATAGTCAGTTGTATCCTAGAATGATGCAAAATAGCGTTTATTATGGCAGCATAGCTAACACTTTACTCTCCTTGCTGCACAAGTGTGACTCTATAAACATCAACATTCAAAAAGATGCATTATGTTAATTTGCAAACAAAATATGTCCTTGAAATCATATATCTTCACTGTATTTCGAGTCACTGGACACATGGCTAACTTACCAGATAATTAAATGAAAACATAAGTACAAAATATTTAAAGCAACTTCATGCAATATATTTATTAATTTTATATGAAATACCAAGTTCATGAAATAGAAAATAAGCATGTACTTCAAGGAGAGGAAGGAGAATATGTGAAACATAAGGTGCTATCTGCCAAGTAATCCGTATTTTGTAGTCAGTTGTCAAATATGATTAATTGTGAGTGCAGGGGACAGCCAGTACACAGTGGCCTTCGTTAGATCCAGAAATTTCCTATGCCCTTCACGAATAGCTAAGATGAACCCGCTTACATATTTGACTTCCCCTGCACCGTGTATAGATTAAAAATCTCACACAGACAAACACCACGAGTTTAGTTATTTTCCCATGGGAAAGAAAAACAGCAGAACAAGGAGTGGGGGTTTGGAAACAACCATTCACATCTCCAGTAATCTCAAACTTATTTTCCAAGAGAGACAATCCCAAATTGATTAAACAGTTTAAAAGAACAATGCACCGTGAGGCACTTTTTCTAGACAAAGAGGGCAATAAAGCAAGCTACAATGACATGGAGTGCTGGTGCTAGAAGAATTAGAAAGCTTGCACCGGAGGAAAACCTGAGTCACTAAAGTATAAAGCATAATGCAAGTCCTTGTAAGAATACTATTTCTCAGTTTCCCTGCAGGTCGTCGTGCAGCCCTGAGTATTCTCTGAGGTGTCAGGCACAGTTCATGAACATCTGCTTTAACATGCTCCTGTGATATTTGAAAATTCTCATTCCTTATTAAAATAATTTAAATATCATATCTGTGAAATACTGTTGGGCAGTCTGTGGGTATCTTTTTTCATATTTTATCTTTCAATTGGAATAGGAGATTCTATTTCTGTGCACATTGGAGACAGTTGCTAATGAGCACGTGGGCTTTGTATTCCAGCCGCTCTATATACTCTGTTTTGTGATTTGAGACAAATTACTTAAATATTTGAATCTCTTGAAAAAAAACATGAGATGGGACAGTGTCTAAATCAATAGTTGGCTGAAGGTATAAACGTAGGATGTGCACAGGGTCTAGCATAGCTACTAGGAGAGCTAAGCTCACAATAAATGCTACTTATTTATTCCAGTTGTAATAGTGTTATTTTCATTTCTTTATCCTATTTAGGAAAATTCCAGAGAACATTTTCTTAGATTCTCAATAGCTTTTTTTCTTTTTTCTTTTCCTAATAAAATTAATGAAAGAATTAAAGAACACAGTCAGACAATACGTTCTTGGTGATACATGCAGTGACAGTCAGAAGGACTGAATAGCTACAAACCCATCACTAATAACTCCGGGATCAGCACATTCTGCACATTGAGAGCGTGCAGAAATGCCAGAGGGCGGAGTGCCAGGCATTCAGAAGCAGCAGTCTATCCCACTCAGTAGGTTCCCCTGTCCCCTCGGTTCCAGTTGGAGTCAACCTAGAGGAGCCCTAGGAGGAGATTAAATATACAAGGATGGGCAGCATATTTATTCCCCTATCTCTTGACTTGCAAAGTCACCTTTATGTGCCTTCATCTCTCCAGAGAAGGTCACCACTTTTTTCAAGATGGTTGATGCTATGCAAACTAAGTCCCTGTGGGTTCAGGTCATTTGTCTCTTCCCATGTCCTTCAGACCCTGGGTGCCTCCGTAACCTTGGAGTTCCCCTACACACACCTGATAGAGAATTCTGTGTTGATTTCCTATTGCTGCTATAACAAGTTACCATAAAGTTAGTGATTCAAACAACAAAATTTTTAAAAATAATTTTAGATGTCAGAAGTGCTAAAATCCAAGTGTGGACTTTTCCTACTGTATGTCCTGGGGAGGGTGTTTACTTGCCCCCTCCAGCTTCTGAGGCCGCTTTCATTCTTTGACCTGTGGCCCCCCATTACTCTGATATTTACCTCTCTCATCACATCTCCTCGGACTCTCACACCTCATTCTTTCATTTATAAAGGCTGTGTGATTCCATTTAAGACTGTGGACAATCCAAAATAATTTCCCCATATCATAATTCTTGACTTAATCTCATCTACAGAGTCCCTTTTGCAGTGTAAGGTAACAAAGGAACTGGCTCTGTGGATGAAGACATGTCTATTTGGGCAAGGGACATTATTTTGCCTACCACAAACTCCACTGTAAATCAATTATCAAGTTTTCTAATTTTGAATGGAATATATCCTCTTGGCAAGACCCTCAGTGATACCAGGAGACCGATTTCTCTACTATTTTCTCAAATTCCTTTTCCAGTATTATTCTGTGTAAGTAGGAGACCCTGAGAAGCACTCACTAATACCAGTGTCTTTTTCTTACCTGTTCTCACTGTCACCTACATGGTTGAAGGTCATATTATCTTATTCTTGTTATATCCTCACATCGCCAGTTACACTGCACAAGTTTAAAAGAATGATATTCCCAAAATAAACCTGATTGCTAAAAAATCGGTCTAAAATCCAGTATCCTTGGGTTTATATTCCACGCCAACTCATTCTGATCAACATCTCCAACAGTGTATATATTAGTGCTTTTAATGCCAAATTCTAATATTCAGAAATTTGAATATTTTAATTTTATAGAATGAGTATAAGACCTTTCGATTGGCCCCGTGTTACTTATTTTTGTTAAAATAACATTGTTTCTATGATTCATTTCAGTATCTTCTCAGATCAATTCACATACAAGTGTAGGTTTCATCTTCCAATCTTCTGTAGCATTTAGGCATTATTTGTGGTATTTATCGCAATTGATGATATGCTTGTTTCTATATTTATAATTATACCTAGACTTTAAACTAAAGGATCCTTGTGCAGTTAAATGTTTTATATCCCTTAGTACAGAACATAGAGAGACAAGGTTTTCCTTTTTCCCACAGTGACTATTTAAGAGTAAAATAGGGACCCTTAGCAATATTTTGCATAGGGACCCCTATACAAAATATCGTATATTTACAATGATGTGAATATATATTTTATTCTGTTGCATTTTCTTATATAATGAATTTTCAACATAAGCATTAAACTGGGAATTATTTTCCTAATTCATTGCCTAAAGTTCATCAATTGAATCTTAGTGTGCCCAGCTGATAGCATAAGAAATCATACATAAAATATTAAGACCTAAATTCAAAACAGTTAAGTTCATATTATGCCTCTGTGCGGTAACTCTTATCTTAAAAATGGAAGACGCTTCAGTGAAAGTGAGTGAACTGTTCTGAGAGAAACGCGATGTATTAAATCAGCCAGGTTTGGGCTTCTTTTCTGGTGTGTCTACTTAATGGGACATGTTGCCTTACTTAAGCGACGTAAGATCTATGAACTCCAGTGCGTTCCTTTATTATTCTACATAGGACTTTTGAGCATTGAATTACACATAGGTTCATTTTGAAAACAATGTATGTAAAATATGTACTTCATATTTACTAAATTTATGTTTTAAATTATCTTAAAAACAAAAGATATATAATACCAAACAGCAAATCTGTATTCAGGACCACACACAAAATTTGACACCAGAACCCAGGAAAGATAGGCCTGAGAATTTTGTGATTTAACTCAGAATGGGAGGAAATGTGTTTATGAGACTTTAGATCTTGTGATGTGTCAAAATGAGTCAAAATGTTGCTGTTGTGGTAGCAGTTTTGTACATAAGGACTAAGATCAATTTTTGCTTCTTTGAAATGAACAAGGAAAATCACATAGTCATATTGGGAAAAGGTTTCCATCACCATTAAGTTTTTCTTCCCTTGTTACTACATAAAAGTCCTCTCTTTAGGTCCTAACCACCGAGTCTCTTTAATTTACCTCCTTCTTCAAGCATTGGTAATCAACAGGCAACCCCTCCCCGTGTGTCTTCATCTTTTACTGTAAGTTCCTGCAGGTGCTATTGCAAGTAAAATGAGGTAGAGCTCAAAGAAATGTTTCCATCTGAAGCTGGATAAAGAATGTAAGAAATTTGATTATTTTAAAAGAAAATTGGTTTCTCATAGTAAACGACATCAGTAGGAAACCGAAAGAACCATGTTGTACCAACCCACTTTTAAAATATTAAAATATTATAGAACACAATAGATTATAACATCTTCTATCACAATGCAAAGTAAATGTTTCATTTCATTCACATTGCAGTTTGTCTACTTCCTGGAGTAGTCAGTCATTGACAAAATAGTGCATATTGAAAGGAAGCTTACCCTCTGGATTTGTGCTATGATAAAAATATATATAAAACAATTTAACGAGGAAAGAATTAAAATTTGAACAGCAGTGCTCTGCCTAGGGGGGAGTTTTAGTATTGCTCATGGAGGGTATTCAGGGAGATAGGAAAAGAAAACAAACACAAGTTGACTAAAGTTTGTAAATTAATTTAGCAATTTCTGTGACAGAACTACAGGCAGAGAAGTAGCTAATAAAATGTGTCAATCATGTAACCTTTAAATAAAAGTGCAAGAGAACAGTTATTGTAGACTTCAATGGTGCTGCAATATTTAATCTTTTCTTCCAGGCATGAACTTGTATCATAAATCTCAGGTTGTTTTTCTGTGGAAGGAGAACTTATTACAACTACAAAACTACCATATATTTCCAATACCTTCCTTTCCTTTTTACCTTTTATTGAATATTTTCAAATTTTTTAATTAATATAATAATAAAACCATTAGGATTTTATAGAAACATGGAAGTACTTACATTTAGGCAGAAGATACAAAGGAAATCTTAAATTTCCCACAAATGATATTGAATATGGTTTCCTCTGGATATAAACAAGAAACAGATATTCACTTAGAAATATGAATAACTCCAAATAAAAATTGATTAAACTCTCCACAATATTGATATAAGAATTTAAAAAGACAAATACAAATATTTGCTTTGTTTCCTCTTCAATAAAATCTATAGAAGTGAGAATTAAGTTAAGGCCTGTTATTTTCTTTCAGTCTAAATTAAACTTTCATATTTCCTACAATACATATTATAATTATAACACAAAAAATAAGACAAATGTGCTGCCACCTACAAATTATTATAGAGCGCTATCAATATATAAAAAAATATTTGCAATAGTTTTAAGAATACCAAATACTAACACACAAACAGATACATATCCATACATAAAAATATACATATAAAAGAAACATATATCTTAGGAACAATCTTGGAAAATTTTGCTTAGTAGGGAGAAGTACTTGTTTTGTGGAATTTTTTTAACACCAGAAAGTGCATATCCTCTAGAAACAGTTTTATTTTTCAACTCTGAATCTCAGAAACTCAGGATTCGAAAAGTAAATTCCTTTAATGCCTTTTTAAGTAAAGACTTTGATCCAGTTACATACCTAGTGCTTGTGCTGTGTCTATCATATTGACATTGGAGATCAGCCTGCTTTTCCTAACCCAGTGCATCCCAGGGTCACATGCTCCATCTTCGTACAGCTGTTGAATGTAGGGCAATTTCCCATTGATGTGTGCCTCCTTCTTTACATCCTTCATATTAATTAGACTACCACATGATCCCAGCTGCTGCTGAATGTCTATCCTCTTTAAAATAAACATTAAACTAAAGATAGTTAACATATATCCTGAGTTACAGAGCTAGAAAGCAAGACTACTATCTGTTTTCGGCTGGATTATTATCCACACAATGCTTTAGTAGCTATGATTGAAAAATGTAATAACATGCACATCACTGGTTTGTTGGATTGCGATATGTATATGTGATATATATATCATGTATCTATATCACACATATCACTGCGTGTATGTACACATATATATTATATGTATATAATATTCATATAATATGTATATGTATTAACCCTTCCCTCTCAGTATTTAGTTTTATTTACTTTAGTTTTAAGGATGTGGATATGGTCAGAGAAAATGTGAATGATACTCAGTGGAAACACCAAAGTGAGAGAAAAACATTGTTTGGTTGCCTCTTGTATGTGCCCTGACCATGGACCAAACCCGCTACCCAAGCGTGTGCCCTGACCGGGAATCAAGCTGCAGGACAATGCGCAGCCAACAGGGCCACATCTGTCAGAGCATCACCTAATTTTCAAAGGCAGTGAAACTTTCATTAGTACTTCCTGTTGGCACTGTAGGCTCCCAATTCATACTTATACATGTAATTGTGTATAGCTTCAGCCACCCAGTTAAGAAAGCATTCAGATTTAACCAAAAACAAAGACCCACATTCCTCTTTTTTTTATTTGCCTGGTGAGACTCATTGTCTAGGCATGCCTTTACTGTGAATGCCCACCATTCTCAAGCAAAGGGGTGAAATATAAACTCTGACCAACAGATACGACACCACCTGTTTTTTTTTCATGGGTAGCAGTATAGTATTTATGGTTAAACTCTTGGCCTCTAAAGTAAAACAGCCTGCATTCAAATTCAAATACTTGTTCTTAAGGGCTATTACTCTTTCTCTTCCTTTTTCTTTTTTAATTAAATGTATTGAGATGGAATTAGTTAATAAGATCGCATGGGTTGCAAGTGCACATATCTATGATACATGATCTGTGTATTTCATGTTGTTCACACCACCCAAAGTTATCACACATTTGGCCTTCTTATCCCTTTACTATCTCCCTAACCCCTTCCCTTTGGTAACTACCACACTGTTCTCTGTGCCTATGAGTTTCAGTTTTATATCCAACCTATCAGTGAAATTATATGGTTCTGATCTTTTTCTGACTGATATTTCACTTTGCATAATATGCTCGAAGTCCATCCATATTGTTGTAAATGGTAGTATTTAATTTTTTCTAATGGCTGAGTAGTATTCCATTGTGCATTCCACTGTGTACCATTTAATTATTCAGTCATCTTTTGAAGAATGCTTTGGTTGTCTCCATGACTTATCCATGGCGAATAATGCTGCAATACATATAGGGGTTCATATATCAATGTGAATAAATGATTTTGAATTTTGCAGTAGTTATCCAGAAAGGGTTTGCTGGGTCATATGGTAACTTTATTCTTAATTTTTTGAGTAACTGTCATACTGTTTTCCATAGTGGCTGTACCAGTTTACATTCCCATTAGCAGTGAATAAGGGTTTCTCTTTCTCCATAACCTCTCCAACACGTGTTATTACCTGTGTATTGACAATCACCATTCTAACAGGTATGAAGTAGTATTTCATTGTAGTTTTGACTTGCATTTCCCTAATAGCTAGTAAAGTTAAACGTCTTTTTATATATCTGTTGGCTATTTGTGTGCCTTCCTGGGAAAAGTGTCTGTTCAGGTCCTCTACCAATTTTTTAATTGGATTGTTTTTTGATGTTGAATTTTACAAGTTCTTTATATATTCTGAATATTAACCCCATGTCAGAGTTGTTATTTGTAAATATCATCTACCATTCGGTTGGTTGCCCTTTTGTTTGCTTGGTAATTTATTTTGCTGTGCAGAAGCTTTTTAGTTTGATATAGTCCCATTCATTTATTTTTGCCTTTACTTCCCTTGCCTTTGGGGTCAAATTCATAAAATTTTCCCTATGACCAAGGTCCATAAGTTTACTACCTATGTTTTCTTTTATGTAATTTGTTGTTTCAGGTCTTATATTTAGGTCTTTGATTCATTTTGAATTAATTTTATATGGGGACAAACTGTAATCAGTTGCATTCTTTTGCATGTGGCTTCCCAATTTTACCAACATCATTTATTAAAAAGGCTTTCTTTTCTCCATTGTGTGTTTTCGTCTCCTTTGTCAAAAATTATTTACCCAATAAATGTTTTCATTTTCCTCCTCAGGCTCTCAATTCTGTTCCATTGGTATTTGTGTCTGTTTTTCTGTCAATACCATGCTGTTTTGATTATTGTAACTCTATAGTATAATTTGACATTAGGTAGTGTGATACCTCCTGCTTTGTTCTTTTTTCTCAAAATCTCTTTGGCTGTTTGGGGTCTTTTGTGGTTCCATATGATTCTAATGATTTTTTTTTTGTTCTATTTCCTTTAAAAATGACATCGGGATTTTGATGGGGATTGCATTACATCTATATATTGCTTTGGGTTATATAGCCATTTGAATTATGTTGATTCTTCCTATCCATGAACACAGGATATCATGTGTCTTTTAAAATCTCTTTTAGTAATGCTTTGTAGTTCTCAGTATATAGGTCCGTCAAAAATTTTGTGAAGTTTATCCCTAGGTATTTTATGCCATTGCTTGCAAATGCAAAGAGATTTTTTTTCCCTTTTTTTTCCCCTGAAATTTTAGTGTCAGCATATAGGAAAACAGTGGATTTTTGTACATTGATTTCTATCCTGTAACTTCACTGTATTTGTTTGTTTCTAATAGTTGTTTTGGTGGTGTCTTTTGGGCTTTTTATATACAGAATCATGCCATCTGCAAAAGAAGCAACACTTTTATTTCTTCCTTCCTAATTTGGATGCTTTTATCTTTTTCTCTTGACTGATTGCTCTTGCTAGGGCTTTAGAATATGTTGAATAAGAATGGTGAGAGTGGGTGTCCTTGTTTTGTTCCCAATTTTAGAGGCAAAGCTTTCAGTATTTCACCATTGCGTATGATATTGGCTGAGGGTTTGTCATATATAGCCTTTATTGTGTTGAGATACTTTTCTTATATCAATTTTATTGAGTTTTTAATTATAAATGGATATTGTATCTTACTAGAGTTTTTTCTTCATCTATTTATAAGATCATGTGATCTTTATTCTTTTTTAATGTGATATAATATATTGATTGATTTGATTGATTTGCATATATTGAGCTATCCTTGTGCCCCTGAACCCCACCTGATCGTGATGAATTATTTTTTAATGTATTGTTGTATTCAGTTTGCTAGCATTCTGTTCAGGATTTTTGCATCTGTATTCGCCAGAGATATAGGTCTGTAGTTTTCTTTTTTGTGTTATCCTTGCCAGGTTTTGGTATTAGGGCTATGTTGGCCTCATAAAATGTGTTAGAAAGTATTGCTTCTTCTTCACTTTTATGGAAGAGTTTGAGAAGGATAGGTGTCAAATCTTTTAATGTTTGGTAAAATTCATTGCTGAGGCAATCTTGCCCTGGACTTTTATTTTTGGGGAGGTTTTTGATGGTTGTTTCAATTTCCTCATTATTTAGTGGTCAGTTCAGATTTACAATTCTTCATGATTCAGTCTAGGAAGGATATATATTTATAAAACTTACACATCTTCTAGGTTATCAAATTTGGAGGCATATAGTCTTTCATAGTATTCCACTGTGATCCTTTGTATATTTGTGATGTCTGTGGTAACAACTCTTTCATTTCAGGTTTTATTTAATGAGTCTTTTCTTTTTATTTATTTATTGAGTGTAGCTAGGAACATGTCAATTTTATTAATCTTTTCAAAGAACCAGCTCTTTGTTATATTGTTTTTGGTTTGGGGGTTTCTTTTTTTGGTTTTATGGTATACTCTTTTGATATTCTATTTAATTCTATTCTAATGTTTATTATGCCCTTTCTTCTGCTGAACTTGGGTTGCTTTGTTCTTCTCTTTGTAGTTCTTTAAGGTGTCACATTAGGTTGTTTTCTTGGGATCTCTCTTGTTTCTTGAGATGAGCCTACAATGATACGATATAAACTTCTCTCTTATTACTGTTTTCTCTGCATCCCAGATGTTTTGCTACATCATATTGTAATTCTCATTTGTCTTTCTATATCTGTTGATCTCACCTTTTATTTTTTAACCCAGTCATTTTTGTAGTATTTTGTTTAATCTCCACATATTTGTGGATTTCTTTACTTCCTTTTTTGCAGCTGATTTCTAATTTTAAAACATTATAGTCAGAGAAAATGGCCAGTATGATTTCAATCTTTTTAAATTTTTGAAGTTAGTTTTGTGACTCAACATATTATCTATCCTTGAGAATATTCCAAGTGTACTAAAGAAAATATAATCTGATAATCTGGGATGAAAGGCTCTGGAATTTTCAATTGTGTTCATTTGGTCTAATTTGTCATTTAAGGCTGATACTTCTGTATTGACTTTCTGTTTTGATGATCTATTGACAGCTGTCAGTGGAGTATTTAGGTCCCCAACTATAAGTATGTTTTTGTCATTTTCTCCCTTCAGTTCTGTGAGTAGTTGCTTCATATATTTAAGTGCTCTCTGATTGGTTGCATATATATTGAAGTGTTATATCTTCTTGATATTGTATCCTTTTTATTGAGAAATGTCCATCTTTGTCTTTTATTACATTTGTTATCTTGAGATCTATTTTGTCATATATAAGCATGGCTATGCCTGCTTTTCTGTGGATGCTATTTGATTGGAGAATCACTTCCCCCCTTTCACTTTGAGACTACATTTGTCTTCAGTTTAGCTGTGTCTTCTGAAGGCAGAATGTGACTGGGTTTTCTTTTTGATCCTATATGCTATGCTGTGCCCTTTTATTGGTTAATTCATTCCATTTACGTTTAAGGTAATTATTGTTGTATGAAGATACTCTAGAGTCGTTTTTTTTGTTTTGTTTTCTGGTAGCCCTGTGCCTCTATTTGTTCTTTTTCTTTGTGTTTCTTCTGCTCTTTTTGTTTGGTGGTATTTCATACCTCTTTTTCTCTATTTCCTTTTTTTTTAAGTTATGTGTCTCAGTTATGAGTGGTTTTTCTGTGTGTGCATGTATGTGTCTGTTGTTCATGATATTAGATTAATGAAAAAGAATGTTTCATCTATATAGTAGTCCTTTTTTATTTTGAATGTGCCTGATCTTTATATTCTATTGCAAATTCTGATCTTTACCCCTCCACCTCTATGTTTTTTGCTACCATAAATTATCCCTGTTTATGCTGTAAGTTTGTTGGTGATATTACTTGTAGTTTTGTGGCCTTTTATTGTTTGTTTCAGGAAAAATAACTCTAGAATTTCCTGCCATCTAGGTCTTCTGATGATAAATTTTCTCAGCTTCTGTATGTCTGGAAAAGTCTTTATTTCTCCTTCATATATAAAAGATAACCGTGCTGGATATATTATTTTTTGCTGATAATTTCCCTGTTTCAGCAGATTGAACATTTAGATCCATTCCTTTCTTGCTTGTAGAGTTTCTGTTGAGAAGTTCAGTGATAACTTAATGGGCTTTTCTTTATAGGTTACTTTCTTCTTTTCCTTGGCTGCACTGAGAGTTCTTTCTCTGTCCTTAATTTTTGAGTTTTAATATAATGTTCCTTGGAGAAGACCTTTTTGGACTGAGGTAATTAGCTGATCTGTTTGCTTCTCAGATTTGAGGGTCTGTTTCTATAAGTTTAGGAAGTTCTCATCAACTATTTGTTCCAATAGACATTCCATTCCCTTCTCCCTCCCTTTTTCCTCTTATCTGCCTATTCTTTTTTTTTTAAAGATTTTATTTATTCATATCTAAAGAGACAGGAAGGGAGGGAGAAAGAGAGGGAGAGAAACATCAATGTGTGGTTGCCTCTCCCATGCCCCCTATCTGGAACCTGGCCTGCAACCCAGGCATGTGCCCTGACCAGGAATTGAACCAGTGACCCTTTGTTTTGCAGTCTGGTGCTCAATCCACTGATCTACACCAGCCAGGGCTGACATGCCTATTATTCTTATATTGCTCTTTCTGATCGAGTCATATAGTTCTCATAAAATTCATTTTGTATGCTCAAGTCTCTCCTTTCAGTGTCATTTCTAGAATTTTTTCCTCCATCTGGTCTGTTCTACTTCCTATGTTAGCTAGTTCATTCTTTATCTCCTTATTTGAGTTCTTCACCTTCAGAATTTGTTTGTTCCTTTTTTAAATTATTTTTTCTGAAAGGTTTTTTTCCATTACCATTTAGTCCTCTTATACCCTACTCCCCCACCCTCCCTAATCACCACACTATTGTCCATGTCCATGAATCCTGTTTTCTTTTTGCTCAATCCCTCCACCCCCTAACACCCCTGCCCTTAGCTGTCATCCTGCTCTCTATCTATGAGTCCTTTTTGAAGTTTCAATCTCTTAGGTAAAGTCTTTTTTTTTTTCCTTTATTCATTTTCTGAGTTCATGAAACTTCCTATCTGTATTTTCTGGCCTCTCACTGAGCTTTTTCAGAACTGCAACCTGGAATTTTTTGTCACTTAAATCACATGTTTTAATGTCTTTAAGTTTGTCTTCTGGAGCATTTTTATTTTCTTTCTCAGCATGATAGTTCATGGACTCCTTCTCTGTCTAGGCATCTGTGTATGATTGGCATTTCTCTAATAGATTGATACAAAGAAGTCTTTCTTTTAATTTCCACTAGGTGACACTAAATCATGTTTTTTAGCTCTCTTGCACTTCTCTGGCTTTTCAGATCCCTGCAAGGTGGTGGAAAATGGGAAGGTGAGTGGTTCTCCTGTGTACCAGTCACCCCAGTTCATGGGGACCAAACACACAGGGAAATGTTTTGGGTAATAAGGCTCCAAATCTGTGAAATCCCAGTGTAGTCCCCCCTCAACAGATGCTACCATCAATATAGCTGTAATGTGTGAGGGTTGAGTGGGCTGGGCTAACCCTGCTACCTTCTAATGTACTTTGCTCTCCTGGTAATGGAAACTTCAGACCTCCATGGAGTCTTGCATGTATCCCCCCAATCCTGGGACCAGTCACAGAGTTTACCCTTTGCTCAGGGAAAAAGTGATTATGTAGTACCCATTCTTGGTTTTGCAGATAACGTGTTTTGCAACCCAAGAACTGGTGAAGGGGGACAAATTCTGGGAGATTGAGGGGCGTCCAAGATCTGTGGCTTTGTTTCTTTGCCTGGAATGCTGACCACCAGACAACTGCAATCACACCTCTGTGCTGAGTTCTTTCCCAGGTCATTGGGCTCAGCTGCAGCTGTACTGCCCATCCCTGCAGGAACGCCCACCGAATCTCTTCGCTTTTCCCAGCTGAGGGGAGCGCCAGTTATAACCTTACAATTCCCCTCTCTGGGCTGAGCCTCACCATGAGCTCCTAGCTGTAGAGCTGCCTTTGTGGCTTGTCCCAGTGTTTCTCCCTTCTCACACCCTGGTCCTCTCTCACTTGCCCACCTTTAGAGGTTTCATTTATTCTTAACCTCACTTTGCCTCATTTCCCTCAAGTGTATAAAAAAGTAATGCTATTGATACCTAACTCAGGGTTATTAATAGGGCACAATATGCTAACACATGAAAAATGACACTCAGAATAATACCTGGTACATGGTAATCTCTCAGAAAATGTTAGGTTTTATCCTCTTTTAATTCATCTTATATTGATATTTTCCTTTGTGGTTTTCAAAGCATTTTCTTAAATACCATCACTTGTGATATAGGCAGACAGGAGTCACTTTCCCTACTTAAAATATGATGAAATATTACTTTGTGAACATGTGTTCTGTTTCTTCTTCAAAAAGGGAGACAGTATGTAAATCACTGGAGATAAATAAAGGTAGAGAGTGATTGAAGATGACTGAACTAGGGAAAGGCATTTACATTTCATACTCAAGAAAAAACAAGGATATGGCAGCTCACTATAAAGAAAGCATGTCTGCTTTCCAGAAGAAATAATAAAGAAAAATCTCCTGAAGACTCACATCTAGTGTTTTTGACAAAAACCTATACATCCAATATATATATAGAGTCTCTAGTCATAAAACAGCACAGCAGAAGGGAGAGAAAGGGAGGGGCTCTGAAGCCTCACCGCCTGGGTATATACTGGTTATATTCGCTCATTTTAGGTTGGATACTTGTTTTTACTTTTTTTTCCCTCTGTTTTATTTTTTTATGCTCTACTTCCTTTATCTTCGTAGTGAAAGAATACTAAACTTATATGAGAATTAAGTAAAAACATTTGTAAAGTGCATGGATTAGAGGCTGGCATACTGTAAACACTATTTTTGTTTGTGTTAAATAAAGTGAAGAGGAAACTGGTAAAATGAAAGCGTTGAGATTCATTTTCAGTTTATTTTACCACAGGAACCAAGGAACATGGACTTGTTGACAATTGAGAGATCTTTGGGGGGAAAAAAATACAACTCTCAATAATTAATGAGAACAAACGATTTGCAGAATGTGTTAAACCATACAGATTCCCACACTTTGCCCCTCAGTTCTCTAATTCAGAGACAGGTGGTCTGAAACAGGAATCTATGTGTTAGTAAACACCAAACAGTTTTCACCCAGGAGGCAGATCTGATGATATTTTGAGAAAACTTGCTATGAAATAGTGTGGACCAAGTTGTACCAGTTTAAGTCACTGCTATTATTTCTATTGTCTCCTCTCCATCACAATACCTGGGATTTATTTTTCCAACAAGGAAGTTGAAAATTGAAACATTCTGGCTGCTATGGAAAACATCTCTTCTTTCTCTCTATTAATGTGATCAAGTGGCTTTGAACTCTGGATTTTTGCCAGCTCTGTTTAGCAGAGGGGAAATCTGACCGTGAGTGAAATTGAAAAAGGCTTAAGAGGGAGGTATCCCTCTCCCGCTGGGACTGAGAAATACAAATGTGACCTCTTCCAATTACAGGTGAAGCGGAAAGTGCATTGACAGTTTCACAACTAGTATGGAGCAAAAGGAAATGCAACAGGATGTGCTGCCACGGAGACTGGAAGCCCTCCCCCACTAATTGTGAGCCACACAGCTGCCCCAAGCCTGATGGAACCACAGACAGCTGACCCTGAGTTGCAAAAATCTGCTTCTATGTCTGTAGCATCTCCAGCCAAGCAATTTTTGTAAAATCTCATAATGAATATATTTGTTTCATGAACAACCCTCCTGGAACTATTTGAAACACAGGATGAACTTGTGGCATAAAATTATTTCAAGGGTTCTTTATTGCCAACAGATACTATAAAATACCTGCAAAATTAAATTTTAACTGCACATAGTATTTGGAAACTTATGTCTTGAAAATATACTTATTTTTTCCATATGTTGAATCTGGAATCCAATGCTTTTTTAAAATTCAGTTGTCATAGATTTCTTGTTGTGAGGCCCCCATTAAGTATGCTCATTTTTCTCTTTTCCAGGAAACTATCATTTCCTATAATGGTCAGTGTCCTCTGGACTTATGTTGTGATCTAATGAGTTTGTCATCAACACCATGTTATCACATACAAGTTACCAAGTCCCTGTGTGTTTGCATGCAAATCATGGTTCTCCCTAAACAATCTCTTCCTCATGCCAAAGAAGGGGCTTGTGGGAGATTTAATTCATTTTCTTTTCTAGAGTTGTCTCTCTTTTTTTTCTCTCCCCTCTTGCCCCCACTCTCTCTCTCTCTCTTCTTTTCTTCATAACTTTTTGTTGATTTCACCACAAGTGTATTACACAATTGTCATGTTCCATGCACTTATATAGAGAATGAAACTTACAAGTTCATTTTCCAAGGTCACTTCGTTCCCAGGAAAATGTAATCATCTGTTGGTGCCTAAGCTTCCTTAGGACCACAGCTCTTCTTTCCCTTGTCAATTTCCTCACCCACTAGAGATACTATATTGTCAAAACCCCAACTGGTTCTTGCTAATTTTTGCCTATCAAAATCCCAGCCATCCTATAATGGTATCTCAGTTGCCATATTTTTATTCTTTAACACTTGGATCACTGAACAAATTGTTCTTTCTCACGTGGGAACAATGCAATAACTATTGTTAATCATTATTATCTGCTGGAAATATATAGTCATCTGTATTATTTTGTTAATTCTTCCATATTAATTTTTTTTGTGTATGGAATTATTTATTATTATTTCCTTTTTGTCCCCAGTTTTGTCTATGTTCATACATGAGCAGCAAGTACACGTTTATTGAAATGGTTTCTAATTACGTTCATAAGTCCTGTTATTATTTTATTTGTAGTAGCTTTAGTTGTGCTCTCTAAAAGTGAAATATATTCTTGTACTTGAAAATAAAGCATAAATATATATAGAAAATATAAGAAAAGTAACATACGGTATGGAAAGTTAAAAAAATAAAAGAATACCCTTTATTATTAAGAGAAATTATCCAATTATCCTGGACCTCCATTAATAAAGTTTATTTCACTTATAAGATTGAATTACAAAGATTTCTCGGTTTATAGTAGTATTAGCTTATGATTTCACAGTTACATATTTTCAGCGGTTAACAGTGATGTGTGAGTTGTGGTAGAAAAAGATTCCCAGTGTAGTTTATTATACTAATAATGACACTTGATTTGAATCCCCATTTAGCCATGTACATGGTACACAACCCTGGGCAAGTTAGTTAACCTGTTTGCACCTATATTTCCTCCTTGGTACGAAGAGGATAAATAAAATGTGGCTCATGGGAGTATTTTGAGTGTTGAGTATTTTAATTTTTGTAAAACACTTAAGTATCATGTGGCATACTTAGAACTGGATGTTAGCTTGTTACCAAAGGCTTACTATATACCAATCACTGGTCAATATACAAACATAAATGCCTCAGCAGTTCTGAAAGAGTTGTTAGTTACTTAATGGGTGTTTAAATGCCCATTCTTCTTCTCACCCATTGATTCAACAAATATTTTTTCAGCAGTTCCTTTGTCCCTGGTGGTATCATAGGCATGAAATTGACAGGTGAACCCTCTGTCATTGTGCAAGTCACGTTCTGAGTGTAGAGAGAGGTAATTGACCATGCCAATAAGGTCAGCTTAAATGTAGGGTGGGAAATGTACACACACACTGTGAACATAATCAGAGGGTTAAAAGGTGACCACAGATATCCTGTAGATGGGGGCAATGGGGGCGCCACCAGATTAGAAATTTCAAAAATGAGGAGACAGTCATGAGGAGATACAGGTTCAAATTTTTCTAGGGAGGAGAAACAACAACAAATGAAAAATCACCAAAAAGAAAATAAAAATCTTGGTGTGTATGAGGATCAGCGAGGAATCCGTGGGCCGCATTTCACTGTGTGAGGGGCAGAGGCAGCGGGAGGAGGAGGAGGCAGGGGCTGTCTCAGTACTGCCTTCCGACTACGGGAATGAGTTTGGGTTTTATTTTAAGGCAATGAAATGCCAGTGAAGGGTTTTTAAGATAGAAAATAACATAACCTGATTTGTGTGGTAAAATTTCACACTGACTGCTGTGTGGAGAATGGATTATAGAAGTGGAAATGAGAAGGCAAAGACAAGCGTTAAGAAGTGGTTCCAGTAACCAGACATCACGGAATGGCGGCTTGGTTAAGAAATTCAGAAGATATATTTGGGGACATCGATTTCCTCAGAAATTTCGCTCCACAAGGAAATTTCATCCTTAGTAATTTAATTAGTGTGTGATGCTAATTAATAAATTACAACATGGTCCTACTGCACAGAATGGAAGGTTAGAAGGATGAACAGTTTAAAATAGCATTTGACAACTGGTATTAGTATATCAGACTGTGGCCTTATGACACTATGTCAAATATCCAAGATTTCAATGGCATAATATACAGTATTTTATATGTTTTTTTCCTCACACAGAGTGATTTATTTTCACTGTTTAAATACACAAGTGGCAGCTGCAACCAATTTGAAAGTCGCAGCAATCCTGGAAGAATGAGAAAACAGAACTTTTGGAAAACAAATAGAAATGTTTTTGAGTACTCTCACAGTGTTGTTAGAAGTTTACAGGAGAAGAAAACCACCAATTCTGATAGGAACAATGGTTTGTTTGCTGAGGTTTACGTTACAAGTCTCCAAGTGATACGCATTAAAATCCCGTTGGTAACATTTATTTGGATATACTGTTAGTAACAGCAATTGATTATTGTAGGCAGGAAAAAATATTCCCCTACACATATGTTACCTAGGATAAAACAGAATTGATATTTCTGTTTGTCTTCGTAGACATTTCTTAAATACTGGCACTTGATTGTGCTCAAGGATTTTACAATTTTCTGAGGGGACCCAAGCATATAACAGGATTATTTTAATATAATATGGAAAGTGATAAAAAAATAGAGGGCACAAAGAGTATTCTCATAGCCCAAATGATTGCACATTCAGGGAGGACTTTGTAGAAGAAATAGTTCCTTTGGTGACTCTTAAAGAAATGAGCAAGAATGTAGCGGGTAAAGGGAAGTATAAGGGATTTCCTGGCAAGAGGACAGCTTGAGTAATGGAAGGGTGACCTAGAAAATAAAATGAATAAAACAAAATTACATATAATTACATATTATGAGAGAATAGTGGGGAGCTGTGAGATTTGATGCTGTGGAAGCATTTAAGGAAAAACTTGTATTCAGTGACTGTAATCTATCTGTGATAGGGATTCTCTAAAGAGTTAAAAGCAGATGAGGCCTCAAGAATACTTTAATATCTATACATAGAGAAAATGAAAATGAAATAGATTATCAGGAGCAGTTATTAATGATTAAATGATTAATTTAAATATGATTGTCTATATATCTGCATTAAACAATAATGACTGAAATACATGTGAGCATATATAAACCTATATAAATATCTGTACATATATACATGCATACATATGAATACATTTATTGAGATTATAAAACAGATGCTAAACTCTGCCTCAAATACTTTACACATTTTATTTATGTCTCCTAATAGCATTGTAGTTGATGGTCTTTTTATACTATTTATAAAATAGTTTAAAAAGCTGTGTCTTAAATAGGAATAAATTATAGCAAAGTGTAATTAGCTACAAAATTCTAGAGATAGGACATTTGCTCTAAGACTACCCTTTCTAAATCTAGCATTTGAAGGTCTATGCCTTATTAATTTACTAGACATTTAATAGACAATACTTAGTGTATTTGTTTGCTGGGGTTTCTGTAACAAAGAACCACAAACTAGGTGGGTTTGTCAATGAAAACATTGCATCACACAGTTAAATATGCAAATACAGCTTTGTTCAAGACAATTGCAATAAGGATGAGAGACTGAACTCAACTCTGTTGAAACAAAGGGCAGGAGAGTTTTTCAGCACTGGGATGAACTAGAGGAAAAGTACTGGAGGTCAAGAGAGGGCAGGTTGCTAGATGTGAATAGGACATCGCTGTTTGCCAGTTGAGGCTTACTGAAGGATTCTGGGCTTCTATTCTCCTGCAGACATTGGGGATACTGGGATTCTATCTTTCTTGATGCTTACATTTCAAAGGCATGGCTCCCAGGTCCTTGTAAAAATATTCCTGCCTTATAAAATAGGCATGAGGAGGAGACTTACCTCTCAAAGGGATAGGGGAGAATTTATAATCACAAGTTTTCCAAAGCAAATGTGCTGAGACAAAGAGACACAGGCACCTCTAGTCAGGGAGAAACTTCTTTAAAGTGTAGAGAAGCTGAGGGTAATATCACGACCCTCTTGATCAGCTTCAGTAACAGAAACATTGCTTCACAGTCCTAGAGGAGAGAAGTCTGAGTTCAAAGCGTCAGTAGGGATGGTTCCTTCTGAGGGCAATGAAGGAGACTGCTCCAGGCCTCTGTCTTACTGGGTTGGAGGTTAGTCTTCAGCTTCTGCTGCTTCAGCCTCATCTCTGCCTCATCTTCATCTAGTGTTCTTCCTGTGCACCTGTGTGTGCTCGAATGCCCCATTTTAACAAGGACACTGGCCTCACTGGATCAGGCACCTACCCTACTCCAGTATGACTTTCTCTTAAACAGTGATGTCGGCAACCATCCTATTTTCAAATAATGTCACATTCTGAGGTCTTGGGGGTTAGGACTTCAACATTTGAAACAATTCAACCCATAACACTTTGTATTTATGTGTTAAAGGGTACATTTAATAACTCAGATGGCTCCTGGCATATTGAGAATTAACAGTTAAATGGATTTCCCCTGTAATGTAAGACAATGAGTCATTTGGTTTCTTTTATAAAGAATTGACTGTGGGAGCCGGGGGCGGGGGGGGGCGGGCAGGGGAGAGCAACAGGGAAAATGGGGACAACTGCTATAGAACAACAACAAAAAATAATAAAAAAATAAAAATACACACCTAGAAAAAATTAAAACTACAAACAAACCAAAAAGAATTGTAATGTTTATTATAACTGTTATCATATTTATATATATTTAATATCTGATTAATAAGCTCAGTTTATTTTAGAGAGAATGCCTACCATAAATATTCAGTATTAACCACCACAGTAAAATTTTCCTCGTTATGTCGGAAAATAGAAAGTAATTAGTTTTCTCCTGCCATATATTTAACATTTGTATTTTGAATATATTAAAATAAGGTGCCTTAAAACCCCCATGACTGGATTTTTACAGGAAATTGGCTTGTTCAATTAAATCCCAATTAATGCATATGAGATTCATTTCCAATTAAAAGTGCAAAGTTAATAAAAAATGTAAGGGTCCTAGATATGTAGTTTTCTTAGTTTAATCTAAATAATTTGGATCAGTAAGGGGTGGCCTACGTTATTTTGCTGTAAATAATTGCATCTCCATGTAAATATTTTTCATCTTGCTATTTTGAGTTTACGCAGGTTTTTATAAAAGTAAGGTGTGAGTTGTTGTATTTCACTACAATGAAAAGCTGTAGACTAAACCTGTTTTATTTTTCTCTTCTCTACCTATAAGGAACACTTAAATTCTACAGGTGATCGAAAGAAACAAGGAGATGATGGCGTAATGGGAGGCTGAACAGGTGGATGTGACTGATTATGCCAACAACAAAAGCAAACCTAAAGAAGAAACTAAGAACAGAACAAAGCAGTTAAAGACATCTCACACAACACGGTAGGTGAAAGCTGTTTTTATAGACAAAATGAGTAGAAAGAAAGGAAGTTTTTGATAACAAAATAAAAAACAGCATTCTCAAGCTTCTCAGAAATAAGAAGGAAAAGTAAAATACTGTTTTTGGAAGCATTTTGTAATATAATAACTGGATATTCTTTAAAATAGAAAGCAACAGTGATGTAACCGTTTTTTTTTTTTTTTTTCTTTTTCTCATGGGATAGTAGGCTTATAACTAAAGTTTCCTATAAATAATTTAATTTAAAATGACTGAAATAAGACTCAGAGTCTTGGCTGAAAAATGGTTGATCGTGAAAGGAAAAGGAGTTTAATCTTGAATTACTGCAAGACATGGTACAAAGCAAATGGAAGCAACTTCTAGAAGGAGGAAATATTCAGACCAAAAAGTAGGCCAGTAGATTTTGTTAACTCCTTTTTTATTGAATGTATTGGGGTGACATTGGTTAATAAAATTATATAGGTTTCAGTGGTACAATTCTGCAATACATCATCATCTGTATACTGCGTTCTGTGTTTGCGACCCCAAGTCAAGTCTACTTCCATCACTATTTATCAGCCTTTTACCCCCTTTTACCTTCCCCCACTCCTCTTTTCCCACTGGTAATCACCATACTGTTGTCTATGAGGATTATTATTATCATGATGATGACGATTATTATTATTTTTGCTAAATCCCTTCACCATTTTCACCCAGCCCCTGTACTTCCCTTCCCTCTGACAGCTGTCAGTCTGTTCTCTATACCTATGAGTCTCTCTGTGTTTTGTTCACTCCCGTATTGAAGTTTAAAGTATTTGTTTCAAGGTCTGTGACTGAAGTCCTTTGCTAAAAAGAAATTAAACACAGGAAAAATAAAATCCAAAATGCAGATTCCTGACCATGACCTAATATTAACTTTTCTTAGGCTGTTTTTTTTAATCAATATGGTATAACCAAGTTAGATTTATACAACATTACCCTAATTGTGACTATTTGATAATGCTTATAGTATATTATTTTTTGTATTTAAAGACTGAAATGGATTGTTTTTTTTACCACATGAGAGAATATGTTTTTTCTCTAAAGTCTCTTTATCTTTCTAAATTTTATAAATTATTTTAGAAAAATAATTAAACTGTTGTCCTATCATTCATCATGGGTTTTGTGGGGAAAGGTTTTGCTTCACTTTGAAATTATCTGGTCCCAATGGAGATGCATATATATGTGTGATGCCTATATAGTGTAAGTAATTGTACCTCTGTGTAAATATTTTTGTGTTTTCTTTGCTGAGCACACACAGGTTTTTATGTGTACATATGTGGTATGTGTGTATGCATCTTTGTGTATGACAGTTGCTTAGCTAAGCAACTATTTGGGATTAAAAAATTCAGGTAGGCATTAATTAACTAATGACATCAAGCATTTAAGACCGTGAGCACTTGTGAAACAGCAGGAGATGGAATTAGTTTGTAGTTACTTTGAATAATAGTGTAAATCATCTTTTGATAAATTGAGAATCAACAGAAACAATTTCCTAAACTGTTTATTTGTGATAACCTGAACTTTGTATACATAAAGTACTACATGGCAGTTTTTAGGTGTGGAAGTGGGTGATTTCCCCCACAGACTGTTAGGCTATGATATGTTAAATGTGTGACACTAATGGGAATCCAAGTGTATTTTCAGTAGAATCCATTAAATAAAGTTTGGTAGTTTGGAGATCATTAATCTCAATATCCAGATTATATGCCTAAATTCCAGAGAACAGTAAAAACAAAAAACAAAACAAAACTATGGGACTGGATCAGTTTTGTTTAATTATAAATATGATAAATTCTTGTTTTAGGACTCCGTAGCTCACTGATTTCTCATTAATAACAGTGATTTCATCTCATCACTGAATCATGTGATGGTCTGTATTTGAAAAAGAAAATGGGGAGGAGTCTAAAGTCTTATATAATTTTATTATGGAAGATAATCAGGATGTGTGTATTTATTTTATTTTGTTTTTTATTAAATTTATTTGAGTGGTACTGGTTTATAAAATAATAGATGTTTCAATTGTGCAATTCTATGATACGTCATCTGTATCATATGTCAGTTTGTGCTTACCTACCAAAGTCAACTCTCCTTTTGCAGATGTATACATTTTAGAGGCTAAATTAACTCTACAGAGTCAGATACAGATTTCGAAACAGTAGAACAAATCTATAAACATGATCCATATTTTACAAAGTAAGACATTAAGATTCTTCTTAATAAGAGGAAGGTATTAAAGGGCCCATAACACTTTGATGAGAAATATTTCTGTTTTAATATACAAATCTCATGAAATACCTTTCTCATTTCTTCAATGTTTTTTTTCTCTTTTTTGTCATTTATTTTTAGTTATATACTTTGCATTATAATACAAACTTTATGCCTGCTCGCTTTTTGAACATTGACTCATAATTCCAAATATTATTTAAAATGAATATTTACAAATTTTAAGAGAATAAAAAATAAATTAAGAAGTTGGGAGATCACTTAGAGAAATCCTTGTAATTTTAATTATATGTTGAAACATCTTAAAATAATAATAAAGGCCATTACACTTTCTGATTTCAACCTCTATTTTATAAAGTTATAGTAACCAAAACTGTATGGTACTGGCATAAAAGCAAACATTAAAAAATAAAACAGAATCAAGAGCCCAAAAATAAACACATACATATATGTGTGTGTGTGTGTGTGTGTGTGTGTGTAGTCACCTGATGTTTGACACTGGAGCCAAGAATACTCAATGGAGAAGACATTTCTCTTCAAATAACGGTGCTATAAAAGTTTGATGTCACAGGTAAAAGACCAAAACGAGACACTTGCCTTATATCACTCCCAAAAATTAATTTGAAATGGATTAAAGACTAAAGTGTAGGATTAGAATCTGTAAAATTCCTAAATTTTTAAAAAAATTTCTTTAATGGATCTTAGATTTTTTTGGACATGACACCTGAAGCACAAGAAACAAAATAAATAAATAAATTAATGGGACTACATCAAACTAAAATGCTTCTGCACAGCAAAACAAATGATTAACAAAATGAAAATAGAACCTATAAAATGGGAAAATATTTGTAAATCATATACCTGATAAGGTGTTAATATCCAAAATATAAAAATAACTCATATTATTCTATCTATATATATATATTTAAAATGGGCAAAGAAACTGATACATATTTTTGCACAGAAGATATATAAATGGTCAACAGGTACATGAAACGATGCTCGATATCATCATCAGAGCAATGCAGATCAAACCACAGTGAAACCCATCTCACACCTATTAGAAGGGCTAGCATCAAAAAGACAAGGAAAAAAAATGCTGGAGAGGATGTGGAGAGAAGGGAACACTTGTGCAATGTAGGTGGGGTTGTAAATCGCTACAGCCACCATGGAAGACAATATGAAGATTCTTTAAAAAGTTAAAAAAAATAGAACTACAGCAAACAGATCAAGCAATTCCACTTCTGAGACTTTATCCAAAGAAAATAAAAACATCAATGAGATATCTCCGTGTTCATACCAACATTATTTAGAATAACCAAGACTTGAAAACAACCTTAGTATCTATCGACAGGTGAATGAATAAAGAAGTTGTAATATATCTACATATCTATATCTATATATACCTATAAATATATCTATATCAATGCATGTAGTTAAAAGTGAAGAATATATCTATATACCTATAGACATATAGTGAAGAATATCCATTTATATAAATAAATACACACACACACACACACACACATATATGAATATCACCTAGCCATAACAAAGAAGAAATCCTACCATTTGCGTGTATGGATGCTGGGGGCATTATACTAAGTGAAATAAGTCAGAGAAAGAATACAAGTACTGTAGGACCTAACTTACATGTGGAATCTCAAAAAAAAAAAAAAAAAAGCCCAGAAAGGAAGAAAAAAAATCATAGAAAAGAGATCAGATATGTGATCATCAGAAATGGGGTGTGTGTATAGGGGTGGGGGCAAATTGGAGGAAGGTAGTCAAAAAAATATAAGATTTCAGTATAAGATAAATGACTACTGGGGTTGTAACGTGCAATGTAATGACTATAGTTAACACTGCTATATGTTATATATCAATTTGTTAAGAGAATAAATCCTAAAAGTTCTCACCACAGGATAAAACTTTGATTTCCCTTTTTTGAATTTCTATGACATCATGGATGTTAACAAAATACTTTTTAACAAACAAATTGCATGGTTTTGCAAATTTCACCAATGTGCCACTTATGAGTTGTAGAGCCACAACATTTATTCAATGATCTCAAGACATTTGCGCACTTTACACACAATGTTTCATAGTTACTTCTCACTGGGCATTTTGATTCCTCATAACATATAAGAACTACAGCCTAATTGGAATGAAACTGCAGGGAATTTGTTCACTGAATTAAATCAGAAAGTTAGTATATAAACTAGCCAACTTGTTCTTATGAATAGGAAGGGCAAGATAAATTTCATGGAGTATTTTGCTCTCATGAATTTTTGTAGTTTGGCCTTAATCATGCCTCTTGCTTTATCATTGGTCATTGTTTACAACAAAATGGAATTGAATCAGATAACAATCTCTTGAGGTGCCTCGTTGAGGATAGGAATCTCTGGTGATGTTGTGTAGTTTTATGATTGAGCTAGTCATAGGCTTTGGTACCTTGCAAATATTGATGTCTACCTGTGGAAACACATCATCTTGTTATGGCAGTCAAAGATACCTTTTGGCTTCCTGATTTTCTTCATTTGCGCCAGTTATTCTTTCTGCATTGATAGGACTATTATCCCTCTCAATCATACTTCACTAGGTGAATGCATTTGTTAGCCCATAAACATTTCTCTAGAGAGCATATCATTTGTTGAGTAAACAGATGGAAAATAAAATTGTTTTCTTTCTCTCATCTAACACTAATCAGTCAGACTTTTATTCTGTGACTGATGGAATTCTGTATTTTAGTTCAAAATTGCTATTATATAATGGGAGGTAGATATTCTTCACTTTTAACTATATACATTGTTACTCTTCAGTTTAGTACACATATAAAGAGGTATCCTCCGTCAATTCAGACTCAAGTTCCCCTTAGGTTTCATCACTTCAGCTGGGTCTTCCAATTATTAAATTTATTTAAAAATCTAATTTGAGTGTTTATATGTGTGTGTGAGAGCAAGTAATGTCTGTATGTGTTTCCTTTTTAGTTATTTACAATAAAATAAACAAGCACAAATTGAAAATAGAATCACTGAGTCTAAATTCAGTGGTATAAGTTTCCTCTTGATGGATCTGCTAGTACTAATTGTATCTTTAATGATACGATGTAGCATGAGTTCTGTGTCTTGATTTCATTACTTACAATGCTGTTTCATGTTGATATATTGCGTTGTCTATGCCCCAAGCACTGCTTTTATTTTCATAACACTTTCACTTAAGCCATACTGTTTTTTGAAAAACAGATTTTATCTCTGCATTTTTACAGTCACATTCTTTAGGAAATTCAGTTAGCAGTTAGTTGTTCCTATTATCATAATATTATCAAAATCTTTATAAAATATGAATGTATTAAATTTTTCAGCTACAGAAATATGTTATTTTTACATTGGGTATGAAAGAATGCATTTTCCCAGAAGACTTGAGATAGAAATTTTTTTTTTTCTACCATGCTTCAACTTGACACCATGTTGACTGTTGATTAATTATATTAGAATCAAATAATCTGGTAGATCAATTTTTATGGTGGACAGCCTACATTTGGATTGTTTTTTCCATGTTTCAGACTATATATATGTAGAGGGTCTTCCTAGATTTTCTACTATGATATGTAAATATATCTAATCCATCCATACTCAACTAAATATGATTTTTGATCTGGGTTTGGCCCTAGTCATATGTAACTTATCCACAGTTAATATTTAGTTACCAAATTTGGTTATTAGTAGGGACTGCCTTATTCCACTTTGTAACTTCAGCAAAGTTAGCTCAGTTCTTAAGATGTAATACATACTCAATAGATGTGTTATATTTATAGAATTAAATTTGCTACATGATCTCAGCATCAAACAAATCTAAACTATAGCTGTAGCATAATGTAGATAGCATGTATAAAGCATTGCCAAAAAGATGAAGTTGTATCAAAATATATATTAGAGATGATTTGAGACAGGTCTTAAGAGAAGCAAGAAAGTAAGAATATCTGAAAGTAGCGCATCAGTGACAACCAGCAAGAAAGGTAGGTTATCAAATCTCTGAATTTGCAGAGGTCTACCAAAATAATAATAATTTCAGATGCCCAGAGAATGAGTTGCTAAGCATAGAAAAGATTATAATTTAAATGCCATATGTCTTAAGAAAATATTAACATGGAGTATTAACTTCCTTAAGATTTGTAAGATACTAAACTTTAAAGAATAATCACACCTCAGGATTTTACCCTCATTCAGCTAAAGGTTGTAGAAGTCCTGACCCTTCTGGGGAAAAAAGGTTCATGTGTGGTGGGGAGGGGTGGGGGGATGGGGAATAACGAGAAGAAGAACAGAGTATGTAGTAAAATTCTTTTAGTTATGAATAACTTTTAATTTGTATATTCAGTGTATAAATAAAAGTTTATTATTTCAAAAATGCTTTTGTGTACCAATATATTAGGGTAGGAGTTTAAATGAGAATATAAAGTCCAAATGCAAAGAGTAACTTATCTTGGACATAGGAAATCTATTCCATGTATATTATTCTCTTTAGGTAAACCTTCATGATTTATGTATTTGTACACCAGTGACTAGGAAACTATATTTTTAATGTGCTTCAGGGATTTCAGGGTTTCAAGCAAGATTTAAAGCCTTGTTATTCCCAAATTAATCTTACTCTTTATAGAAACTCTCTTTAATGTATAATTCATAGTACCTTGAGAGGTAACTTCGCACTACTGGGTAAAATAATGATCCAATGGGAAACTTTGTATAGCAACACCATAATATATATACAGTCAATTTATGATTATACGTGAGTGGGTAATACAGCTTGAAAGTTCCTTTAGACTTTAAATGGTTTTGATCTTTGTTGTCATTATCTTTGATAACGTTGTTTATCACTAGTGAGCCACAGAAAGCTGGGATGTCATAAAAAAGCTTGAATCATTTTACTGAACTCCCAAATAAGTCCCATAATAGCTAAGATACATATTTCCAATCCATTTTTACATATAACAAATGTTTAATTATAAAATTAATTGTATTTATTAAAACATTTTATTTTAAATACCTTAAATTAATAAAGAAAAGTGCAGACAAACTTACAGAAAATTGCAGAAAAAAATTCAGGGGGCATATCACCAGAGAATAATTGAAATACATTATGGAAATGGGCAGAGGTGATAAATAGGGTAGATGGGAAAATGAAATGACTACAAGCTATATATGAAGGTTGTGTCATTACTAAGTTGATAAATGTGAGTGAAAACAAGATGGTGCCTCAAAGTTATCAATTCATAAAATGTTCTTTGTTGGATAATGCATGTTTGTGATGATACTGAGAGGGGAGTACTGTCATCCACTGCTGGTAAGCACTGGAACTTGTAAATACACTATAGGAAACAACAGTATTATTTAGTTGAACATATATGCATATATTCCAAGGCTCCAATTCTAGTGCTTGATTTATTCTACACAATTTTTCACAAGTTCTATAATTGTCAAAGAACAAAATTTTTATAACATTGTTTGTGGGGTAAGATATTTGGCTATAATCTAAATGTCAATTACTACAAAAATGGATACGTAGTTAAATGTTTTAAAGAAAGAGAAAAAGAAAAGAGTGTGTGTTGTACAAAACTGGAAAATAGATGGTAATTTATAACATGATATTATTTATGGAAAGTAAAAACAGACATATTGAATAATACTACATACTGGAATGGGCAAAATTAGGTTTACAGTGTCTACATAAGAAACATCCAAACCTGTACGAATTTTTATCAGTTTATTTTAGCAAAACTGAAGATAATTTTAAGGAAGCAAAATCTCAATGGATTGAGTAAATGCTCTAGAGAAAAGCAGTTTTTTTCACTTTATTATACATTACAATCAAAGGAAGAGTCATGAAGGGGTTATATTAAATGCTTTGGTGATAGATTACGGAGGTAGGAGACAGCAAAGTGGGGCAGCTGTCTGGGATTAGATAAAAAGTAAAATGAATTGACGCATCTTTTACATTTGTGGGTACAAGAGAATTAGCAGTGAACAATTAACATGATAAAAATGACAATGAAGGGCTCTGTGGTCTTCTGCTCTGGTGGAAGGTTTTGCCCTGAGGGGTCTTGGAAAAGAAAATTACCCTGACATTCCGGAGGTATGTTACTACTATTGTAAATACAAAAAGGCATTAGACAGGCTCAGTAAAGGTAAAAATTGACTTTTTCAGGGGAAATACCGGCCTAGGACATGACTCCCTTTTAGTTAGAAAGTTTTCATTTCAGACTATCCTATGGATTATTTATTGTTTTTTAATTTTTTAAAGAGTTTTTAAAATTTTTTAAAATTAATTTTAGAGAGAAAGAAGAAGGGGTATATATAGAGAGAGAAACATTGACTTATTGTTTCACTTATTTATATATTCATTGGTTGATTCTCATCTGTGCCCTGACCAGGGACTGAACCCACAACGGTGGTGTATCTGGCCCATGCACTAACCAAGTGAGCTACTAGATCTCCGACTTCATAAGCATTCCCCATGCAGGCCTCGTCTGAGCTTGCCAGATTTAGTATGTGGCCCCACTTTTGCCCACAACAGCTACAATACTAATAAATAATACAATAATTAATAAATAACACATGGATCTGGTATCATAAAAATATACACTTGCAACCTATTATGATCTTATTAACCAATGTCACCCCAATAAATTCAATAAAAAATAATGAGCTATATATTTATACAGGCCACCAAGCATAAATAAATAATAATACAATAATAAACTCTGTTTTGCAGGTCTGAACTGTAAACCTACTTTTGCCCTACCCTGTATTTAAGACCACTTATATTTTATATTTTCATGAGTATATTGAAATATAGGATGAGATCTAAAGAGAAAGTTTATGTTTCAATGAAATTTGTTGTAAGGACATTAGGTAACGATGATCTGTGATGTGAAGAATCTACCTTTTCTTCTTTGTGGATCTAAAATGTAAATGGAATGAAAAAGAAGAATTATTATCAGCACTATAAGTAATAATATTGAAAATGCTATTATACCTAACAATATATAGAATTTACTGAAAGGAAAACTGAAAGCGACTTGAGTTTGAGAAGTCCTCAGAGAAAGCAGCGGAACAATAAAAATATATAAATGCAATAAAATAATAAAGGTTATAAAAAAGCACAGTCAATAAAAATGAAACATATGGTTAACTGACATCCTCAAATTAGATGGTAAACAAAAGTGGCCCACAAAACCATTCAAAATTATAAAGAATGAAACCTCGAATCTATAGATTCATATATATCATCATGTTTCAGGAAATTTAATAAAGTCAAATCAAATCAAAATATAATCTAGTAATATACTAAACCTCAGAGATGAAGAAAAAATAATATGGATATTGGGTCAGGAAAAGAAAGTTACATAGAGGGATAAAATTCACAATATCCTCATATCTCTTCACAGCCATTTTCAATATCACACAATGAAAAAATTTTCTGGGAAATATTTCTAAGGGAATAATGCAAACCAAGAAAAGACTACTCAAAGTAATGTTATTAAAAATTTCTACCTTTTATTAAAAGGTCACAACAAACACTGAACTGTAAATCATATAAATTAAGATATTATCAGTAGGGTTAATAAATTATAGAAATAAATGTAATTATTACAATTCAATAGGGGTATTATATGCAATACATGTATCAGCAATAAATTTGCAATATAAAAGGTATTTAGAAAAAAATTAATACCATTTATAATTATTTTTAGGTAATTTAAAATGTTCTCACTTCTTAAGCCCCTTAAGTGTTTTGCTGTTAAACTCTACCATGAGTTTAATTTCAGCTGGGGGTAAGTCAAGTTATACTTATTGGTTCTGCTATGACCTCTGACAGTTTGGTTACAAGAAGCACATTCCTGGTCAGTTTATTTGATACCACAAAGTAGCTGGGGAATATTCTGGGGAAGGAGTCAAACTTCTCATTGATTGAACGCCAAATGTGATGTGAAATTTTTGCCCATCACTGTGGGGCGCCATATCCAGGAAGATCAAGCATGTTTATCAACTTTTCTTTCATTCATTCATTATTTATTCTTCTTGGTTGTTTTACTTTTAAGTTAGTGTTGACTTTTAATTTTATTTTATATTAGTTTCAGGCATATACCCCAGTGATTAGACATTACCTAACTTACTAAGTGATCATCTCGATAAATCTCATGCCCATCTGGCACCACACCTGGTTATTACAGTATCAGTGACTATATTGCCGATGCTGTACTTCACGTCCTCAACTATTTGGTCACAACCAATTTGTACTTCTTAATCTGTGTACCTTTTTCTCTGAGCCCTCCCTCACCACCCCCATCTGGCAAAGTGCATTTTGTTCCCTGTATCTGTAAGCCTGTTTATGTTTTTATTATTTGTTTATTTTGTTCTTTAGATTCCACATATAAGTGAAATCATATGGTATTTTTCTTTCTTTGGGTGACTAATTGTACTTAGCACAGTATCCTCTCGGTCCAGCTACGTTGTCACAATACCATTTGTTCTTTCCAAAAATGTGCTTAGATCATTGTTTTGTTGTCAGAAGTGTCCTAGATAAGACTAATTCTTTCTATTTATTAGACAATGTTGGTATATTAGGAACACATAGATATAGACTCAAGAAGGGGATAAATTAAAAAAACACTGTGCCAGCTGAAGAAATTGATATTAATTTCTTTAAGTGAGGATTTTGTCTGTGTTTTATGTTACCCGTGTTGCTACCCTTCTTTAAAAAACAATGTCATTTGGAAATAATCTCAAATTTACAAAAGAGTTAAAAAACAGATAAAAATACCCCATATTATCCTTTTACCAAAATCTATTTATTGATGACATTTTCTTTATTATTCTGTCTCTCTGATGATTTATTTAAATATACACCTTTTTCATAATTGTCAATGTGGGAGATAGCACAGTGTTTTATTTATTCTAATACAAGTTATTGAAATAAAAATATAGAATGATTTTCCAGTGCCAGGCTGTTAAATATTCTTTATCTGGCTTCAATTTATGTTTAAGATGGTGTAAGTTGTTGGCAGTGTTTATTCACATGTATGTCAAATACATACAAAATTAATTTAAAAGAGAACTGTAATATTCCTAGTTTGTGAAGCATAACCACTTAAACTATTCCCATTAAGATAGTGATCTGTGAAAATGGAATAGTGTCTATGTTATGTGAATGATATTAAATCATAACAACAAAGAATTCAAGTCATGTAAAAGTTTAGCTTTTGAGCGTGAATGAAAGCAAAAAGGTGGATCGGGGAACTTGAGGGCTCCTTGTCCCACATAGCGCTCAAATTAGCAACAGTATAATGATTAGAGTACCTTTGGAAGAACTCCAGTGACCAATTAGAAAGGTACACTACCCAGCTCAATGTAAAACCAAGAAAGCACTCCATCAAAAGGGGTAGGAAAATTTGTGGCATTTTGTGCATCTCACCATGCCCCTCGCACTATATGACTGTTGTAAAAGCAGAAGGAAACTTCCCACACTAAGATCCTTTCTTGGAACAGAAACGGAAAATGTGGACCATGAGTCCAGTGTCCTGGCTAGTCTGGGCGCTGCCTGAAAGAGTGCTGTTCGCCTCCCCTGACCGAGGGCTTACAGGACTAGAGGCGTTTTTTGGAAGTCCCTGAAAAAAGACACCCTCAATGTAGCATGTTAGAGCTGCAGTCCCACTGGCAGACAGCAGGTGGAGGAAGAGAGGACGGGCTCCTGAGAGCATCAACACACTGGTTAGGTAATTTGAGCCAACTAACAGCACGTGTATATGCTCAGAGAAGATACACAGTCAGAAAAGATTGGAGAGGTCCTAGACCTCTAGCCAGGCTGATCAGGGGAGGTCTTCCCCTGCATTAAGACAATCCATAAATATTGGGAAGATGGTGATTTTTAGAAATGCTGAAGTCTCAACAAAAAAATCACAAGGTGTGAAAAGAAACATGGAAACATGACCCAATCAAAGGAACAAAATGGAACGGCAAAAACTAACACTAGAGAATTACAAATCTATGATCTACCTTACAGTAAATTTAAAGTGTCTATCTTAAATACACTCAATCAGCTAAAAGAGAATGCAGATAAACACCTGAACAAAATTTTTAAAAATGGTTTAACAAAATGAGAATAATCAACAAAAAGAGCTATAAAAGGGAATCAAAAGAAATTCTAGAGCTGAAAAGATACAGTAATTGGAAAATTTCGCTAGTTGGGTTTAACAGCAAACTTGAGCAATCAAAAGAAAGAATAAATCAATGAATTGAATCAGTAAAGCATTTTCAAATCCATAAATCTGAAAATAGGTTTTTTTAAATTATCTAGTCAGAGTAACAAAAAGAAAAAAGATGAGAAGAGTGCAGAACCTGAGGGATTTACGGGATGTTATCAAATCAGCCAATATATTCACTATGGGAGTCTCATAAGAAGAGAGAGAAAGAGGCAGAGAGTTTATTTGAAGAAATAATGGCTGGAAACTTCCCAAATCTAAGGAAAGAAATGGACATACAAATTCAAGAAGCTCAAAAATCCCAACTAGAAAAATTCAAAGAGACTCACATTGAAATATATTATAATGAAACTATGGAAAGACAAAAGAAAAAGAGACACCATTGAAAGCAACAACAGAAAGGTGATTTGTCATATACCAGGAACTTGCACATGATTAACGGCAGATTTTTTCAATAAAAACCTTGCAGGGCAGAGAGATGTGGGATGGTATGTTCAAAGCGCTGAAAGAAAAATCTGTCCACTATGACTACTCTATCTGGACAAAAACTATCCTTAAGAAATGAAGGAGAAGTTAAGACTTTACAAAAGAACAAAAGACAATGGTGTTCATTATCACTAGACCTGCTCTGTAACAAATGTAAAACAGAATCCTTCAAGGGGAGAGCAAAAGATTGTAGAGCGCAACATGAAACTCCAACAAAATTAAGGTTATCTGGTAAAGATAAGTTTATGACAACTATAGTAATCGATATTAATTAAATTTGGTGCAAAATATACTTTTAATTATTGGATAAAATTAAATGTGTAAAACAAAAAAAAACCTGTTTCTTCATATAAAATATATAAGGATATAGTTTATGGCATCAATAACAAAGAGGTGACTTGAGCTATATAGTTTCTGTATACAACTGAAGTTAATTTGTTATCAGTTTAAAACAGAATTTTAATATAATATTTTAAAATAGAAAACTTTATACAACTGCAGTAGTAACCACAAAGAAAATATCTATGTAACATACATAAAAGGAAACAAGAAGGCAATTAAAGCATGCCACTACACACACATGCATACAAAAAACCAGACACACACATAAAGGAAGTCAGTCATAAAGGACAGGAAGAACAAAAATACATACAAAACCAATGAATAAAATGGAAATAGTAAATCTTTCTTTGCCAGTAATTACTTTAAACATAAATGAATTAAACTGCCCAATTAAAAAATTAGTTTAGCTGAACGGATCAATAAAACAAGATCCAACTACGTACTGTCAAGTGACTCCCATTAGGTGTAAGGATATAGATAGGATGAAAATTAAAGGATGAAAGAAAACATTCCATGCAAATCTAACACGGTGAGAGTAGAGGTGGCTTACTAATAGCAGACAAAATAGATTTTTAAGTAACAAACTGTTACCAGAGATAAAGCAGGACATTTTATTAAGATAAAAGGATCAATTCACCAAGAAAATATAACAATTACAAATATTTATGGACCAAATATTAGAGGTCTGAAATATATACAGTAAACTTTGACAGATTGAGGTGAGAAATAAAAAGCAATAAATAATAGTAGATTTCAATAGCCCACTTTCAACAACGGATAAAATAAACACGCAGAACTTGAATAACACTATAAGGAAAAGTAGCAAATACTCCAGACTTAATTGACATTTGTTTGTCAGAGGATGGAACATAAATCTGACAAAAATTCAGGGCCTTCTAGCTCGGTGAAGTACCTGTGGGTCCATCGGCGTGGAGCATATGGAGGTAGCCCCTCTTAAGGAGAAAGAAAACTGGTTCCATGTGGTCCCACCTACAGCCAAGAAAGAGGCACAATACCCTATGATCCTTTTTGTTAAGAGACAACGTGTTTCTCACTTAGGGATGCTACTGTAGCCCCTTCACTGGGCGACTCAGGAAGCTGTCATTTTGAGTGTGGCCCACGACAGAAGGCTCTGCAACAGACCCGGGCTGTTGCGCCTACCACCCTACCACTTGAGTGAGCCGTGGGATCCAGTGGTGCCCACAGTGTTACTGGTACCTAGGGACACTGTATAGAGACTGTGCCACACCCACCTCTATTTGTGATTCCAGAACTTTTTTCATGTTGAAAAAATGAAGCTCTAAACCCACTAAGCAGCAACAACTGTTTTCCCCTCCCATAGACCCTGGTAACCACTATTCTACTTTCTAGGTTCTGACTTTTTTAGATACCTCATCTGAAAGTTCTGGAGATGTGTTTTCACAATGAAAATAAAATTAACCCCACTGACTGTACACTTAAAAATGGTTCATATGGTAAACTTTATGATGTGCTTTTACTACAGTAAAAATAATAAAAGTAAAGTGAACTTTTTTAAAGTTCACCTTTAGAAGACTTAAAAGATGCTAATTCCCATTGATTATTTTAGACAAGATGATTTTCAAGTTTTCACTGTGAGATCTTCTCCTTTATTCCATGCCCGTAAGAGTGATATTTTAAATACAAAGCAAGAAAAAATGAGAGAAAATTATTTTTTACATGATAGAAGTATAACTGAGACCAAAGTGGTTAGCATGAGAGATGCTGAAGCCCTTTTGGGTTCCAGATGTGACAGCAGTGGAAAGCTACACGAAATTTCTCTTTGGCAGTGTAAGAGAATTTAAAGTATCCTGTGTGAGGAAGTGATTGCAACTCTGTTCTCTTTTGGGGGAACAAATGGAGATGACTATGTCCCAATAAAAGTTTGTTTTTATTTCTTTGTTTTATTTTTCAATTACAGTTTATAGTCAATATTGTTTTGTATTAGTTTCAGGTGTACAGCATAAATTATGTTTGTTCACTTGTTAAGCCAGGGCCAGGGACGTAGTTTTTCCAGCTGAGAAGTTGACTGAAAATTCATAAGACTTCTAGCTACATGGGGACATTATCATATATGGCCCTGTCAGCTCTCTGGAAAGCTGACATTTCTCCATCATAGCTCCATAAATAGGTTAGGCACAGTCTTGGTGCCCAGCCCTCAGATAGGACAAGATTCTTGAACTGCCAGTAGATGAAATATTTCTGAATTAAAATTTAAGGAGGCAGAGGAAGATATAGGAAAGCTGTTTGACAAAGACCTTTATATGCAAGTTAGAGTATAAATGCAATCCAATTATCTTCAATATACCAACATGCTTTTATATATTTATTTTTAATGAAATTTAATTAGCAATTTCTTCATTTCATGGGTAAAACCAGGAACGGTCCTTTCACATTATAAATGAACAAGCCATACCAGTTATCAAATATTATAAAACTAGAATAATTATGACTGTGATATTTATACAAAAGAAAAGAATGATAAAAGGAAGTGATACTCTGGCTGGTGTAGCTCAGTGGATTGAGCACCAGACTGAGAAGCAAAAGGTCACCAGTTCGATTCCCAGTCAGGGCATATGCCTGGGTTGTGGGCCAGGTCCCCAGTAGGGAGTGCGTGAGAGGCAACCACAAACTGATGTTTCTCTCCCTCTCTTTTTCCCTTCTTTCCCCTTCTCTAAAAATAAATAAATAAAATCTTAAAAAAAAAAAGAAGGAAGTGAAAGAAAACCCAGACAGCATGTACACATACATAGGAATTTGTTATAACACATAAGTGGTCTCACTGAACAGCCGTGGGTAAATTTTGAACTATTTAATAAATACATTTAGAAATTAAAAAATAAAATATTTTAATTAAATTTATTGGGGGTAACAGTGGATTTTTTAAATGTAAATTTGGTGCTACCATTTTAGGCCAAAGCTGTGAAATATATTTTCATAATTCCTTTTCCTGCAGATTCTCCATTGAGTTAGAAAGGAACTACATGTAATTTTGAAGGCAGAGGTAAAACAGAAGCAATGATTGGTGCAATGCCATGACTATGAGATGTGTGACTTTACCAAGCATCATCACTTCATCATATGGGACGTCTTTGAAAGTCAAATGGTCTTTCGTAGAGATCTCCCCAAGCTCTCCTGCACAGCCCCACGTGGTGGGACAGATGGATGCAAACTGCCTTTCAAATGTCCTAGAAGTTTGAGCCTCTCCACTGGATCCCCTGTGTCAGGTTGAAGAGTTAGTGGCTGAATCTCCCAGTTTCTCACTCGCCTCTGGTAACCCTTCTCTTACTTAGATGTCTCCATATTCCATTACACTCAATCCCTCATTTCTTTTGTTAAACCCCATCACGCCTGTAATACTTACAGGGGCTTTGGTTTGCTGACCAACTCTAGTCCGCTGAATGTGGTTTTTAATAGTGTTTCCATTATGTACAATTATAATAGTTTAGGGCATATTATATACTTAAACATATAAAGCAAATCTTAAAATTAGAAAGAAATGTAAGAATATATTTGAGAATTTAAAGCAGGTAATATACTTCAAAAATGACACAGAAGCCTAACACATAAGAGAAAAATTATAAAATGTGACAAATTGAAATACCTAATTTCTGTGCTTCAAGATATGAAATTAAAGAGAGAATTGGAGTTCTGAACCTATAAAAAAGAAACACCTAAAATCAACAAGGAAAAGAAAACCCTAGTTAAAAAATAAAACTGGAACAATGACAATACTCAGTATTGACAAAGATTATAGCAGTGATGAGGATGTAAATGAGTAAAATTCATTTATAAACTAACTTGGCATTATTTAGTAAAGATTAAAAACATATTCTCCATATCCTCATAAATGAACTAGTATATATGTGTGTGTATAATACGTTTACACACACATACATACATGCATATGTATATTAATATGTATGAAATCTCTTCTGATAGTTCTAATAGTTTCATTTTCCCCTTGTTAAAAAAAAAAAAAAGATTACTGTTGTTCCTGTAAATTCACTGAAGTCAAGAAGTAACCACAAGTCAGACGAGGATCTATGTGTCATTATTGAGACCCTGCATCCTAGTTTGCTGGGAGAGCCTCATTTATGATTGTTGGTGTTCCTCACAGTCAGTAGAAACTTCTTAAACTCTCCATATGCTTGCTGGATATTACCCCAATACTTGTTGAATGCCTAAGTTCATTTAAGTTTTCTTAGGAAAATGTTTGTTTTATTTTTTAATGATTCTTTACATCTTCAAAGTTGGAAACAGAATACATTGATTTTTATGTGGTTAACTGATATGATTTAAATATATGGTAGGAAAATAGAAACACTGTTATAACTGTGATCATGGAGATGGATGTCTGATTTCCCAACAAGTACATGTATTGTTTCATAAACCAAATATTTTCCTTTTCATAAAATATGTGTAGTTTTACATAAGAAACTGTTCTATACAATTATATTTTAATATCTGCTATATTTTAATATGATATGCCATGTTTAAAAGATTAACAAAGGAAGATTTTGTGTTGTGTGTATGTTGTGTGTGTGTTGTGTGTGTGTGTGAGTAGAGTCTATCACAAACGTACTGAAGGAGCAGATTTTGGAAAACAAAAAAAAATATATGTTTTATAAAAACGTGTCTTTAGATAAAGGAAATTCCCAGGTTGGTAGTTGAGAGTATAAATAATTTAAAATTGGTGCTGTGATGGTGAACATTCAATTAGTTAAAAAATTAAGAAGTATGATAACATTTGCATAACTGTGTGCTGCTAATCAGTCTATTATCTGTGTAGTCTGAATCGTAATGAGAAATCGTGGTGGCAAGAATGAAAGAGATAGCTGCTGGGCCTGAGATGTCATGTCCATACTGTGAAGTTATTTTTACTCTGATAAGCAAAGCACTTACATAAAAGCGGCTTCAGGATCATTTTAAAAATAGAAAACCCTGTTAAACTGGATACCAAAGAGTCAACATTAATTGATATTATACTATTCCAAAACTTTAAAAGATTTGGTTATTTGCGAGCACAACTAGAAAATCCTCTAGCAGATTCCAGGCTTGATTCAACCTATAAACATTAAGCTGGCTGGAAAATTAGACAAGCTTGTTGAGAAAGCGCCCCAGGTTCCCAGGAGGCTGGAGATTTGTTAAAACAGAAGCACTGGTGGGTCGTGCCCAGTCAACTGCTGTCTGCCAGGAAGACAGAGGACTCTCTCCAGGAGCTGTGGGCTTCAGGATGTCAGTGAAGAACTTTCACCCAAGTTTAGGGCTGCATTCTAATGAAAAAGGAGGATCTGTGGGAGGAAATATAGGCCCCAGCACACATAGGAGTAATACTGAAATGTGAGAGAGCTGTGAGTCAGGGAAGATCACTTAAGATCAAACTGTCCACACTGAGGACCAAGAATGAAGGGAAATGAAGCCAGAATCTGAAATTGGATTAGTCAGAAAAGAGAACTTGTAAATCTTATCTAGTAAGAGATCCTGTGAAACTAAGATGGATACAATAGTCGAGAATACTGCTAGAAGCCTAACTCGTCTACTAAGAGCTTAATTCGCTAGAGCGAAAGGACAATGGAAATAAAATGTACCCTGACATTTTCTCTTTCTAGAAGACAGATTTGAGTTTTGGAAGCCAGAACTAAGTGAATAACTATTAAATTATTTACAGCCAAGGGTCCAGCCTGTTTCTTAGGAATCTTGGTTCAAATAGAATTTTCTTTATTGTCTTATTAACTTAGATGACCTGGATTAAATCAACATCCATGATCAGTTGTTCAAAAAAGGCTGGAGTTAGGTTGTCACTAAAATTACTTGGGTAATACAAATAAGCACTACTGCTGCTTCCTCCTAGTCAATGTTGACTGGTTAATACAAGCATATTTTAATAAACTCTCATTTCTCTAATACAAGATGCCATTGACTGCAAGGTACTCTATTTTATGTGATACTAATAGAAAACACTACATACACAATATTGGGAAAAATTCTAACCACATTACATTTTTATTTTATACTTATAAAAATAACTCATTCACATTTAGTTAGACCTAGGTATTTATTATGGGTCATTGTTATTATGCATAAGGAAGTAAAATAGATATTAAATAAATGGATTGAGGCATGTATAAAATTTCTTCCCGCTCAGAGTCAGCAACATTCACATTCTCTATGAAACATCATCTTCTGGGACATCAAGAGAGTTTATTTGCCACATTTCTTTAAAAAACACTTCCCTGTTGTTGCAGGGATTTTATACCCAGCTGTTAGCACCTATTCTGAAAGGTCCGTTCTCATACACACACAATGACAGCATTCCACCTGCTGCCTGTCTGCAGTTACTCTGGAGGAGCCTAATTTCTGACACACTTGACTGGTAAATTGGGGAAAATGAACTAGAAATTCCTAGCTCCATAGTTTTCTTTGTTCTTAGCTACCTACCTGCAGATCACGCCGATTCCTCTCTATTGCTAGGGTGAAAATTTTGCCAGGGCAGTGAGCCCAAGGTGGGAGGCTGCAGTGGAGTTAGTGTATTACAAAGTCCCCTTGCTTGCAGATATGTACCATCTGCTTAAATTGATCTTCACATGTGGGTTTATTTCCTAATAGGCTTAAAATATGATCAGGGAGAATATATTCCTTTAATACAGATGAGAATAAACAAAATGTTAAGTGCCACTTGGAATGTTTTATAGGGCCATTACTCAAAGTTGCAGTTTTTAAAAGATGGTGATGGGCTAGGTAGAGTGGAGAGATTATTAGATGGCAAATATAAAACCCTGAAATTGATAGTTTTAAAAATCTATAGTACCAATAAAGTTATTTGAATGGAAATTCATTTCAGGTGGTCAAACTTTTAATTCACCTCTCTAGTACAATTCTTTAAACATAAAGTCTTTAATTGCCTTTTAGTATTAGACATTTGGGAATAAAATGTAAAGCAAAATAGGCTTGAGAACAGTCCCCCCTCTGGGGAAAACACAGAATTAAGCAACAGACATAAAAACGCAGTATATTCTAATAGTAACATGTTGCTATGGGATCATATACTGTTATAGCAATATCGCTCTGTCTCCAGATGCACATGTAGAAGCAGTGTCACTTTATTTGCTAAAATTAATTTAAGTTTTTCTATAAGCTTTCAATGTCTCCAAGCCCTTAGGAAATGTTCTCTCATTAATTCTCAGGGTATTTGGTTTGGGAGTATACTCTGGTACAATCATGCAGTCAGAGAACATTTCTTGAGTAGATATATTTGAGTACTATTTGCACCTTCTGTAGTCCAAAGACATTTCAGGACAGAAACCATACTGAATGTTAGTCTTACTTAGGTAATGGCAAAAAGCAGAGTCTGGCCTCAAAGAGTTTGGGGTCCAACTCTCCTCTGGTAGCTCTCCCTTCCTGATGACTTTTTAAACATACTTATTGGCAGGACCCATTCTCTTCCTTCTTCTAATATACTCTTTTTTTGCTGACAATCCATTCTTCCTCAATGGTTTTAAGATTTTCAAGACAAAGGCCCAGAAGTCCTGCTGACTTATTCTTACTTTTCCCCCTGGCAGACAACTGCCTTGAGGCAGAAAGGTGTTAGACTTGCTATTCAAAGAATTGCGGAGAGAGAGAGAAAAAAAGAAAATGTGATTAGCAGGAAGAAAAGAGCTTCCCAAATTATATCTAAAAATATTAGCTGGCCACAGGAGTCTAGGGATAGCCAGAAAAGATTATATTTAATTTGATAACAAGTAGAAGGGCCAAAATTGTTTGAGACAGAAGAAAAAAATACTTCTTTGAGAATTCATAGGCTAGAGAAGACATTTTATCCTTGCAGCCAAGAGGATTTCAAAATAACCGTAGTTTAGAATGTGAGAGGAGGTAGAATTAGGGACAAAGGAAACTAAAGACAGGCAAGACAAACAAGCTATGACTTCTCTAAGACCCTATTAAGCTCTCTAATTTTAAGAGCAATGGGATCTTTTGAAAACGTTTAAAGCAAGGAAAAGACAAGGTTGATTTCCATTTTAGAAGTCTCACTCTGGTTTCAAGCCAAAGGGAAAATCCTCACAGCTCTCACTTCTATTGCTTTTCTCTCATAGCTCTCATTGGATTAGCAAGCTTCCCACCTACTATCTATTATATAATATGCATTGCAATTCAACCATAAAAATTAAATATCTTAGCATACTATTTTTGGAATACTAAACCATTTTTTTCTATCCCCAGTCATTCCTAGTTCATTCTTATCCCAGGTTTTTCATATCAAAGCCCATGCCTGATAAATTCTGATCCAAGTTTATTCCATACTAGAGAAAAGATATCCTATTCATTGTTAATTCATCATGAGAATTTCAAACATGAAAACAAATATTTTTAAATAAAATTAGTTATAGGATCCTTGAGTTTAATTATAAAAACAACTAAACATTCAATAAAGCCAAAGGGGGGAAAGATCGAGGGTGGGAGGTGGGGGAAAGTGGTGGCGGGAAAATGGAGACAACTGTACTTGAACAATGATAACAAAAAGGAAAAATAATGTTGATGAATGCACCAAAAAAAGCAACCTTAGGAATGTGTTCTTTTATTTAAGGATTACCGTATTACTTCTAAAGGGGGACATTTGAAAACATTGTTTCCTTTGTAATTGTAAAATTGTAATAGTCTTCACTATAGCAAATTTAATTCAGGTCTACCTGCTTTTTTCTCACTCTGTTAAGTATAATTTTCAGTGACCACTCCACACATACTCCTGGTCATTAATACCATATTGTGTAAATGAAGGCTGGTTATAACACTCCCTTGAAAAGAGCCTTTTAGATATCTGCGTATTTCTTCTCAATCTTCCTTTCTTAGGGAAAAGTAGATGTTTCAGGGTTGTTTTATTTTTAAGTTCCTGTGTAAGTCTAAAAGTCTTATAATATTGTCTCCCTCCCCTTAACCCTTAAGCCTCTGGCCTCATGTATCCTCCTCACCCATCACCGCCTTGCCTTGAGCCTTACAGAGCCTCCCAGATAGTCGAGGAAATGCCACCCACACTCCTGGTTCAGGACCTTCGAACTTGATGTCGCTCTGCCTGTAGGCAGCACTTGCCATCTAAAGTCCACCCTGCCCGTTCCCTGACTTTCTTTAAGTCTTAGTTCAGAAGTTCCTACTCAGCAAGGCATTTTCTAACCACTCAAAATAAAATTACAGCAACTTCTAGGGTACTACTGCAATCTTTATACCCTTTTCATGATTCTCTAAGTTTTTATCATTTTCAATGTATTGCAACATATTCTCTTTTATGTTTATTTTTGCTTTCCCTCTTTAAAATCTAAATGTTCATGATTTCATTATGAAATCATTTCATTTAAGTTTTCATTAAAAACATTATGGCTCTGTTCACTGTTGTATCTGCAGGGCTTAGAGAAGTGCTTGGAAATTATATGTTAAAGAAATAGTTGTCGAATAAAGGAACCTGTATCCACATCAAGAATTTCTGCTACTTAATGTTTATCGTGGCTAAATTTTATGTTTATCTTGTAATTACAAATATATAATTCATGAACAATTATGCATGATATATATGATTTACTCTGTAATTTAAAAGTAAGAGATAATTCATGAGTTCTGAATTATAACATATCAAGCTTGTATCTTATAGATACATAGGTAAAATCGGAAGGCCTTTAACAAGTAATACTTCAGTCCCCTCAGTGCAGTCACATGTATCACACACACATGCACATATATGTTTTATCTTGGATATCAACCACTGATTAATGTTATGACACTGAAATAAAAGATCAAATAATTCTTAAAGAAAGAGTAAAACAAATATATTAATTTTTACTATTTATTATGTTATTTTACTACTAAACCCCATAAAGAGAAACAAACGTGTATAAACACATACACCCATACACACAATAGGGACTTAGCTTCCTCCCACAAATTTTAATGTTGTATTTTTATTTCTATTTAGTTTATATATGTTTTAAAATATCTTTTGAGAATTCCTCTTTGATCCAATGGTTGTTTAGAAGTATGTTGATAATTTTCAGATATTTAAATAAATTTCCAGATGTGTGTTCATTATTAATTTCTAGCTTAATTAATTTTTGCATCAAACATAGAACATACTTTGTTTAATTTGTTTAATTTTATATTTGTTGAAGTATTTTTTAATGGCCTAGAATATGATCTTTCTTAGTGAATGTTTCCTTGCTTTATGTTCATTTCAAAAGAGTGTATTATGCTGTTTGAGGAAAGAATATGTTGTGAAATTCAAGTAGACTACTTATTTGATGACATTGTTTAGTTTTTCTATGTAATTCTTACTTTTCTATTTTTTTATTGATAGCTGAAAGAATAATGTTCAATTCTTTACATATAAGTGTGGATTTGTTTATTTCTCCTTTCATTTATTACAGGTTTTGCATCATGATTTTTGATCATCTATTTTCACATGCACATTTAGGATTTACATGTCTTTGAGATATAATCCATTTTATCATTATGTAATATCCTTCTATATCACTGATAGTATCCCTTGTCATTAATTCAAATTCTTTGCATATTAATATTGTTATTTCAGTTTTCTCATTTGTGTTTGCATGGTGTATCTTTGCATGGTGTATCTTTGCATGGTGTATCTTTGTCCATCTTTTAGTTTTAAATTTAAATAGCGGACAGTTGGTTCTTTTATCAAACATGATAATCTCAGTATTTTACATGAAGTGTAGGACTCATTTACTTTTTTATATTTTATTTTTGTAGGGACACCTTACATAAGATCTATCCTCTTAACAAAAATTTAATTGTACAGTACACTGTTTTGTCTGTACACACGATATTGTAAGAGGACCTCTACACCTTATCTTGCTTCACTTAAACTTTATGATTATTCATTATTTCTTCTTCCCTCCAGGCCCCCGGCAACCACCATTCCACTGTTTGATTCTACGGATTTGAGATTTTTTGGTACCTCATGTAATTGAAATTAGGATCTGAAGGAGAGATGTGCTCCCCCAAGATCATTGCCCCATCATTCACAACAGCCGAGATGTGAAAACAACCTAAATGTTCATCCATAGATGACTGGGCAAGGAAAACGTAGTACGTACACACGACGGCACACTTCCCAGCCTTGGTGAAGTCGGACGTTCTGCAACGTGGAACGTCACGGAGGAACCTCGAACGTGTTAGACAAGCATTACATGCATGAGGTAAGCCTGCCACAGAAAGGAATCATTTACTCTTAATGTGATTTTTTTAAATAGGGTTAGATTAATTCTACCAATTTATTGGCTGTTTTATACTTGCTTCATCTATTCTTTGATTCTTTTCTTTCTTTTAATGTATTTTTCAGTGTTGTGGATATTATCCTATTTTGTAGTCTCTATTGATCTAATTTTAGTGGTTGCCTCAATGCATACGATATACATCTTCATGTAATGAGCATCCACGCTCAACTAGTATTTAAACATAAGCTTTGTATTTAATGAAAGAACCTACTATAGTATCATCCATGATAATTTCCTATCCCTTTGATATTTTTTCATGACCTTAATTTTCGCCTCTCCTGTAAACATGCAATGCAGACAGTTAAGCAAATAGTTATATTTAACAATATTTAAAAGTAAGAAAAACAATTCTTTAACCTTCGTGTATTCTACTCCAAAGCTTCTAGTTTCATTTGACATGTTAATCTGGCATCATTTTTCTTTTGAAGAACATTTTTAACGTTTTTGTAGTTCTGCTGGCAGGAAGGCTTTATTGCCCTTTCATCTTAAACATTTTTATTTAGATACTTTCCCTGCCTATAGATTTCTTGCTTAAAAATGCAAATTTCCGAGTAGGAAAATTGAATTGTTTTCTTTCAGCACTTAAAAATATTCCTCTATGACCTCTGGCTTGTGTAATTTCTGACATTTGAAAATATGTTTTCTTTGTTTATGTTTCTTTTTTTAGGCTTTTCTCGTCGTCTTTGGTATTTAAATATGATATGCGTAAGACCACCTGTTGTGCCCGTGTAGTGTTCTTGATTTTCTTGGGTGTGTGCTATGGTGACTGTCAGTAATTGTATAAAGTTCTCTGTGATTATTTTTTAGAATATTTCTTCTCCCTAGCTTCCTTTCTTCTTTCAACATTTCAGTCACACTTGTTACAACATTTAATATTGTTCTATAGCTCCTGATTTTTTTCTCTTCGCATTTCAATTTATATAATCTATTGACCTCTCTTTAAATTCCCTGATTCTTTCCTTGACTGCATCAAATGTTTATGAGCCTATTGAAGCCCTTCTTTATCTCAGTAGCTGGTTTTTTTTTTTATTTCTACCATTTCTGTATGATCTGTTTTTCTAGTTTCTATTCCTCTACTAAAACTACATGTGATCTAACATGTAATACATCTTTTTAATTAGAACCTTTTTCTAATATTAGTAAAATTTTTCACTGTATTCAACTTTTTCATAGTATTAAAACTTTTTCACTGAAAATTGCTTATGAAAATACAAATCAAGTATAAATCAGTGGTTATAAAATTGTCATGAAGATGTAAAGTACAGCCTAGGGAATCCAGTCAATAACATTCTAATAACTACATATGGTGCCAGATGGGTACTTGAAATATCAGGGGGATCCCTTTGTAAAGTATATGATTATCTAACCTGAAACTAATGGTAAACAGTACTGAATGTCAAAAAAATTTTTTTAAAGCCAAAAAGCAATGAATACTGAAAAAAAAAATAATCCTGATGTGTGTGTGTGTGAGAGAGAGAGAATAGGATAGGGAGTAGAAGGAACAGAGACAAATGGAGACAGCCAGGAAGGAGAGACAGCTGTGTTCACCCCTCTTTCCGGGCCAGCCACTATCAAAGGCCCTCAGTTACATCTCATCGAGCTTCTGTAAATGCCTGCTGTAGCTACACAGAGTTGGTTTGGCCTTACAAAATTATGATTTATAAGAAGTATATATGTAGTCACTCAAATGACCAAAATATTTTTCCCATGTATATGTGGCCTTCATCCATGCTTCCTGACTCACAGCTCCCAAAACCCTTGGAATTTCCTGAATGTTGAGAGTGATAAGGTGCTTTTGTGTGTAGGAGGTGACTTTTTGAAACACCTAAGGGTGAGGGTTGGTTGCCAGGACACCCAACCATATGAATGGTGGGTTGGAACTTTTAGTCCCACACTTTCCCACCTCCAGCCTCGGAGGAGGGGAGAGGGGTCAGAGATGGAATCAATCTTTAATGGCCAAAGATTTAGTCAATCATACCTAAGAAGCCTCCAGAAAAAGCTGAAAGGACTGGGTTTGCTGAGCATGTGTTGCTTCGGGCACAGTGGAGTGCCAGGAAAGGGCGTGGGAACTCTGCCAGTCTTCCCACATACCTTTCCCTGTGCATCTCTTCCATCTGGCTACCCCTGAGCTATATTATTTATAATAAGTAAGTAATTTAGTAAGTAAACTATTTTGCAAAATCCTGTGTGCTTCTCTAGCAAATTCACTGGGGATTATGGGAACCTCTGATTTATAACCAGTTGGTCAGAAATATTGGTAACAATGTGGGCTTGGGACCTGTAAGGCCGAACCCTTAGCCTGTGGAATCTGATCTGTCTCTTGGTAGATATTACCAAAATTGAGGTGAATGGAGTTGAATTTCCGGACACTCTGCTGGCACCCTGACAATTGTTTCTTGGTGTATGGAAACCCCTCCCCCACGCTGGAATTGGTACTAGAACCTATTTGGGCCTCCACGGGGAGAGGATGGAAATAGAGTAGGAACTACAAGGGCGACTGAGAACTTGACACTGTTCGGCAGCGCTTGTTGTTACATAATAAAGCAGCCAGGCTCAGTCAGCAGCGCAGGGTCTGCTGGGCAGGCGAGGTTGGGCTGCCCGAGCTGAGAACGGGCAGACGGCTGCAGCTTGGGAGAACTTGGCGGGAGGCGGGAAATCCAATGAGGGAACTTATCCAGGATCAAATTTATTATCATTCCCTGGATCATGACACACCAGGTAACAGATGAGTCACGGCTATCTCATTCTTAGTTTTGCCGTAATGTCTCTGCCAGCCAATTCTCTCCTCCCACCTGGCATAGATATTAACATATTTATTATAGTGATTTAAAAGTCCCTGTCAGGCGATTCCAACATCTGTGTTCTATCTGAATCTGGTTCAGATTATTGCTTTGTCTATTCCCCTTTTTTTATTACAAAATCTTTTATTGCAAAATCATAAGCATGTAATTCTGTAACAACAATATCACTCTCAAACACACCATATAACATTTTACGTGAAATGTTCAAATTAAAACTATAAATTATGATCCCCATATCATTACCCTACCAACTGCACTCAAGCAGACGTTACTTCTGCCGGACCCTGTGTACGATATTTCATACTGATGCTGTCACCATACATAGGAAAGAAAGGACTGAGATAAAAAATCTGTATGCTTAGAAATGGGCAAACCTATCTATTCAGCCTTTAATGCAAATATATGAGTCAATATAGTTATGAGTTGAGCTGGTTTTGTTTTGAGGTTGCTATGGTTATCATCAGTGTACCTCAGGCTTTACATTTTTGTGGAAATACTTTACATTTAGAGTGGGATTGGTTTTTCTAGAGCATTTTCTCCCCAATGCTGAGTTCTTGGTCTTCCCCCTGTAATATGCCTCAGAGAGTCTCTGCATGCCCTTTTTCTTCTCTGATTCCTCTCCCAACAGTGTTCTGCAGTTACCTGTTATTTGAAGTTTCTTCACTGAATGGTGTGCTGTGGTCTTAGAGCTGCACTCTCTAATATTCTAATTAAGTCTTAATAGTATCCCTGAATAATATTCCTGGGTTTGGGGGTTATAGCTTCCTTGGTCCTGTTGACCTTCCCCTACCTGTGGTTGTGGGCTCAGTGCATAATTCAACTGATCCAAGGAATAGCTTTTGTTGATTTAGCTGTTTGTAACTCTGCCATATTCCCTCAGTTGTAATGAGGTTTTACCCATGCCTTAACGACTGCAGTCCCTAGGTGTCGTTCAGTCCCTAGCTGCGTGGCAACCTATAGGGTATAAGATCCAAGTGGAGCTTCTTGCCCCTCGTTCCCTGCTTTTAGTCTATTCCAGGTTTGTACCACATGGATATTTCTTAGACTTTTTTCCCTGCTCTTTTATGTGAGCACACAGTAGGGTTCACGTTGAAATTATGCAAGAGGACACGGACTCCAGTATGTTCAGCTTGCATTTGTTTCTGTCCTGCCAGCCCTCCCCGAGCTTTCATCAATTGACAACTCTTCTAACTAAACCTTTCATTTACCTCTACTGCAGGCGAATGATGAATCTACTTTCACTGAAAACATCCTTTCTCAAAGATTTTGTACTGTTTGGTTTCCCTGTAACCGCTTCCCTTCAATATATTAAAAAATAAAGTTGTGAGTTTGAGGTTAGCTCAGCTTCAAATTTTTAAATAAGAATCAGAGGGATGCTCCTTCCAGGTCTCTATGATCTGGACTGTAAGCTGCAAGAATGAGGGTAGTTTAAAGGTCCAAATATCCTGTGGGTGACTCCCGGAGTTAAAATGAAAGACCAAATCTATGCTTTCATCACATTCTTGTTCCCCAATCATAGTAAATCAATAGAACACTGATTAATAGGCATGATTTTATCGCATTTAAAGGCATGTCTCAACATACGAGAAATTTCAACCAGTTTCTAGAATTTGAAAAATGGATGATATACTCTTGGTGAGACAGAGCAGAGAACTTCACAGCCTAGACACACGTGGAGAGCACTGAGAACAGAGAAGCTGAGCTGCTTTTGAAACTCTTGACAGCAGGTGTGTGAGGGAAAGAGTGAGAGGTGGAGGCAAAAATCAGAAGTAGTAACTGAACACTTGAATGTCATTTACATAACAGCATATTATGGGTTCACACTTCCCACCCCTGCGTTATTTAGAGATTGCAGGGCAGCCAGGAATTTGCCTACCGCAAGGAAGAAAAGCATTCTTTTATGATGTATTATTTAATTTCTCCAGGGAAATAGTGAAGAGTGAGTATGGATGGCGCTACCTTGAAGAATAATCTTTCTTAGGATGACATTGGATGCTCCCTTTAATCTAAGGAGTAGTTCCTCTCATGCTTACTGTAAAGAAAAATCTCTGTGTAACTAAGCTTTCATTATTATTGCCGTAAAAATAATAATTTTAATGGACTCCTTGTTACCACTTACTATATGCCATATTTTTAAGATAAGGCCTATGAAAATGAAAAAAACAAACATTTATTGGACATTTAAAAGACCAGAAATTGCAAAATACCAACGTTAAAAAGGCAGAAAAACTGATTGAAAATAAAAAGTAGATATGTGACAAATAAGAAGACAAATATATGTATATTTTTGAATTGAAGAACTCCAAATATTGGATGAATTCACAAAGATCCTGGATTCAGAGTGAAAAAAATTATGTGAACATGGAACAGTGTGAGATGAGATGGCTTTGGAAATATTGAAACATGTTTTCCAAAATTAAAATATAGTAATGGATTTGTTGGAAAACAGATTTGGTAAAACCTTCTAAAATATTTAAATCAAAACACTCAAATGATTTTTTCAACATTTCGAATTGTGTTTCCTACACCATGGCTCCCATGGAACTGCTTGTGTCTAGCCATTAAAACTACCACCACATCTCACACACTCACATACGTATACCATCTATCTATCTATATGTATTTATATACATATGTAATATACATGTGTAAATAAACACATTACATGTAAAAATGTTAAATTAACGACCAGTAATGCAGGTGATAAACTGATATACTCAATTGCCTCTGGAAGGTCCCTATGTATGCAGAAGTATGGGTATAATTATTTTTTTCTTATTGTTAAAACCGTGCTTTACCAATATTTGTCATTTTCACATATTATTTTGACCAGCACGTTAAAATAAATGCACACAAACACCAAGGATGCTTATTTACATTCTGGCACAAGGTCATTATTGCTTCACTGAAACATGTTGTGGATCACAATATGATAAACACTGTTTTGCTATTATCTGGAGCAGACCTCACAACTTCCTGAGTGTATTTGATTATAGTATCTCAGTATGAATCACCTAGCACATGGTTCAACATTTCAATCTCATGTTCATATTTCCACTTGTCACTGACCAGGCTTCAGTATGAGGGGTTTAAAATGAGGAGAGAGAGGTGTTTGTTAATGACTCCTTCTCCAGCCTCACTTTGGAATGGGAGGAGAGACTCTATCATGTGGGACGTGCATTGCCTGATGTGTTGGGTCAAAGAGGCAAAGAGAAAATATGAGGGGTGTTTCTGATCTCAAGGAGCATCTTTTATTTTAAAAAAAGAGAAACTCACTCACAAGAGATGGCCAGGAAAAGCCAGGGTGCGTTCTACTTGGTGCATCACACACACACACACACACTCACATGCACACACTTACTTTTGGATCCATAATTTCTCTTATGCAGGTATTGCTGATATAATCTCAAGCAGGCAGTAAAAATTGATATAATCCTTAGTTATCTTAGAGGAAATGCGTGCATTGCAAAGGTTTATGATTCTCTTTGTAGGATGAGGGGCTTGAAGGTTCTGCCTGCATCTCTGCTTGAAATCCTAACAAGAAGGCCCAACTGCCCACATTGGTCACGTGACCTACTCATTCTGAGAACACTTTCCTATTGCCAAAATATGTCTCAACCATTTACTACTTTCTGGTTATTAAAAAGTTATTTTATCTCTTAGTGCCTTCTTTTTCTCCTCTCTGAAACAAGAATACGAAAGCATCTAAAATTTATTTTGTTTTGCAAGAATTGGATAAGATCAAACATGGAAAGCATACAGTGCAAACCTTGGCACACGGTAACGGTCTGATAAGTATCTTGAGTGTTATTATAATCTCAGCTTTCACATACTCGGTAGAGGTTAGTTCTTTCCCCACAGTTCCAAAAGAACAAAAAAAAATCATTTGGTAGAAAAATCAGTTTATAAATAATAAAGAAAATTGAGCTGAAATGCTACTTGTCTAAAATGTGCCCTAAAGAAAATCACTTGCCGATTTCAGTTTCAGATATTGCGCATGAAGCTGCGAGGTGGCTAAAATATTTTGCTCTCTAATGTGGTTTCTAATTTATAATTTTCGTTGCATTTGAATATTGTTTCTATTCCGGTAACACTATTTATTTCTTTACATTAAGGAATACAGTTAATTTCCCCTCTAAGTGAGCCTAATAATAGGTGCATTCCTCCTCCAGCTGCCTGTGTTAGTAGTTCACTGCATAACCTGACATTAGTGACAGGTTGTTTCCAAAGAACTGATAATCATTTAACCCAGGCAGGTAAAGCCAAGGTAAGAGACCTGGCAGCCAAAAAGTAAAATCACCTTAACTGGCAGTTTCAATAAAAGGATATGCCTCACAGGGATTAGATTAATTGGGCCTAACCTCTCTTCTTTTCCCTTAATCTCCACAAGTATTGAGTGTTCCAAGAGTGGAGGTGGTGAAATGTCCTCTATTCTACACTATAGAAAACAGAGTGATGGAAGGAGGGATGCTTTATACTCCCTTATCATAATGATGTTAGATCCACTTGACTCTAGCATCTACAAGTTGTTTTTTTCCCAGTGAAGCTTGTCTTAACGTAGTATTCATATAAAATGCCCACCATGTTTCCAGGACTCCAATGGTTTATAAATTTTGGACTAAATATATACAGTAACTCTCCTTATCCAATATCACATGTCAGAGTTCAGATTGGACAGGGTGCTTTGGCACGCCTCGTGGGACCAAAGGGATGTTTAGTACACATCACATACAGATATCTGAGGCACAGAAGACAAGTAAAGGCCGCAGACATACATTCGGTGGTTAGCATATGGGTAGTATTAAAGTAGGGATTGATGAGGTTAGTGAAAATGAGCATGTGTTGTCAGAATTGAGGGGCCTTACAGATATTTTACTTGAAGATTTTTAGTAAATAAAAGGAAGAATTCCAGGAAAATGTGGTGTTGTGGAAAACGATGACAGTGTTTTGGTAACAAAACATGGTTCTGTGGTGTGATTTTTGACTCCCGGACAGCCAAGAAAGCGTTCATTGATTTTCTCCCTCAGGGATGCCAGATCTGGAACTGTTTTATTTAAGAGAATGAAAACCCAATTGCATTGATTAATTTGTTAGTTATTTCAAACAGCATTAATTCAGGAGTTCCTATGCACTTAACAATATTCAAGGTTATTTGGGAAAACCTGAAATTTAAAGGAAAAATAGAGACAGGAATTCCTGGCTTATTTAACATATAATCTAGTGGTAAAAGGCAGTTAATAAATGAAATGATTAAGTAAAAATACTGTCAGAGGAGTATAAAAGTGGTATGAAAAAAATAAGACAAGCAGCAAATAAAAGGTTTTATGGGAAGGTTGCAATTTTAGATAACATACCTGTAATAGTTTTCTATCATTACTCTAACAAACTACCACACTTAGTGGCTTCAACATCAAATCATTATGTTGAACATTTGAAACTAATATAGTGTTTTATGTTAATCATATCCCCATAAAAAGAAAACTTAGACACTTAAAACAACACAAACTTATCATTGTACAGCTTTTCACATCAGAAGTCTGAGGCCTCCCTGAGCTATCATCAAGGCGTTGTCAGGGCGGCATTACTATGCGAGTTCTCTAGAACAGAATCTATTTCCTTGCCTTTTCCCTGTGTGGTAGGCCTCTCCGCCTCCATGAATGATTTCACCAACCACTTTCTCAGGACTGAGAACTATTCATCAACCTTCCTGAACGGTACCACTCACATAACTCCCTATAGCTTCCTCTTCTCATTGCAAGCAGGGTAACAATTTTACAGTACAAATCAGGCAGATCATGTTACATGCTTAAAACACATCAGTGGATTTTCACTGCAATTGGAATAAAGTACAGACCTCCTTCTGTGACATATAAGGCTTTACCTCTTGCACTTTCATGTAGAAATAATATCACCTGGCCTCACATCTGCAGCATTTTTTCTGATATTGAAGCACTCCAAACTTATCCCAATCTTTGCACTGGCAATTAATTAAGCTCGGAAGGCTCTTCCTTAGATCCCCCTATTGCTAGGTCCTCTCAGATGAGCTGACCTGGTTCCCAGCTGATCTCTCTAGATAAAACACACCATTTTTGATATACTGACTCATAAGTCCATTGACTTTTTAATTTTTGTTTTCATTGAGCTGGTCATTCTCTGAAGTTACTTGTTTATTATACACTTGACATCTTACAAGATTTAATATCCAAGATGCAGTGATTGTTACATAGTTAGGAGGTGACATATATCCATGTTATTTATAGGGGAACTGTACACCTTGGCAATGTGTACTGAGTTACTTCCAAAATGGAAGTCATGACATCTGCCTTGTACTTCACCCTAATGATCTGGCAGTAGGTAAGTCAGATGTTCACTAATGTGACTGAATGAACATGAGTTCCTAAAGGGCCAATGCTCTTTTTTCTTAGGTACAGTGTAATAATAATGATAGCATTACATGCTCTTGGTTGAGAGTCAACGAATAAAATTCTGCAATAGCCTATGTGTGCATTGATTTACCACATTCATCTAAAGACTTCAGTGATTTACTTGGTTTAGGCTTCACATCTTACACGTTTTCAACAATATCTATATTGTAAGATAATTGTGACTATAGGTAACAGACGTCCTAAAATTTTATTGGAGAAGAGGCTACAGAAGTCATTTATTTATTTATTTTTAGCACTAAATGTCTAGTAACTATGTATCACTGTGCATAGTTATTAGGATACTATTGACTCTATCCCCTGTGCTGTATGTTACATCCCCAGGACTTATTTTATAACCAGGAGTTCGCCCTGCTTAATCCATTTTCCCTTTCTCTGTCCAGCCCTCATACCCCCACCCTTCTAGATATGATGCTTTTGTTTTCTGTATCTATGAGTTGGCTTCTCTTTCATTTGTTTTATTTTGTTTTATATTCCACATGTAAGTGAAATCATATGGTGTTTTTCCATCTCTGTCTCACTTATTTCACTTGACATATATACTCTCTAGGTCTATCTGTGTTTTTGCAAGTGACAAGAGTCCATTATTTTTTCATATAATATTCATATAATATTATGGCTAATATTCCACTGTGTATATGGAATATCTTTCTGCATTCATTCATCTATCAATAGATATCTAAGTTGCTTTCATATCTTAGCTGTTGTAAATAATGCTGCTATGAATATAGGAGTGCACTTATCTTTTTGGATTATTGTTTTTCTCTTCAAATAAATATCCAAAAGTAAAAATTGATGAGTTAAGTAGCAGTTCTATTTTTAATTTTTTGAGGAGCCTTTGTACTGCTTTTCACAGTGGCTGCACTAACGTACAATTCCACCAACGCTCTACGAGTTCCCTTTTCTCCATATCCTCATACAAAAGTGTTTTAATAAGTGGGACAGTTGTAGAAGGCTATCCAAGAATGGCTAATTTAATGTGGGAAACGAAATGTCACATGTAATCTGCGGCTCAGCCTCTATTCCCTAGAAAACATGCATTGCAACGCTTGGCTTCGATTCAGAAGCTCGCGAGGCTGGAGTGTTCCACGGACGGTATACAGCCCCCTTCGCCCCACGCATTCCTAGGGTTCTTTCATCCTGTCATAGGGCGCACGTTGTATGGCAGCTCGTACAGCAACTTGACCCCTAGCTCTCTTTTGATTTACCATCCTGTTCTCCCAGCTTAACCTCTCCAGGTCCCCTTTTACCTGCCACTGTTTATTAACTAGTTCCTGAAATTCCTCCGTTTTCTGGCTAGTTTCTTTCTTTGATCAGGGCTTCCACCTCCTCACTCGATCTGTTCTGAGACCTGTTTTTTAAATTTGGAGGCTAATGTAGTGTGGCAGTCAATGTGGAAGAGAATAGCCTTACCTCTCAGGCACTTGTTATACAGGCCACATCACTGGATGAAGCCGTTATTAGCGGCAGGAGAGGGCTGCTTCTCCTGCCCAGCAGGGTGGAGGAAGATAAGCCCATTCACCCAAATATGCCCATTGGTCTCAAGGTCCTACTCCTCTTTATAAGGACCATGACGTCCTAAAGCTGCATCTTTAGTCTTCAGGGCAGCATTTACAGCCTTATAATCTTTCACTGGGCCTAATTTTCAGCACAGTCTTATTTCTGGTTGAAATAGTTAAACATTTCTTCTAATATTATTAAAGAATTCTTAAGGTTTTGTTTTTTTTTTCATAACATGCTTGAGATTAGGGACAGTCTGTCCTGAGCCTGTGTGTGTGCACACATGTGTGTAAGTTCTGTCAAGTCTGGTAAAAGCAGACCTCTCACATAACGTTTCTTTTAATTATCATTGCTTCTATCCTCATCAAGTACAGTCACCTTCCAACTCCTTACATTGCATCTGTGCTTCTCCCTAATTAAACCCTCCTGAAAGCCTTAGGGAATATGATGCCCGTGTATGCCAGCAATCGTTACTCATCCTAATTATCCACACACACAAAAATCATCTCTATTGACTTCAGATTGGTGAGGATGCAAGCCTGCAATTTTATTCCGACAGTTAGTTTGTTTGTAGGGTCACTGTTGTGACCAATTGTCTTAGCCCAGATTTTCTCGAAAACCCAGCCAGATGTATAGCTTATATGGTAATGCAGTCTTTACGGGGGGTGGGGGGGGGTGTTAAGAATTGCTGCATTACTGGGCAACAAGACTGAGGAAACAAATATGAGGGGTGCTTTGGAGAAGGAGGGAAAGAAATATAAGTTTGTGAATAACCATGCTGGCATATATGGGTACACAGTGTATTCTGGAAAGGTTATTTGGAATTACTGTGTGTGCAGTTGCCCATTAAGATGGGACAAAAGGAAGGTCAGGCTGCTTATCCAGCTACACCTTCATGTTGCCTGTCTTTCATTGTTCAAAATTGACACCATAGGGTTTAACACCTGCATTTCTGGACTGTGTGATCTGGCCCTGCCTGGCAGCTACCGAGGAAGCCCGAGCCTGCGCGGTTCTGCAAGAGCCGGACCTGGGTCCCAGCAGCTGTGATGGTGGCTGTGACAAAGCTCAGTCTTTATTCTGAGGAGAGGCTGAGGCACAAGCTTGAGGCTGTGAGTGATGGTGGGGTAGAGCAGATACGGGAAGGGGATATAACCTGGATATTCAGTCTCTTAATATTATATCGCAGCTTTATTAAACATATTTTTATTAGATGGTATGTGTTTATGGAAATACATGTGCAGGTATGTGTGTGTGGCATGTACAGTATTCAAAATACGATATTTTTTTTCTCCTAAAAATTAACTATTAGTCTTCTTTTTTGAGCAAATGTGTTTTTTTGTAAGTATAAACTGAGTTAACATGGCAGATGGGATTTTTTTGCAGGTGTTTTGAGGTTACTAAACACTATTTTTTAATTTACTTTTATTGAATTTATAGAGGTGGCACTGGTTAACAAAATTACACAGATTCCAGGTGCGCAATTGCACAGCACCCCATCTGTACACTGTGTTGTGTGTTCCCCACCCAAGTCAAATGGCTGTCCATTGCCATTTATCTCCCCTATACCTTCCTTTACCTCCTCCCAGCAATCACCACACTGTTGGCTGTGCCCATGAATTCTTTCTCTTTATTTATTTATTTATTTATTTATTTATTTATTTATTTATTTATTTAATTTGCTCAATCCCTCCACCATCCCCCCATCAGACACCTCCATCCTGACAGCTGGTGATGTTAATGCCAAAAAAGAGGTTCCTTCATTTTTTGGATGATGCTATAGTTTCCTGTAGTAGGCAAGGTAAGCTGGTGGTGACAGTTTGCTTTCTTTCTATGTATGCGTGTGTATTCAATACAGTTTATATTCTGTATTATTCTGTATTAGTTTTAGATGTGCAGTATAGTGGTTAGAAAATTGCATGCTTTATAGAGTGGTCATCTGATATTTCAAGTACCCACCTGGCCCCATACATAGTTATTACAATATTATTGACTATGTTTTCTATGCTGTAATTTACTTCTCTGTGACTATTCTCTTACTACCAATCTGCACTTTTATTTTTAAAATTTTATTTATTTTAGTAGGGGACATGCAAGACGCAAGAGGGGGTTGCCTCTTGCATGTCCCCTACTAGGGACTGGCCTGCAACCCAGGCATGTGCCCTGACTGGGAATTGAACTGGTGATCTTTCAGTTTGCAGGCTGGTGCTCAATCCACTGAGCCACACCAACCAGGGTCCAGTCTGCACTTCTTAATCCTTTCACTTATTCTACCTAGTCCACCAAAACCTCACCCCTCTGACAACTGTTTTTCGTATCTATGAGTCTATATCTATTTTGTTTATTTTGTTCTTTAGATTCCACATATAAGTAAAATCACATGGTATTTATCTTTCTCTAACTTATTTTGCTTAACATAATACCCATCCATGCTGTCAACACGATAAAGTTTCATTCTTTTTTCTTGGCCAAGTAGTAGTCTGTTGTGTATACAGAGACCACTGATTTTTTTATCCACTGATCCATCAATGCACATTTGTGTTGCTTCCATGCCCTGGCTATTGTAAATAGTCCTGCAGTGAACATAGAGGTGCATATCTTGTTTTGAATTAGTGTTTCAGAGTCCTATGGATCTATTTCCAGCAGTAGAATTGCTGGGTGATAAGGCAGTTCCATTTTTAATTTTTGAGGTAATTCCACACTGCTTTCTACAGGGGCTGCACCAGTCTGCATTCCCACCAACAGTGCGCAAAGATTCCCTTTTCCTCACATCCTCACCAGCACTTGTTTGTTGATTTATTGATGGTAACCATTCTGGCAAGTGTGAGGTGATATCTCATTGTGGTTTTAATTTGCATTTTTCTAATGATTAGTGAAGTTGAACAACTTTTCACATGCCTATTGGCCACCTGCATGTCCTGTTTGGAAAAGTGTCAATTCAGGTCTTTTGCCTGTTTTTTAATTGGATCTTTTGTTTTTCTGGTGTTGAGTTTTCTGAATACTTCCTAAGTTCTGGATATTAACCCCTTCTCAGATGTATCATTGGTATCTTCTCTCAGTCAGGAAGTTGTCTTTTCACTTCATTGATGGTTTCCTTTGCCGTACAAAAACTTTCTAGGTTGATATAATCCTATTTGTTTATTTTTTTCTTTTGTTTTCCTCATTCAAGGAGATATATTAGAAAAAAAAATATTGCTAAGAGAAATGTCCAAGATTTTATGCTTATGTTTTCTTCTAGGAGTTTTATGATTTCAAGTCTTATATTTAAGTCTTAAATCTATTTATTTTATTCTTGTACATAATACAAGAAGGTGGTCTAGTTTCAGGGTTTTGGGTTTTTTTTTAAGTTAATTGATTTCATTTTTAAGTATATTTTATTGATTATGTTATTACAATTGTCCCATTTTTTTCTCCCCTTTATCTCTCCTCCACCCCGCACACCCCTCACATCAGCATTCTGCCCTTTCCCCGAGTTCATGTCTATGGGTCATTCATATAAGTTCTTTGGTTTCTCCACTTCCTATAATATTCTTAACCTCCCTCGGGATTCTTTTTTTTTTTTTGCACTTATCTGTCCAATTTTTCTAACACCATTTACCAAATGTTAATTGACCATATAGGCATTGGTTTGTTTCTGGGCTCACTTTTCTGTTTCATTCACTATATATATAATGTGTATATATATATATATATATATATATATATATATATATATATACACACACACACACACACACACATATATATTTTGATGCCAGTACCATACCGTTTTGATTAGTATCATCTTCTAGCATAGTTTGAAATCAGGTAGAATGATGAGTTCTTCTTTGTTCTTTTTTCTAAAAATTACTGAGGCTATTGGGTATCTTTTGTGGTTTTAGAGATTCAGCAATACATTAAAAAGATCACATACCATGATCAGGAGGATTGATTCTGGGGATTCAAGGTTGGTACTATATCTGGAAATCAACTAACATCATATACCACATTAACAAAATGAAGAATAAAAATCATATCAATAGATGCAGAAAAAACATTTGACAAAATCCAGCACCCATTTATGATTAAAAACTCTCATTGAAGTGGGAATACAGGGAATATACCTCAATATAATCAAGTACACAAATGACAAACCCACAGTCAATATCATACTCAAAGGTGGAACATTAAAAGTTTCCTTTAAGAAGAGGAACAAGACAGGGATGTCCACTTTCACCACTCTTATTTAGCATGGATACCGGAATCCTAGCCATGGCAATCACACAAGAAGAAGAAATAAAAGACCCCCAAGTTGGAAAGGAAGAACTAAAAGTGTCATTATTTGCAGGTGACATGATACTGTATATAAAGAACCCTAAAGATTCCACCAATAAAACTAAAATTGACAAGTGAGTTCAGCAATGTAGCAAGGTACAAAATTAATAATTGAAAACTGGTTACAATTTATACACCAACAATGAACTATCAGAAGGGGAAACTAAGAAAATAATCCCATGCATAATTGCATGAAAAAAATAAAGAACCTAGGAATAAGTTGAACAAAAGTAATAAAAGATCTGTACTTGGAAAATTATAAGATACTGAGGAAAGAAAATGAAGGAGATACAAATAAATGGAAGAATGTACCATATTAATGGATAGAAAGAATTAACATAATTAAAATGTCCATACTACCCAAAACAATCTATAGATTGAACACAATTCCTATCAAAATACCAACGATGTATTGTATATGACTAGACTTAAGATGTTTTATACTTTATATGCTGAATGTTACAGATTCTCCTGGAGCTTATCTGGCTATTATACTAATGTGATCATTTTCACAGGGATAACTGACATTCCTGGCACCATGACTACAGCAGCATAATTCAGGAATCGTAAGCCTGTCCAAGTCTCGTTCACTTGTTGGGAGTGTCTGTCCAACATGACCTCAAAAGAAGTCTTCCTTCATCCTTGTGCCTCTCTCATGCGTAAATTTTTAGTGCACAACTCCCAGTTCCTTTGAAGTTATTAAGCAAACTTTGCCTTTAAAACTGGGACTATCAGTGGGAAAATTATATCTATTCCAGAGTTATAAGCTATTAGATCCCTCCATCTGCCTGTAAGGAGTGAGAAAGAAAGCACAGATATGCTTGATTCACATGTAGGCACACATTTATATTCTTGCTTCCTTAAACGTGCTTATCCAGTAAATGTTGCCTCTTCTAATAGAACTGTGTGGTCCAGTCTCATCACACAGATTAATAACAACTTTAATGGAAGATCAATTCTGTTAAGTAAGTATAGATCCAGGCAATTAATAAATATAAGTCCCTAAAGTAAAAAATGTCAATTTTAAATTATTTTCTATTTTTAATACAATATGCTTCAAAAGAACTTTGATTAAAAAAGAATTTAAGCAGTTTACTCAGCTTGATATTTTTCCTATTTTTAACTTTTATTATGAAAAAATCAAATGTATATAATAATGGCTAGAAGAATATAATAAAACCTCATCTTTGAACCACCTGGCTTTAACAACTGTGAATTAATGTCTAATTTTGTTTCATCCATTCTATCAGCAATTTCCTGTCTAGCCTCATTGCCATATAAAAAAATTTGTACATATTGCTAAAGTATAAAGTTTCCTTTTCAAAATCATAAGCATAATATATTAGCATACTTTAAGATTAATAAAATTTTCTTCTTATGACATATCAAGTCAATGTTTAAATTTTTAAGTGTAAACCTTGGTAAGTGAATACAGAGTGATTTGTAATTCATCTAAAGCATAAATGATTTGCTTTACTTTCTTTTAGTAGTGTTATTTTTAATTTAAATCAGAATGAGATAGTTTCATTGTACACTCCATTATATATTTATTTATCCCTGAATGCATCTGAATATTATAATTTATTCATTCTAACTTTCTTTCATATGTCATTGAGAGAAATGTGTTACTAAATTATAACTTCATTTGAAAATGCTAAAAATATGGGATTTCAAAATTATCTTTGGGATAATTTTATTGGCATGAAATAATACGCAAATTCTCATTTTATATATTTGAAACTGAACTTCATATAGTTAGTGGTACAATGTTATATACAAAGTATATAACATTTAAAAAACATTTCCTATATTATGCTATAATATTAATAGATAATACAAAAATATCTAATGGTCCTATGTCAACTGTAATGTTTCATTCTTGGAGGGAAGAGAATTGCATTCAGAAATGGAATTTAAGAAAATCAATTTCTCTGTCCTCCTCTTCCCCTACCTGTCTCCACCCCTCACACAACACGTTTCATGTGCTCAGTAGCCACATGCAGTCACGGATTATCATGTTAACAGAGATTATGAATATTTCTATCATCACAGAAAGCTCATTGGTCTGCACCACTCAACAGATTAGGAATATTTGAATAGAAGATTCAAATCATGTTAGTCACTTCTTAGCTAAGTGTTTCTAGGAAAAAAATAATAACGATCTTATCTAGGTTTTAATTTCCCCGTGTTTAGAATTAGGACAATAGCAGTACGTGTATCATAGGATTTTTACTGGGATAAATTGCTACACTAAAGTACTAAAATCCTTTGCAGAGTGACTAATAATTTGAGAAACTGAATTACAAATCGACAGCGACCAGATCATGTAAAACATAGAGCTCTGACCCACAATCTATAGCAACACGTCCAGGGAGCCAACCCAGCATCTGCAGCAACCAGCCCCGGAAGCCAAACTACTGTCTTCAGCAACCAGTACAGGAAGCCAGACCATAACCCCAGTAGCGATCAGCCCAAAATGACCAGGACTTGATAATAACTTACAAGCTATTTCCTAACTTTTGCCCTTATCCTTCTGTTTAAATCCCCTTTCCACTTCCAACTTAGGACCACATGAAGAGAGCAAAAGTTGTTTCTAACAGGGTCTTCTCTGAAAAGTAAATATTTTCCCCAAAGTTAGAGAATTTAGACTGATGTCCTTACATTGTAATTTACTGCAATGGTAACATTTGGACTCGCCTCTCTGTTTTCTGAAAAGCATACACACACTTTTCTCTCTAAAGACAGAATGGAATCTCTGTGCTTCACTCAGGCCTTCTCTTAGAAGAGAAGAAAAATTTCTGCTGAATTTATTATTTAAGCAACAATTTTGCTTTTGAAATTTACATTACTACTTTTTACATTGTTAATGGCCATATTTACTTCATTGTAAGAATAAACAAGCAATGCTTTAAAATTTCTTTTTTGGGTCACTGACATGAATTGACTTATAGAATTAGCAAATACACTTAGAGTACTGTTCAAAGATTTTGAGTCTGCCTTTATACTGTGCTCCAATTGGTGGTCCTGATGTTTAGGGTGTGTGTGCGTGTGCGTGTGTGTGTGTGCATGTGTGTGCATGTGTGTATGAGATTAATGAAGCTGTAAACAGTTTATTTCCTGTATTTTTATTTATGTGAAAATATATTTCTACTACTTACCCAGATGAAATAAAAATTGAAATCAGTTAAAGTCCTTTGGCTTCTGCTGGGTATCTTGGAACTCATTGCTTAAATTTTTGTTTGGTTTGATATTGTTATTTACTGTTACAGGTGAAATCTAGGTGAACATAAATTATTTTATTTTATATTTGCAAGGAACTCCTCTCAATTGCAATGATGCACATAGGAATTGCTTATACTTGTTCTTGTTCACTTTATAATTTTAAACTTCCTCTGAGATTGACAAGAAATTTATCTTTTCACTAATGTGCAGGCTCATTTATCGAATTATAGTTTCTTTTCATAATTTTAAAAACTATTCCCCATTTCTTGATTGTTTTCTCTCTTCCATTCTTATTCTTATTCATTGGGCTTCTCTTTTTTTCCTCTTGTTTCATCTCTCTACCCTTTTCTCATATGTTCTGTAGAACTGCATGAGTCATTGCTTCAATTTTCTAAACAGTTCCTAAATGTAATCTTTTTTAGATAATTTATACTATTTTATTGAATACAGTTTGTTTTTCATTTAAGTCATTTATCCCAATTCCCAGCTGTCCCCTCATCTATCAACTAGCTTCATAGTTGTATATTCTTTTGAAATTGTTCACACAAAAGAATATACGCATACATTTTAAATTATCTTGGGCTTCGTTCTTGCATTGATTTTACTTTTTAGAAAATGTGGAGTTGTTCAACTGTTTTTACTAATCACACTATGCTCAGTGCCTGTGACTTTTCACTCTTCTCATCTTCACAGAGGGATCATTTATTTTGTCTACAATTGGAAGTGGAACTTTGATTTTCAGAGCTGTGTGAGTTTACCTGTCTAAATGTGTTAAGATCTGACAGACATTTAAATTCAATATTCAAAAAATTTTCTATGGAGAACCAGGAGAAAGCCAGATCTGGCAGATTTTTCAGTAGGGAACTTTAGCCTTGTGATTACCAGAGCTAATTTCCAGTTGGTCCTGGCACGCAGGCGATAACCGTGTATAGTGACTCTGCTCTGTGTTCCCATTCTGGATTAGCTGAAGTGTTCCCTCGTAATCTGGCGAATGATTCTCTGAAGTTGGGCATGGAAGTTTTCTGTGTTTTCCCAGTTTGTTCTCTTCTGTGATTTTTCTGGTCAAGTTCCTTGAAATCTCTGGTTTTTTACTTGCCACCCTCACCTATTTTCCAAAAAGGATGAAATTCCTTCCTCTTGTATCTGGGTTGCCAGGGTGATTTCCTTGACCAACAGTATATGGTAAAAGTCTCATTGCGCCAGGTTTTTAAGAGACTGGCAACTTCCAGTCTCTGTATCTTGGAAGATTTTCTGTAGAAATGTGTGTGGTACTGGAGCAGGGAGGTTATATGAATCATAGTCATTATATAAAAAGTCTGACTCCCCCAAACACTCTGGTATGAGGAACCCAAACCTTATAGAGAGGTCAAGAAATGCAATGCCACATGGAAAGAGAAAAAGGCAGAGAGAGAGAAACCAGTGAGACGTATTTACTACAAACGCGGGGAAGAGTCATCTTGGCTAGAAATTTTGCAGGCCCAGATGGTACATTGATCAGAGACATATCGACCAGCTGAGCCTTTCTTGAATCTCTGACCCACAGTATTGTGAGCAAAATTAAAACATTTGATTTAAGCCAGAAAGTTTTGGACTGATTTGTTAAACAGAAATAGATAATTAGAACAGATGAGTAGACAAATATAGTTTAACTCACGACACTGGGTAGTTGTATTTTACTGTAAATATATTTATTTTTTCTGAAAATATCAAGAGGTGGCAAACAAAAGCAAAAGATGTCAGATGCTGCAGTGGAAAATTCTGGTCTCTCACTTAGTTTCTAGGTCTGTCGGTTCACAGACTGAAGGGGGCACTCTGTCCTCTTGATAAAGGTCTCTATAGCGTTACCTCAATTATTTGAAATAAATATTTCTCCAATCTTTTTCTCAACTACAAGTAGGCATTTACTAGGGATCTATTCACTGAAAGAAAAAAAATCATATAATCATGTGTAGGCTATTAAATATAGTATCTGAAATACAAGGGGATCCAAATAATATCATCGTCTACCCCTAAAGGAGAGGGCTCATTTGGCAGGTGAAAAATTTATCTATCATCTATATCTATCTATCTATCTATCTATCTATCTATCTATCTATCTATCTATTATCTATCTATCTATCTATCTATCTATATCTATCTATCTCTCCATCCATCCATCCATCCATCCATGCACCCATTCTGTGAATTAATTCCTGGCACAGGTTTATCTTGCTTGGAGCAAATAATGAATTTGTGACCCAAAACACAGTTATATCTTTAGTTCCAGAGTATATAATTGGAATAGATATACATGGTAGCTAACGCAATACTCATACTTATTTTCTGACTGTGGAGTAAGAAGCTTCATGGTAGGTAGAAAAGGCCAATACATAAACCCAAACCTGATTCCCAATCAAGTGGAAAAAAAAAAGAATAAATAAGAAATGATAAGCGATTCCTTATCCCAGAGAAATTTCAGAAATTAGGACCCCCTTGAAGTACTTAATGGATTCAGAAGTGTTGGCTGGTGTCTACCCTCTCCCCATTTAACTCTTCTGTGAGACCCTGAAAGAAATCAGCAACAGATGGATCATGGTGAAAAACGCTAGACAAATCTAAATTAAACCAAGAAATTATAACTCTTCTCATAGTTGCTAGACCAGACATGATAACTTTGGTCGATAAGAATGCAAAACATGTTTTGGGCTTCTGATTTGACAATTGTTGTCTTTTCAACTTTAATATTATTTTTGGAGGAAGGACTACATGGGAGTTCACATTTATTGTTTTACCTTAGGTTCTCCATGTTTCAGTTACCATATAGACTATAGGAAACAAAATTATCTGAACTTCGTATTTTTAACTCTATCGATGGCATTTCCTCACCTAACAGCATGCTCCCCATGCTGAAGATTTAGCTAAATCTTCAGTAGACTACATCATCATTCTATATTTCAATTGTTTTAAATGCGGCTTCTGAATCTGATGTGTTACGTTAACAAGGTTTCATGCTGAGAAGTCAAGCATATTGTATGGACTCAGACTGCAGTGTTGGTGGGGGCAGTGCTAGCAGGAAATATGTCTAAATTTCAATAAAGGTAAATTGCTGTACCAAGGTGCTAGCAGGCCGAGCGATTGTATAATGTCTATGGCTGAATGCTAGTCTCTGCTTCTGGCTGATTGGACTTTCAATGATGGCAGTGGTTAGATCAGCTTTGAAAAGAGGGAGCCCCTCTTGGTCATGCATGTCCTCTCTCTTTGCTATTAACACCACTCCATTTTTCAATCTTTTGCTTCATTGCTGAGGTGTTAGAAGAGACAGGCTGTGTGACATTGAGAAATTAGCCATTCTGACCAGTCCTCATTGAATGCCCTATGTGCAATGGATTGTTGCTCACTGTGGATAATAATGTGAGAAACTCATAAAAATTCATATTCTTTGCATCCACTCCCACAAGTAAATTGACATTCCTCTTTCCCAGACCTGTTTGCTTTTAATATTCCATTTTCAACTGTTTCTTCCTGGTTAATTAACCCACTCTTTAGCTGTTGTCGACATGTTTGGATCCGTATTTGAACTCAGCTGCCCTCGTATGCAACAAAGTGAATGACTAGGTTAACTCGCTGCAAAGTTCCCAGCGGAAGGATACCTCTGCATCACTACTTGTAGAGGCTCCCCAGAGTGGATCTGTAGAATATGAACAGACCATTTCAGCTTGCACAAATGTATCATGTTTGTTACATGTATGAACTAGAAGGTTATTTCCTCCTCCATAAGCTAATCATAAGGAATATGACAGGAAACTAGAGGTATAAATGCTATTTAATTTAGCATAACGTATTTAGAAGGATAAAGTTTGGTACATGTTAATAATTATTACTAAATACTTGTACTAAAACAGCCTTGGGGTAATTTGTACCTTTTTTCTCTCTTATTCATTTGTATCATTTTTTCCTCTAGCATTTCCATTTATATCAGGTAGCATTTTCTTTGTATTTTTGTGGTTAACAAGATATTTTATATTACAGTTTTCATATTTGTTTAAAACTTACAGTCCCTATGTTTAACATCTGCTGTTTTAAATCTACCTCATTCTCTCAGTCACTATTCTACTAACAGTACTGTCTTTCAACCTTTTTGAGCTTTTGAATGTTTAATATTTTTCACCTGTGTGCTGTCATTTTATTTTGGATTTTACTAGAACAAATTCATAAAATCTTGTCTAAGAAATATTGTTGAATGCACAATGAGCTTTTTGATTTTCCAGTTCACTGGCTTAATCCTCACTCCCACCCTCTGTGGTTAAAAACATTAAAATCTTACTTCAGAAATACAAAGATACAGTGTCAAGTTATTATAAAAATAACTCACTGCAGTTTTGTTGGTAAATTTTAATTGCATACTGGCAAATGGTTGAAAATTTTTTGGGTATACATTGTCTTTCTTTTTCTCAAGGAGCACATGATTAGCTTGTGAAAGAATTCCGTGAGTTTGTTTTAAGTACACTAAGATTCTAGTCAAAATTAAGCATACCACGACATTAGGCAAGTCATTAAACATGCTATAATAAGTCCATTATGCACTCTGTCAGAAATATGTTGGAGAGTCAAGGTAATAATGTATAAAAATATTTTTATCATCATGTAAGAATATGTTTGAAAATTAAATAGCCCGGCTTCGCAAAATTTAGCAAACTGTTTTTGCCTTTTTTCATAGTATGAATAGCAAAAATTTTTGTATATGGGAGAGTACTGGGCTTACAAGGGGAAGATAATCAATTCCAGTGAATGACCCTGGGGGATGAATGTCTTTCAATATCTAAACCTTAATTTCACACTCAGATGCAAAATGCGAGTGCATAATATGCATTTGAAAGAGCTGTAGCAAAGAAACTATGTGTAAAATGCTATTTAAATCCTATATTACTATAGCCATGGGTAGATTCAGGTTTTGTGTGTCTCGAAGCTTATGCAATATAAAATAAAATATACATATTACAAATGATATTAGATATGCCCATTGATATTTCTTTAGAATGAGGAAAAATTACAATAAATTACAATGCTAATCAAACTGGAAACTACTACAGATATTACAAAATCCAGAGACAATGCCATTATATTCTTTATAATTCACTCCCTGGCACCTGTATAATCTCTTCCTATATGTTATTTGTGTGAATAATCTTTGATCACTGCTTTTATGAAAATAATTTGAGATATTTTCTACAGATATAATGTAGAGATAATTCTTTGAAAGATCTTTTATTCTTCACATCTACACACTTGCAGTGCTGCCTGCTACAGACTACATTCAAATAGTTAACATATCCTTTGTGCCTATACTTAGCTCACGATGCCAAGAAAGTTGTCACAGTGCCACCAGAATGAGAATAGGAAGAAAAGTTCACAAATATATAGCAGAGTGAGCAAAGATACTATTATAAAGAAATGAAGTAAAAAATGTCAGTGTGGGGTTATGTCTCTTGTGTTCATCATTATAGCCCCAGTTCCCAGCACAGTACCTCACCCATGATAGGCACTCAATAAATGATTGTCGAATGAAGTAGAAAGTTCATGAATAAATATATCTGGAACCACTTTATCTTGATTCCTAGAAGCCATTTCCATACTAAGAGTTCTAATAATAATTACGAGTGGATAGGACCATATCTGTTTGAACATATTTCATGAGAATTAAGTCAAATTTGTTTCCTGCTCCCCTTTACAATATATTTATAACAAAAATACCTACATATACACTTATGCTAATGAACTCCAGACTAAGTCTTGTGGAGGAGCAGGGCAGCGTAAAACAGGCGCCCTCTTACTTTTACAAGTTTTACAAGAGTATTATAAAAAGCACAGGGAAAGCGCTGCTGAAGGTCTTTCAAGGGACCTATTCAGTAAGGATCTGTGACTCTTTAACTTCATTAGCTTTACGGTAAATTCAACTCTGAAGGTGTAATCTCATGAAAAAACATTCTTCTCAAAAGAAGTACCAGAATTATTTTATGCAACTAAAAGTAATGATATTTGGGGCAATGCTGACCTCCTTCTTTCACTCTTGGTAGATAGTACCTCCCCTAATATGTAGGCAGTGGCTGATGGCTGCCAGAATTAGTAACCTGATACGCACTGAGCAGACTCAGCACTGTTTGCTCTGGTGAAAACTTCATGAAATCCACCGAGTCAGAGCCGGCTCCAGGCCGCCCTCTGTCTGTGTAGTTTAGGCCTTGGCCCACGCTTCTGTGTACTGGACTTTCTCCATGATATTAGATGCCCCCCATCTACTGCAGAGATTATGTCTAGTTTATTTTTGTGCTCTCCATGCCTAGCACTTTCTTTAACCAAGTATAATCTTACTAAACATTTTAGACTTAGTTAATAAAAGAATATGTGTGTAGTTAGTATGTTAATGTACACAGCATAAACAATGTGTAGTAGTACATGTAGTTAACCGTGATGCTACCATAGCTTCACAACTGAACTCCCTGCTCCCTGTTATCTATTTTTCCCATGGACTACCTATCCTTTAGGCAAACAGCATTTATACATTACATGTATATAAACCACATAATTTCACTCCTCTTCTTAAATCTATCCAGTGTCTCTTATTCCTCAACTCCTATCTAATTCATCTTGCTGTAAGGTCCCTACCCCTTTTTCTTTCCTTTCAAGAATTTATTTATCTATTTTTAGAGAGAGAGGAAGGGAGGGAGAAAGGGAGACAAACATCAATTGGTTGCCTCTGAAAGGTTCCCAGATGACAGGGACTGAACCCTCCATCCAGGCATGTGCCCTGACTGGGAATAACTGGCGACCTTCTGTGTTGCCGAACAATGCCCGACCGACTGAGCCACTCGTCAGGTCACCGCTTGTTCTTGATAGTGTGGTGCCGCGGACCTCCCGCCTCTTCCTTTGAGGACTTTCTGTCATCTTTGGCTCGCTCTGTCCGTTCAGCCATAAGCGGCTGCCTCGTTCTTCTCTGCATTTAGCGCGGACATTCTCCCATGAACTTGCTTAACCCTCTTTCTGGTTTATATTGACATCATGTGAACCTACTTTTCATCTTCAGGAATTAGCAAGTAGAACATTTTTTTAATGGAGACATTTCCTGACAATAATATCTAAGGCCTTTTCTATCTCTTAGTCATGTCATCTTATTTGATTTTGATACAGCACTTTTTCTCTTTCTAAAAGTATCTTCTTCATTAAAACATTGTCAGGTTTCTTGCCTTGCCTTCAGAAATCACCTCTGAGGATGCAGAAACCCTTTCATTTTACTTTGTGTGCCCTGTACTCCCATTGGTTAGAAGCCTGCCTCACAAAGAATGCTTCACAATGAATATTTGTAGAATAAACAAGTAAATGATTCGGTGGTGAAATAACCATGAAATATGTAATTTATTTTCAAGTAGGATGTTATCCTGAGGCAGATTGACATTTTAATCTTAAATTCTAAATTTAATTTCTATATTTGAATTATATTACCTGCCACACTGTATTGATAAAGGGTTCAGAACTGAAAAGTGAGGATTCTGTAGTTGTACAGTGATATTATTTTAAATTTATATATTTTATATAATTATTATTTTATAAAAATTGAATAATATTTTAATCATTTTACATTGTAAAAATTATTTAAAGAGAATTACAGGGATACAAATGAGCTTAGTGTTAAACCAGGCTACAGCACTATTTAATTGCCTTCACAGAAAGAGATAATAGACATTTTCCATAATGTGAAGGAAACTTCCAAATTATTTTGCTATCACACAATTTTAAAAACAAGAAAGAGATGATCGATCTACAAACCTATTACCATTTGACAGCTACTACTAAAAATTAAAATGTAAAATAAATCAATGATAAATAATTAGCATTAGAATTATAACCAAATCATTTAAAAATAGTGCATTCATACTAAAAATTAAGGGTTTTTTTACTTTTTAAAAAATACTTAAAAATTAAGATGAATAATATATTTTTCTTACAGACAATTTTTCATGAAAACATAGTTTTCAAAGGTGATAGATTATTCACATAAAGAGCATCATTTACAAAATATATAGAGAAACATAAGTCAATAAATATATATATTTCTAACATTGTTGTAAACCTTCTGGCATAGGTTGAGGGCCCTCAATGGCAAATTGCATATATTTTTCTAAATTGGCATTAAGAGTAATCATATTGCGAGAGCCAAATAAAAACTATGTCAGGGAAAACCCACCAGACATTGACATTATCAGAGAATGATGATAATAATCAAACCTATGTAATATAACGCTGAGATTTTTTTATATACTATTTCCCCCAAAATTTGAGTCAAAGCCCCAAGGAAATTGTTATTGATGGGATATTAAGATGGATTGTGGTTTAATCACCATTACATTTTTTTGGAATTACCAGAAATTGAGTTTATTTGGTAATAGCAGATGAAACTATTCTAGTAATATTTAGGAAAATCTACAATACATAAGTCTCAATGAAAATGTCTAGTTAGGAAAGTTTTAAATAATATGGGAGCATACAAGAAAATGGCAATTTAAACATTGTAATTTAATCCTCACAATATATTCTTGAAATTAAAAAAAAAATGCTTCCCCATTTTACAGATTAAGACATTTAGATTCAGAGCCATTTCACTGTTTTACTTGATCCGGTTATCTCGGGTACATATGTGTAATTGTCAATTCAGTTGTCCTTTTTCAGGAAGTTACACTACTTCTCCAGCAATGAATGTGAGTCCTCCACCAGGGGTGATTCTGGATTTTCTGTTTGGTAGATGCTAACTTCCTTTAGCCAAGAACCAATAAACTGCTGTGGGAACATGCAGCTTTGTTTGCCACAGGTGACTCAATTTATAGGTTGCTAACGGTGCCCTACATATTACTGCAGATCATCTGTTCCAAGAAATGTCAATACCTGGCATCTTGGTATTTCTGCATATTGAACAACTAATAGAATCTTATTGTTCCTTTCCTCCTTAGCTTACTCCGTTGTAAATAATTTTGCTTTAAAAATAATGAAGTGTTTTTGCAAAGATACTTTGTTTCTAAATATGAAAATACTTTTATTTTAACCTCATGCAAGTACAGAACACTAAGTCACCATTTTAGGAAGGGAAAAAATAAACTTTACTTTCGAGCTTTCCAGAGTAAAATGTTCTAATCGCCCTCTTCTCCCATCGAACCATTTCTGTCCTCCTCATGAACTTTTGAAACCACTATTTTGGTTATGCCAACAATGATCCCTGCTTACATGTGCCCATGCTCTCTCCTTATCTGACTCTCCAGGGGAGAATTAAGGAACCATTTCAGGGCTGCATATTTAAAGACCGTATTACAAATTAGTGTTCCTTTTTAGAAAAGAAAAATCAATCATTCTATATAATTATTCACTTTTAGCAGAGAAAACACATTAAAACTCATGAGGGCATAATAATACATACTTTATTTAAATGCATTTCTCCAAATGCTGATGACCCTTGGAAAAATTTATAAATAAAATTCCAATTATACATACTATAAGTCTTACACATACTAAGTCTTGGAGGCTTGCTTCCCGTGCTCAACTCTTATAAAAATAAGTCACATAATGAATTCATTTTAAATCACTTTCAGGGAGAGTGATGATTAAATCTATGCCAAGAGTCAGAAAAGATTTAGAAGCTCTGTGAAGATTGGAAATTAGAAATAGAACATATAGATCTTGCTTGGGACATTAACTTTATCTAATTATACTTCTCTTAAAATAGGGTCCAATTTCAACCTTCACTTTTTTTTTCCACTCCAGAGAAATCAATTCATGATTTCAAATTCTAACAATTCTATGCACAAAAATAAGCTACAAGATTATTTTTTTCATACTTAAAAGATAAACATATATTTGTTAAATTTTAATTGCTTTCACTTTTGAATTTATTTTATGGTGGAAAACTAGTCACCCTTATCTGTAATTAAAACAGCTACTAATGAAACAAATGAAGGACCAATAATTTGTTTTAAAAACAAGGCAGTGTGATGGGGAGTGAAATGGTCTTAGCAAGGCTGAAAATATGAAGAAAAAGTAAATTCTAGGCCATATCTACATTTATGGATTCTTTCTAGATAGTTGGATACATTCACATATAAATTTTCACATTTTTTATTCCCCATGATTTCTTCGATAGGCTATTTCTTTACATGAAATGAATTCTTTTAACAAACATGTGGACATATTTTATAATTATGTATTTTTCAAGGAGAACATACAGATGGCCAATGGACACATGAAAAGTGCTAAACTTTACTAATTATCAGGCAAATGCAAATCAAAGCCACACTGAGATATCACCCCAGACCTTCAGAATGGCTATTATGAAAAAAAAGACAGCAAAGAATAAGCATTTGTTGGTGACAATGTGCAGGGCAAGTAACCCTCGTGCACTGGTGGTGAGATTGTCAACTGGTTCAACTGCTATGGAAAACAGTACAAAGGTTCTTCAAAATTAAAAATAATAAACATATTCAATAGAATTGCCATATGACCCAGAATTCCACTTCTGGGCATTCATTGAAAGAAATTGAAACACTAATTCAAAAGTTCATATATACTCCTATGTTTATTGTAGTATATTTATAATAGCCAGAAATGGCAGCTACCCAGGTGTCCATTGATAGATGAATGGGTAAAGAAGCTGTGATATGTATATATCTATATAGGTATAGAACTATATATAGATATATATACAAACACACAATGGAATATTACTCAGCTATGAAAGGAATGAAATGTTACCATTTTCAATAACATGGATGGACCTAGTGGGTATTATGATAAGTGAAATAAGTCAGATGGAGAAAGACAAATACTGTATAATTTTACTTATATGCAGATTCTCAAAAACAAATGAACTAACAAAACAGAAACAAACTCATAGACACGGAGAAAAAGCTAATAGTTGCAGGTGGTTGCCAGGAAGAAGGGTGGGTGTTAGTGGAAGAGTGAAAAAGGCAAAGGGGATTAAAAAGCACAAACTTCATGGTACAAACTTAGTAACGTGGATGTAAAGTACAGCATATGGGATATAGTTAATAATATAGTAATAACTATGAGCAGTGCCAGATGGTACTAGACTCACCACAGTGATCACTTCGTAAGGTATGTAAATGTCTAATCTCTGTGTTGCACACCTGAAACTAATGTAATATTGTTTGTCAACTAAATTTTTAAAAAATTTAAAAAAACAATGTTACTTTTTAAAACTTTTTTTACTTTTATTTTTTAAAAGTATTATTGTTTATGCTATTACAATTGTCCCAATTTTCTCCTCAATTTTCCCCTCCTCCCAGGCCATCCCCAAACTGTTGTCCATGTCCACGGGTCATGCGTATACTCCTTTCAACCGGTCCCCACCTCTCACCACCCCTCTTACAGCTGCCTCTCCCTTCCATGTTTCTATATGATCTCACTTGTATGTGGAATCTAGTGAACAAAATAAACTAACCAGCAAAATAGAATCAGAGGCAGAGAAACATAGGAAAGTGTTATTTTTATATAATTGATTTTTACTAATTGGTCTTTGGTAGAATTTTACACCATGAAGTTACCATGAAAATGTAATTTATATGTTTCCTTAAATAAGGGCTTGGCAAACTTTTTTGTAAAGATCCAAATAACAAATAATTTAGGATTTATGGACCATGCAGTTTTTGTTGCAACTGTTCAACTGTCTAGTGTAGCATGAAAACAGACATACACAATGAGTAAATGAACAGATTTTGTGTTTCAATAAAACTTTACTTACAAAAACAGGTGGTAGGCCAAATTTGGCTCATGGGCCATAATTTGCCAGCCCTGATTTAAACTATTTCAGTGTATATACAGTAAAACCGTACAAAATTGAAAAATATATTGCCAATATATTTAGTAAGTAAGGATAACTATCATTGCCTGAGCCAAAGTGCATTTAAATTAGACGGAGAAACATTGCACTTATACGCAGTTTTGTTTTGCTTTTGTTTTTTTTTTTTTATAACAAGGCATAACTAGTACAAAAATAGTATGAAGTAGACGAGAACCTATGAATTTATGACCTTCAGTTGACCACTCTACTGCAAAAGAGCTTTAATTCTGTAGCCATAAGGCTATGGATTTCCTTTGAGCACAAAATTAACATATCACTAATATTAATATTTAACACACTTACTTTTAAATTTCTATAATAGAGAACTGGAATTCTAATTTTTGAGCTGGCACAAAAATATATAAGAAAAATGAACAGTTTTCAAGTTTGGGTTTTACTAATTTTTTTGTGACACAATACAGTGATCACAGGATAATGATTGTTTAAATATATGTGCAACATACAGATACTAATATATTTGTTTTTTTATGGCTGTCTTAACAAATTACCATACACATAATGGCTAAAACAACACCCATATATTACCTCATAGTTCTGTAGGTCAGAAGTGTTATTACAGCCTATCTCAGTTGGTTCTGCTGCTTAAAATTTCACAAGGTCAAAATTCTGGCACTGGCTGAACTGTGATCCTTTCTGGGGGCTCTGGGGATGATTCTGCTGCCAATCTCATTCAGTTGTCTGGCCAAATTTAGTTCCTTATGAATGTAGGGCAGAGGTCTACATTTTCTTACAGGCTGTCAGCCAAGGATCTCTCTTTGCTCCAGGAGGCTGTCTGCATCTCTTCTCTTGCTTTCCATGTGGCCCCTCCAGCAAAGGTAGGTGGAGGCCCATTCACATTTTGAATTTAACCCATTCACATTTTGAATTTCCTCTTGCCACATGTGTTTAACTCCAGCTGGAAAAAAAAAAAATCCCCACTTTTTAAGGGCTCATGAGATTAGATTTGATTCATTGAAATAATCTGGGATAAGCATTTTGAAACTCTTAAATGCAATTATGTCTGAGAAGCCTGTTTGATCTTGTTACATAACATATTCACAGGTTCCAGGGATTAGGGGGTGGGCATTTTGGGGAACTCGTTCTGCCTTGCACAATTAGTGCCACAAGTGTATCTACTAACCAGTTTATAAAACAGATTGTTTCTCTTAACTTCAAGATATAATTTACCTTATTCTTTATCTCCAGCTTCAGAAGTAACCTTTAGTCTGAGTTTTGGGTTCACCATTCTTAGTAACAATGGAATTTCCCTTTCATGGGTGGTGCATGTTTTTGGCTTTAGTAGATGACAGGAAATCAAAGATGTTTTCCAAGGTATAAATTCACACAATAACAAAAAAACACTGTGTATTTCCATTATATCATACACTGACCAAACGTCAATATCTTACTTAAAATTTTAAAAACTATGTAGAGGTGATATGGTATATGATTAATCTAAATATGATGGAGATTTTGAGAGCCTTCATATATGTTTATTGGTTATTCAAATGTTTTTCTTCAAATAAATGCCAATTTTTCAAGTAGTTTACTGACTTTTTCTTATTTATTTCTAAAATTTCATTATGAACATCAATCACATATATTCTAGATGCTCTGTCTCCATTTATGACATGCTTTAACTGTCTTTAGTGTTTACAAAGAACAAAGAGTGGAAGGATGGAAGTGATGAGAGTGGAGTAGAAGGGATTCAGAGAGGGATATTCTCAAAAAAGCTTTGGTACAGATTTGGTTTTAGAACCATGTTAACATTTCACACAGTCAGGTAAATAATTTAATGAAGAGGATGAGGAAAAACAAAAATGAATTTTAAAAATAATTATTTCTCTCCCTTCACATTTATCAAAATATTCTCCATATTTTCCTCAGTTAACTTTATAGAGTGTTATGGCTGTTTAAGAATTTAGTCTTTTCAGGTTCTATCTTTTTGTGTCACAGGATGTATTCAGTTGTACAATTCTTTTTGAAGGGAGCCAGTTCTCTTACTCGACCTCCTAAAAGAAATGCTTCCTGCCAATTGATTGCTTTGTTTCATATGTAGCAGTCCTTAAGGGCTGTATTCTCTCTCCCAACAGCAACATGCCACTTTATCACCTTGCCTTTGAAGGGCAGGCAATCCTCACTTCGCATGGTTCTGATTTGCATGAGTTTCAGCCATCATGGTTTATTTAAACAACACTAGTCTACCAATAACGCAATTAGAAATTTAATTACCTGGCTATATTAATTGTGAATAATTGCGTGTATACACAAACACACAAACTTTACGGCTAGCTTTTCATTTCACTTACCACTAAACAAATTAAAGGTTCACATCAGGATCAGAAATGAACCATGTCACTTTTTGCAAAATTGGTTGGTGATTGGTCACTGTGCATCTATTATTCAGTTCATACACAACACATGTAATTCTCATTTCCTAGTGCCCCACTGATACACTCATATGACATTACGTAAAAAAATGGATAATCAAAAGAAGAAATTCTCCCATGAAAATGAAAGTGCGGCAAGGAAATTAAAATGGTAGCGCTGCAAGGGAACCAATGTAAATAGAATTACAGAGGAAATAACCTACCAGGAGAGTGTTGACATTGCTCCCGTGGGATGGACTCCGGATACACGACCAGAGAAACTTCCTGAAGGCGAATGTGTCAGTATAAGTGAAAAAGGGGCTTTGATGAAGAGTTGAGTATTTCCAGGGGAGGCAGTGCTGGCCAAATGTTCTTGTGAAAGGATCTCAGAGGAGTGGTTTACAACACTGGAAGCGCAAGAATAAAAAAGTCACAAGCTGATCCCAACTTAAAGGGGTATAAGAATCTTCAATGCAGAGAAAAGATGTCCACTCTATATCGTAAGTTATATCATAGAAGAAGAAGGCAAACAACACTGAAACTACTCATGAGAAAATGTTTACAAATAAACAGAACCCTCTCATTCTCAATATATCAAATACTTTATATTACAGTGCACTGGATATTCATTTTTCCTTTTTTTATACTTTCATACACATCTCTTACCAATATTAGGATAATTTAATATTTGGAGAAAAAATGAAAGATCCTGAAACAATAGTAATTTTTCCCATGATTTTTTATTATTTAGATTGTTTTGAATGATTCTGACCTGCACGGTCTGTGTGTGTGTGTGTTGTGTAGTGTATGCATTGTGGTTTCACACTGTAAAACCTGAGGACTGCCTGCATATCTTAATATTTGGTAAGCAAAAATTTTTCACTTTTATTTTTTATGAGTGACTTCTTTATGTAGTCCTTTATTTTTACATTTGAATTTTATTTTTAATTAAATGTATTGGGGGGACAGTGATTAATAAGCTCACATAGGTTTGAAATGTACAGTTCTATGGTACAAGATCTGTATGTTGCATCGTGTGCCCACCACAAAAAGTCAAATCATCTTTTGTCACCATATATTGGGTCCCCTTTACCCCTTCCTATCCTCTAATCCCCTTCCTTCTGGTAAGCACCATACTATTGTTTGTAGACACAGGAAGGGGTTTTGTTTGAGGTTTTGTCTGTCTGTTTTTCTTGTTGGTTCATTTGTTACTTTCAGTTTTATATCCCACATATGAATGAAATCATATGGTTCTTAACTTTATTCTGACTGATTTCACTTAGCACGTTATTCTCAAAGCCCATCCATGTTGTCACAAATGGCATTATTTTGTCTTTTCTTATGGCTGAATATTATTCCATTGAATATATGTACCACACCTTCTTTATCCATTCATCTATCAAAGGAAGCTTTGGTTGTTTCCATGTCTTGGCCACTATGAATAATGCTGCAATGAACATAGGGGTACCTATATCTTTGCAAATAAAAGTTTTTAAATTTTTCGGGTAGATACTCAGAAAAGGGTGTGCTGAGTCGTATGGGAACTCTATTCTGAATTTTTTGAGGAACCTCCACACTGTTTTCCTTAGTGGCTGTACGAGTTTACACTCCCACTGCAGTGAATGAGGGTTCTCTTTCTCCACAACCTCTCCAACACTTGTTATTACTTGTGTTGTTGTTAATAGCCATTCTAACAGGTGTGAGGTGGTATCGTGTTGTAGTTTTTGTTTGCATTTCCCTAATAGCTAGTGAAGTTGAACATCTTTTCATACATCTGTTGGCCATTGGTATGTCTTCGTGGAAGAAGGGTCTGTTCAGGTGCTGTGCTCATTGTTTAATTAGATCGTTCATTTGGCATTGAGTTGTACGAGTTCTTTATATATTTTGGATGTTAACTCCTTGTCGGAGCTGTTCTTTGCAAATGCCTTCTTGTGTTTGGTTGGTTGCCTGATTGGTCGTCTTTTTGTTTGATGGTGATTTCTTTTGTTGTGATGAAGCATTGTAGCTTGATACAGCCCCATTTATTCATTTTTGCCTTTGTTTTCCTTGCCTTTTAGGTGAAAATCAAAAAATCTTTAAGACCAAGGTTTATAAAATTAGTACCTATGTTATCTGCTACTTAATTTATTGTTTTATATTTAGGTCTTTGATCCATTTTGAGTAATTCTTGTACATTTGGATAAACTGTAGTCACTTTTTTCTTCTTTCTTTCCTTTTTTTTTTTTTGCATATGGCTCTCCAATTTTTTCAGCACCATTCATTGAAGAGGCTTTCTTTTTTCCTTTGTATGTTTTTGGCTCCTTTGTCAAAAATCATTTGCCCATATACATGCACACCTAAAATCTTGAGTTTTTCAACTTCTTTAAAAATATCATTTATTGAGAATTAGAATTGCATTGAGCCTGTAGCTTAATTTAGGGTTAATTACTATAAAAAACCATCTCACCCAAAATAATTTAATGTGCATCCATGTATTGTTATCATTGCCTATATCCTTTACCATGATTCATTGAATCTAAGATGTCATTGATTGGAAGGTGCAACATTATTATTTCATGGACAATTAAGGAGATAGAAAAAGGAAATATTATTAATTAAATTATGATGTGATATGTTTGTACTTCATTGATTGTAAAATACTGCAAATTTGAATATATTATAAAGCGGGAAAAGTTTGTACCTATAGCATAACTTTCAGAGTATTGAAGCTTTCTCCTTAGAAATGGCATGCTACTTTTTTATGTTAATTCTGGGATACCTAACAGTAGAGGCTTTTGTGAATGGTATCTTATTTTTATTAAGTCATATAGTTATTTAGCACTGGTGTTGAGAAATACTGTTAATTTTTGTGTCTGGTTTTAAACTTGACAAATTCATGAAAGTCTCTTACTCTAATAGTTTGTATTTTGATTGTATTGAGATTTTAAATAAATGATGTAATTCCTAAATAAGGGCATGTTTTTATATTTTTATCTAATTCTTGCCTTCTTATTTTTTCATTTTTCTTTCCTTTATGGTATTGACTAGAAATGTCATAAATATATTGAATATGATTTGGATATGGGTGATTCTTGGAATATTCTTATCATAGCATTTGGCTGAAACTAATATCAGCACCTTGAGAAAGAGAAGGCTATCCAGATTTCTAACTGATCCTGAAATTTTGAGTTGGTAACAAATGGGAACCAGTAAGATTAGAAAGTTATATAACTTCCTAAACCATTTTTGGTTTAGGAAGTTATATAACTTTCTAAAGGTTTTCAAAGAGTTTATAATTTTTGTGAGGGTTTCTCAGTTAACCTCACTTGTCACAGAAGAATCTAATCTTTATGCCTGGTATTAAGTGGTCCAGACAGGTTGATTTTAATTATAACTGTGGTTTGTGTGTTTCTTTTATTTTCTGTATCATATCTCTTTTTTTCACTTTTTAAAATTGAATTTATTGTGATGACATTGGTTAATAAAATCATACAGGTTTCAAGTATACAATTCTACAGTACATCATCTGTATATTGTATTGTGTGTTTACCACCCCAAGTGAAGTCTCCTTCCATCACCATTCACCCCATCTTTAACTTCTCTTACCTCCCCCGTCCCTCTTCCCTTTGGTAATTACCATACTGTTGTCTGTGTCCATGAGTTTTTCTTTTTGTTCCTTTGCTTAACTCCTTCACCCTTCTCACCCAGCTCCCAAACTCCCCTCCTCTGACAGCTGTCAGTCTGTCCTCTGTATCCATGAGTCCGTCTCCAATGAGTTTGTTAGTTTATTTTGTTCACTAATTTACATATATAAGTGAAATCATATGGTAGTCGTCTCTCTCTGACTGGCCTATTTCACTTAGCATAATATTCTCCAGGTCCTTCCAGGCTGTTGCAAAAGGTAAGATTTCAATTTTTGAATGGCGTAGTGGTATTCTATTGTGAGCTTTTTATATCCATTCATTCACTGATGGGCACATAGGCAACTTCCAAATCTTGGCTATTATAAGTAATGCTGCAATGAACATAGGGGTGCATATACCCTTTTTAATTAATGTTTCAGGTTTCTTAGATATATTCCCAGAAGTGAAATTGCTGGGTTATAAGGCAACTACCTTTCAAATTTTTAAGGTATTGCATTCAGTTGCTTGAAAGCTAAATATTAAAAAGCTGTCAAGTTTTGTTTAATTTAATCATATATTTAAATATAATTTAATTCCCAATCATACTGGATTGAGTCTATACTATTTAACAAAAAATACTAAATTATTCTTTAGGAGAAAAAATTTAAAAATAAACAAAATGTGTGTTGACAGGGAATTGTTACATAAAAAAAATACCATTTCACTAATTAAGAAAAGGTAGTACCTTAAGATGATTTAGAATTTCACCACATGACATATAACAACAAAAAAAATACAGATGAAATGAAGGCCAATATATTAATACAAAACTATTTAAAATGAATATTCTAGAGAAGACCTTCTGAAATATAAAAAAAGAAATAGAAATATTGGAATACATAAAAAACAACTCTTTAAATATCAAATTACATCATAAATTAAATTTAAGCAACATAAAACTTTTTTTACAGTTATTTATAATACTAAAAAATATGGGTAAAAATTTAAATATCCACAATACTTTTAAAGAGGTTAAGCATATCACAATATATCCACTTAATGATGAAACTATTAGCAGTTATGATTACATAAAAAATTGATAACATGGAAAATGTTGGTAGAAAACGTAGAGGATGGACATAAATACTCTGTGTATTAGGTATATAAAATACGCATTAACATTAAATCAAATACATAATCCTCATGTTAATCCTCATTTTTACTCTTTGGTAAATATCTCCATTTCCTTATTTTTCAATTTTAATATTTAATGTATTTAATTAATACTTATTTTTATAATATAAAAATCAGTAAAAAGAAATATGAGTATCTTTTTGGCCTCCTAGTTTGGCTTTTACAACCTTTTTAATTTATATTAGCCTGTGCCTTTAAATTCTGGACTTTTTTTCCCTCTTCATTATTCCCTATTATTAATTCTCATTAATCCTGTTATTTCTATTTTCTGATTATTTTTATCATTGTTATTTTTTGTTGTTTGTTTTCAGCATAGAGCTAATAATACATGTTATACAACCAGAAAAACAGTCTAGCATCTTTAATCACCTAGACTTTTTAAAATGAGAACATCAAGATTAGTTTAAAAAATGAAATTCTCTGAATTTTCACTGAACTGAATATTTTCTGAGATAAAAATAAACTATCTGAATAATGCAGTGTTACATTTTCCACAATGTCAGACTCTATGTCTCAATTAAAATTAAAGAGCCCATTAGAGTCAGTACATCTAGCTGTCTCATTTTTCAGTCATAGCTATTGTTCAGATCATGTGTTAATGCTTGTATGTATAAAAGATCCAGAAAATACCTACTGCAATGTAATTTCTTTGTTCTTGTGTAAGACTGTTGAGAGACAATAGACCTGGGGAGCCTTTCAGGAAAGAAAAAAGTTTTGATCTTCTTCTTTAGCTAAGGTTATAAAACTTTAAAGCTTAACTTTGGATAATTGTTGCAGGTAAGTTAAATAAAACCCATCAACTCACAGCAATAAATAAATAAATACATAAATAAATAAAATAACCCAGACACATTAATATCTACCAAAGTTCTAACTGCCCTGACAATCGATGTTGACCTGCTAAATCTTAGTTTGATCTATATTATCTTAATGGAAACAAGGGTCATGATTAAAAAAATTATACAACTAATTTAAGTTTATGATATTTTGGGTTTTGTTGCTTTGAAAAGCTTGCTCTGCTCACATTTTATATTGTCTTGTAATAGGGTGATAACCAACTGTTAACTAAAACAAAGTTTGTAATTTACATAGTCATTCAAGTAAAATATATATTTTTAAAAATATGGGCAAATATAAACTTCCACATTTCAATTGAGCAATAAACATATTATTAAAATGAGGATGGTTTCAACAAAGACAATAGGCATAATATTGAGAATAAAGAAATTCTTCATATTTATTTAAGTATCGATTGATAGATTCATGAATGTAAATCATGACTATTTCAATCATCTGATGCAGCTTAAAAGGTATTTTGCTGAAGTATTTTACTTGCTGTATATTTTCATTTTCTAATTTTTGAATTTTCAAACTGGAAATGGAAAATTTATCATAATCTCACAATTTTGCTTCATTGTTCCAACACCTAAAACCAAAGCATTATTCTACTCTCGATTATTTCAGTTTTCCACCATACTATCACTTTCACATCTTGTAATATTTGTTGTTATTTGGGAAGGGCCAAGGATCTATTTTATAGTCTTTCTTTTTAGCAAGATATCTTTTTCAATCTGGATAAATAATCTTCACACATTGCTTTGATTTCCACAGGAACATACACTGTGGTTTTTATATGGAGCATAACTAAACATTGAAACAATCATAAGTATGCAAAAAGTTCTGAACCTTTAATAAGGAGTGGTATGTTTTTATTAGAATAGTTATTTACTTATGTATAACAATTTGACAAATGCCAATAATACTTGTTATACATTGCCCCAGATACTGGTAATTGTATCTATTAATAAGTCTGCATATGTGAATTATCCTATTTTATAACATGAAATGGCATTAAAGCAGCCTACCTTTAGTCACCTTGACCTTGTAAAATGAGGACATCCAACATTAGTTTAAAAAGAAAATTCACTGTTACAAAGTGTAGTAGCTCTTTCTTCCTTTCTTCTGCATAGTATTCCATTGTGGAAATGTACCACAGTTTTTTGATCCACTCATTCACTGTTGGGCACTTTGGCTGCTTCTAATTCTTGGCTATTGTAAATTGTGCTGCTGTGAACATTGGGGTGTGTAGGTTCTTTTGAACTGGTGTTTCAGGATTCTTAGGGTATAATACCAGCAATGGGATTGCTGGACCTGGGGAGCATTATGCTGAGTGAAACAAGCCTGGCAGTGAAAGACAGATACCATATGATCTCACCTATAAGTGGAACCTAATCAACAAAATAAACAAGCAAGCAAAATATAACCAGCAACACTGAAATAAAAAACAAACTGACAGTAACCTGAGAGGAGGAGGAAGGGTGATGACAGGGGAAAGGGAAGGAAAGGGTCATCAAGGAACATGCATAAAGGACCCATGGACAAAGCCAAATGGGGGAAGGATTGAGGGTGGGAGGTGAGGAGGGGTGGGGCTGGAGAAACTGGTGGCAGGAAAATGTTGACGTGGGGATGATGGGATGGGGTGCAGGGCAGAGGGGATAAAGGGGAGAAAAAAATGAGACAAATGTAATAGCATAATCGATAACATATACAAAAAGTAATAAAATTCACGTAATTTCAACAACAATGTACAATAAAAATATGTTGTTTGAAATAAAGAAAAATAGAACAAAATACATATATATTACAACATAATACAACATATTAGTTTGTGAATTTAAAGGACCAAAACATAAATAATGTATCATATTCTTTTACCTTAAACATATTTTTTATTTTGCCCTTTTTACTATCTGAATCACAGAACACCCATGAAATCTATTGCTGAATGTCTTCTGAATATAAATTTTATTGTATTTATTATATCAATTACCATTTTGTTTTAGACAAATAAAGCAATGGAATTCTTATAATGCTTATATAAGGTAATAATACCAATATATAGGCTGTCCTTTTACTGTATCTTTTGCCATTTTTTATGAAAGTATACCTGGATGGTGATTTTGATCATACTATCATATTTTTACTTATTAATTAATTGTTCAAACACTCAATCTTTTACTATAAACTCCCCCAAATGAAAATGTGGAACAATCCCCTCCAAAAAAAAATGAACAAGATGAAATTATAGTTTCATAACTTATTAGCAATGGTGTTATATTGCTTAAAAATATTTCAAGCTTTCATCATCCTTAATATTTATTTAATAGTCATTGCTTAGATCGTTGTTAATAATTACAATCAATTTTTAAGAGAAAATGAAGTGCTACCCAATTGCCAAGTAGCATTGTTAACCTTGGGATTTATTAGATGAATATCTTGAATACCATAAATTATGTTTAAATATTTTTAACAATGAAATATTTTGACTTTTTGAATTTAAACAGAGAAAATACAATACAATACAATGAAGTTAAAAGTGAAGGTTTTTGAAGGCTAAGTTAGGGCATAACATAAATTATCTGTGCATATATATTGAATAACTTCCAAAAATGATTTCACACTCCTACTGCTTACTTGAGGAGATTTTCATTTGCTTAAAGATACACTGCATACTCTAAGAGAGTCTTTTCACTCTATTCAGAATAACAAATATGCCTAGAGACATAAAAAATAATATATTAATGAAAGTCACAAGGTTTATAGCATTTTTAAATGACTGAATCATTTACATATCCACAAAAATTTTATGCCCTTCCATATATGAGTACACTGAGCATACTTTTCTTATTCATCAGCATTTAATTATCTTTTCACAAACCTCTCAAAATCTTGACATATATGGATGGCATAATTGTTACTTTGAATTATATATGTGTTTTTCCAATTTGCTGGAAACCTCCTCTATCTTTAGTGATTTTAAAAAGCAAGTCATTGTTAAAGATAAACAAATATTGTCAAAGCCTTTCAATAATATTTATTCTATTTTACTCAATTAAATAGAGAGAGGGTGAGAAATTTTTTTTTCCTTTACTCTCCCTTGTCAAGTGCAGAATTTATATTTATAAACAATATCAATTATCCATCAGAATTTCAGTCTGGACATAACACCTTAGTGTTCACAAGATCAGTTCGGCTTTGCCTGTAGTAAAGTACTTTATGAATTCTCCCACTTCATCCTATGCCTTCTCTTTCTAGTTTAACCTAAAGATAAAAATGACTGGCAACCTCTACAACTTGGCAATGCTGTTTTCCAGATCCAACTGACCATATCAACATGTTGCATGAACCAAAGCTTAAAAGTTACAATAAACTATTTTGGAGGGCATCCCAGAAGAGTTCAGGTGGGAAACTAGTAGATGTGTGTACCCATCTTTAGATGTTTGGCTGGATCCATTACACTTACTAATACTTTGTCAATATATTATTTTGTCTTTGAGGACATGGCCTGTGGATAATCATTTTAATATCTCCAGAAAACCAGCTCACAGTATTATGGTTATGACAATATTCTTCATGATAGAAGAAAAGCTAGAAGAGTATATTCTTCTTTTTCCTAACTCATTTTCATTCTTATGATCATACTTTCTACCTTCTATATTTTATCATTTTATTCTCTCTTAGGGAATGGAAAGATTCATGGACTATCTGATAATGCATACTTCTTTATGTAGCTTTTCTAGAGAAACTCAAGATTAATTACTCAGAATGAACATTTAGGTATTAGTTCAATAAAGTTAACAAAATTTTAGTAAATGCCTACTCTGTGACAGTCAAGGGCAGACTTCCACATACATTGTGAAACCAAACAGAAGTCATGTAGAGATAAGCAATTTAAAAGAAAATATACAAATATATTTATGATTCTAAATATTGATAATCCTACAAAAGAGAGAAACATGGTAAAATAAGAGGAAAAATCATGATAGCTTACTTTAGAATGCATGGATAAGAGAATCACATCATATTTTTTTCATTTTTAAAAGTGAAATTTTGTTTTTAGAGAATGTATTATTATACAGTATAAGAAAAGTAGAAGTAGAAAATTAGGAGAAAAAGAAGAGAATGTCAACCCTGGAATCATCCATCCTTACAGGAGAGGTAGAGCTGCAGATGTCTTTAGACATGGAAAGCTCTAAAGTCTTGAATAAAACTTCATTTCCATCACACATGTCATCACACCCCATGCACCTGTTCATCCCACTGCTTCAAACACACTACACGCATTAGTTATCTATTGCTGTGTAACAAATTACCCCAACAATTGGAAACTTAAAAAAGAACATTATCTCACATTTTCTGAGTTCAAAATCTGAATATAGCTTAACTGAGTAATGCTGGCTTAGCTTGTCCCACAAGGTTGCAGTCCAGGTGTTGTTCAAAGCTATGGTCTCATCTGCAGCACTGACTAAAAATCCACTCCAGACTTACGCAGGGATATTTGGAAGCCTTCAAGCCCTTGCTGCTGTTGACTGGAGGTCCCCCATGTACTTCTTTTGTTGGCCACTCAGTATGGCAGCTCACAATATGGTCACTGGCTTCCCTCAGAGTGAGAGTAAAAGAGGCAAGTAAGAAGGAAACCAGAGATTTTGGGGGGAGCTAATCTCAGAGTAACGTCTCATCACTTTTACTGCCTCTATTTGTTAGAGACAATTCACTGGTGCTAACTCACACTGAAGAGTCAAGATTACACAAGGGTGCAAATAACAGGGCATGGGGATCATTTGAAGTCATATTTAGAGGTGGTCCTACCACACCACAATATACCCCCTTTTTTTCTAAATCTACACCTCAATTTTAGAGGGAACACTTGTTTCAATTTGACTTTGTCCCAGTTTTATCACTAAAATCACACATCTTAGACCACCCTTTAGTCCTGGGCCACTGGGGAGAGTTGATTAGCCTATTTACATTTATACCTTCCAAATTCAGGATTCTGTGTAGTGAATTTTAATTATATCACCTCAATAGTCTTTTTATTCCTACCAGCATAAACTGCTCACACTCCATGACTCTGCTTATTTTCTTTTCAGAAAATCCTCACTATCTTTAGTTCAAGGTTGGTGGTTCCTTCCCAACAGCAACAACTGTTTTTTGTAACACTGTAAGTGCTCCTTTCATGCCCTTCTATTAAGATCTGTGTGACCTTCCGCCTCTCGCTATCCAAAAAACTAGAATGGGGTGGGGGCGACAGAGAGGAAATACCATGGTCGATTTGCCTTTGTGTCTAGGGTACCTAGCTCAGTGGTTAGTAATTTTGCAGGAAAAATCTGCAGTTTATAGAAGAGAAAATATGACCTCATAAAGGTGAAACAAAACGTTCAAAATCATTCAGGCAATCAATGGAGTGGGGGAAAAAGCCTGGAACTGTACTGGTATCTACCACAGATACTGATGATGTGGCAAGTTTATAATCAATACTTTCCCATTGTAAGCAATGGCCTATCCAAAATTACATAGTAAACAATAAAAATTTCTGATAACTTTTATACAAGAAACATAAAAACTGAAGAATAGCTTGGTTCCCCCCCAAAAAATGCAAATACCTCTCAAGATATGTTGCTTTCACGCTCTATATTTGCAGAACTCTAATGATGAGGGTGACACTAACAGGTCATCCTGAGCTCCCTGCAGAAGCACTGATAGATTATAATTATAGGTGTTTTAGGATTAGCTAAAATAGCTTTCAAAACCGCATTATCTAATCCAAGGAATGGCAACCATTTGCAGTTATACTTTTCTCCCAGGTTATTATATACTGTTTTGATTTTTGAGCAACTGATTTTCTCCTTAATAATACTGGGTCCAGGGCAGGAAGTATAACTTAAATATAAGGATAAACAGTGATCATTTCGTTTTTATGGATAGATGACAAGAATTAAATAATTTCAGAGCCATCATGGCTGAAGAGAGGAGAAAACTTCCTTGAGTAAACAAACTTTGAAGATAAAAGAATTGTATCTGTCCCTTGCCTCTCCCCCTTAATTTAACTTAGTAATTCAGAAGTATATTTACAAAGGTTAGGAACATGGAGGTAATTTAGAAGTTAGCTTTTTATAAAGTTCTGTCAGTCTACTTATTTTACTGTTACTTGACATGGTTTGTGACACACACTTTTTGATGTCTATCCCATGGTTATATTGCTTAATTTTTGTTTTATGAATGCCAGTAAATGAACCATGATTAATATATACTACTGTGGCAATTATATTTCCTTTTGTTCATTGGGCTGTTCACCTAACTTACATTGAACATTGACACCTCTAAGGTTTTCCTCCCCAATTTAAAGGGAGAACTAGATGATTAAAAAGCAATTTGTGATATTGCTATAAATCAAGAATGTGATATTCAAAGCTATGGCTGTAATCTTCCAAGTCATAAAGGGGACATCAATAATATACCGAATGAGAAAAAGTGGAAAAATGAGAAGTAAGGCTGGAATCCATGAATTCTGCAATAAGTCAAACGAGTAAGTGCCTAAAATCTAGATCAGAATTCCTCTAACCTCCTCTTTGGTGTTCGCTTTTATTATTATCTCAAGCTGCAAACATTGGATAGTCATTTCAGCAACTAAGAAAATGCTAATGAATAAAAAAAATCTGCAGTAAAATTATTAGTGACATATAGCAAAAAAACCTTCGAATAAAATTAAAAATGAATTTATTCACATGACCATACTTTCAAAGATCAATAAAGAAAAAATTCAGACTTGCTAGTAATTTAGCATTCTCAGTATGAACAAGTATACTTTTTAATGGCAAAACTAAGCCAAGATATATTAATTCTGAGAAATCTCCTTTCATCCTGGATAAGCCAATTATTTGGTACACACACACTTGTATATAGTATCTCTTTTATGTATGTGTTTCTATTAATATCACATTCCTTTCTGGATGGCATGGCTGGTTGGAGTGTTGTCCCATACAACAAAAGGTTGTGGGTTCATTCCCTAGTCAGGGCACATCCAGTGGGCAACTGACTGATCTCTCTCTCTCTCTCTCTCTCTCTCTCTCTCTTCTTTCTCTCTCCCCCTCTCTCTTCCTCAGGTGAGGATTAAAAAAATTAATAATATAATATAGGCAAAAGTATAATACAAATATTTAACAAATAGCAGAGGCTTACTGGCCTCTGATTTTAGGTTAAAAAGAAGTTACTAGATGTTGTTTACATTAATGGTTTTAGGTGATAAGGGAGTAAAAATAGAGTAATTTTTTCTTTGTCATCTCATCAGCAATAAGAATAACATTTATCATACTACATTGATGTGTATACTTTTCCTAAATAGTCTCACTTTGCCATCAGAAAGATCAGCAGAATAGGAAATCAAGACAGCACCTTCGCTCACTACTTTTCATGGTGGTTAATCGTTGAAACCATTAATGAAGCCCATTGTGCTTTTCTGGCTATCTCTTACTTGAACTTGTTCAGCAAATTTTGTCTGCATTAGTAGCCATGGCAACTTCAGGATAAATATCGAGTGTTGGCCTTCCAACTGTTAAAACCTTTAAATCTCCTCTAAGTCCATACTGTATCTCCGCAGAGACACAAGCATGCAAAACAATAGAAACTTTTCATCCAATTCCAAGGAAAGAAGGTAAAATGTCATGAACAACCTAGTTTATTATAAAACTAAATAGATCATGAAGTGCAAATATTAAGAAAACTTTTTTCCCTGAGGTGGTAAAACAAATGGCAAATTTCATAGCAATTATATAAAGCTTTTATATAAAACAAATCATCAACACAGTTACAAGATTAGTTACATGAAGACCTGTTGAAGAAAGGGTAGAAAAACAGGGTACTTAAAGATCAACATAATCTCAAAAACTTAATTGCCCCATTTTGTGTGTATTTATAATATATGCTTTTATAAAATAACCTGTTAATTGATACTAAGAGACATTCTAAAGTGAAATACTTGTTACTAGAAACTTACTGACCACTCCTCAGACTGCGCCGATATCCACAGGCTACCTTGCATTAACTCAAAGTTCCACATCTTGGCACCTAATTGCATATTGTTGATATATTTGAAAGGCAGGCTTTTGTGCCCATCTCACATATATTGATAAGGCCCTTTGATTTTTAGAATACTCAAATGTGTATCATTAAAGATCATTAAATATATATATATAAGTCCTGCAGCATATTGTATTTTCCACAGATGACCACAGTAATATCTCCTATGCCACATTCTCTTCAAACAATATCAACTTGACATTCCCCCCACTGCAACTGTTTCCTCCCTTGGGCCACATGGACTCAATTGCCTGGAGTGACAGATTCTGGTAGAAATAACACTATGTATCAATAATTTCTGAGGCTAGGTCATCAAAGTAGCATGTGCTATTCTTGCTTCTTTGGGGTACTTGTTTTTGGATCTCATCTGTGGCCATCTTGCAAGGAAGCCCAACGTAACTCACATGAATAAACTGCAAAGAAGGCACATTTCAGCTGACAGTCCAATAGAGGTTCCACATCATTGATTGCCAGATGTGTGAATTAAGATGTTTCCAGATGATTCCAGCCCTTACCTATTAAGTTGTATCAGACTTAGTGTTTTTGCATTGAGGACCAGGACATTTTTGAGTAAAGTAAGTCATTCCTGCTCTGTGCTGGGATTTCTAAGCCTCAGGTTCCCCAAACACAATGAAATGACTGTTTCATGTGTCAACTTTTGGGTAGATTACTACTCACCTAAGTAGCTAGAACAAGTACTGACTACTTATCTCCTTATTTGTTGAAGTCTTGAGGTAGTGAATTCCTGTTTATGTTTTCTGAACTTGTTAAAAACATTTTCATGATATCAAGCCCATTTTTATTCAAGGGAAGATCATTAAATAAATATTTTAGTTTTACTCAAAAAATAATTTTAGATGAATTTCAACAAGGAAGCATCTAAGAAATATGGAAGTTTTCAATAAATGCGTAAGTAGGATTTGCCCCTGTCAAAGTAAGAGAATTTATCAGCTAGATATGTAGACTAGGGAAACTTTTTTTTTTTTAACATTGTCAATAGTCATTTTCTTCCCTCTTTATAAAATATTAAGAAAATTTTCTCTTTGCAAGAGGAAAACGTCGATTCAATAAATATCAGTAACCTATCTCCCAGGAATTTGAAATTTGAAATTTAAAACCAGATCTGTCTCAGGCTTCAGGCAATGTCATGTGTTGAAAATAATCAGAGTTAATGTAATATTGAAAAGTGCCTGAAGAAAGAGAGAGGGAGAATATATTTTTCCTAATGGATTTTGTTTCTGGTTCTAGTCTCCTTGAAGGTACAAATGCATCAAATGCCTATGTTCATACCCCGGTATACCTGTAAAACCCAGTTGTCATCTGAGGTTACCTACCTGAAAATATGTATCTGTTAGAATGCCTTTGACTACAAATTACAGAAGCAGCCACTGTAGAGAAACCAGAATCGTTCCATGTTCTGAAGTTTTATCCTGCTGCAGGTCCCTCTTGTGTTTGCAGGATGGCTACAAAATACATATTAAGTCTACATCTTTCTCCTTTCAGTACAAGAGATACCCTCTCTTTCCCTATTCTGTCCCCCAGTTTTTTTCTCTCACTTGACTCTTCAGAGCCCTTTAATTCTTCATTTTCCCCAATATTTGGGAATTCCAACATTTACATAGTAATGGAATCTGCTAAAGAAAGGATATTCTTCTCTGGTTCACATTTTTTTTTTCAGCACAGAATCCATGACAGGGTTTTATCTTTTTCTCACAAGTTACTACACATGGATGAGAACAATGGTAAGACTTACAAAGAATCATTTGAATTTTATTATATTTCAGAAGGGATAGATACTATCAGTTTTGAAAAACACTGTTTCTTTTTCTCAGTTTTACTTCACCTTGATTCCTTTTTAGCTTTTTTTAAGGTCTATAGATTATTAGTTGGAAATAAACACATTAATAAAATATTTATAGCAAATTTTCTATAGCAATCATTTGTTAACAAAAATAGTCCTTTATTTTAAAGCACAATTTTTTATCTGAATAGTAATTAGCTTATGTCAAATCTAAATTACTGACGCTTACATAAATGATGCAGAAACAAGATTACTCAAAATAACATTACCAAAAATTAAACACTATGAACGTGTTGCTTTTCAGATTTGATTAAAATTTATCCACAATCGAATAGTATATTCGAATATAGAAATCAGTAGCATATCGAATACAGAAATTCATCTTACTATGCATTTTCTTGGCCTTAATACATAGAATAATTTTCCCATGCCATTGAATGTTTTAAATAATAGTACCGTAATATCTGTAAAATATTAAAAGGAAGAATGTAGTGTTAATATTTTTTGTATTTTAGTTATTTATTTATTTTAATATATAATCTGTATTATATTTTTCCATTACCATTTAGTCCCTTAAGCCCCTCTCCCCCCAGCAATCACCACCCTGTTGTCCATGCCCAAGAGTTCTTTTTCTTTTTTGCTCAATTCCTCCAGCCCCTAATTTCCTCACCCCCACTAGTCATTATCTGTTCTCCAGACACCCCACAGAATGGGAGAACATATTTGCTGATACACCTGATAAGGGGTTAACATCCTAGTAACATCCAGTAAGTACTTATAAAGTACTTACCAAACAACACCAAAAAAGAAAAAAACTCAAATAATGGGCAAAAGACTTGAACAGACCATTCTCCAAAGAGCACATACAGATGGCCAATAGACATATGAAAAGATGCTTGGCATCACTAATCATCAGAGAAATGCACATTACCACACTGAGATACCACTTCACACTTGTCAGAATGACTACCATCAATAAATCAACAAACAAGTGCTGGCAAGGATGTGGAGAAAGGGGAAACCTTTTGCACTGTTGGTGGGAATGCAGACTAGTGCAGCCACTGTGGGAAACAGTATGGAGATACACCAAAAATGAAAAATGGATCTGCCTTTTGGTCCAGCAATCCCACTTCGGGGAATATACTCAAGGGAACCCAAAACACTAATTCGAAAGAAACATAAGCACCCCTGTGTTCGTTGCTGCATTATTTACATTCACCAAGATATGGAAGCAGCCCAAGTGTCCCTCAGTAGATGAGTGGATAAAATCATTACAGGACATTTACGCAATGGAATTCGACTCAACCATAAAAAAGAAAATTTTACCCTTTGCAACAGCATGGGTGGACCTGGAGAACATTATACAGAGTGAAATAAGCCAGTCAGAGAAAGACAAATACCATATGATTTCACTCATATGCGGAATCTAACAAACAAACTGAACTAACAAGCAAAAGTCATATTTAATTTATTAAATTATTTTCTTTTTCAGATTCTTTATTATTCTTTTAGTATTAAAATATTATTCATGTAGTGAATAATGTTTTGCAAAAATTAATATCCATGTTGCTTATTAATGCTATATTTTTTAATTTATTCTTGTAAATGGTATTACCGAGTTAAATAGTGTGTGATTTCTTAAATTTTGTCACATAAATGAACCTAATTATTAAAAGATATAATTTAAATTTTTTCTGGGCTATTGATAATATTCCTGAAAATGATTTCATGCTAGGTTTCATGTATTTATCATTTAATTCTATTGGTTTACATAGTGAATCCTAATAAATATTCTATGACATCAGCCACAGAAAATTACATATTGTTTTCATGGTCTATAAAGTACAATGTAGCTTTTAACACTTTAATGTATCTTCACTTTTCATCTGTAACATGGATGCATAATTTTATAGTATAAACACAAGCTTCATTTTTTTTAAAGGAGGAACTATTTACATAAAACCAGTAATCATAAGACTACTTTTCTATTACAAAAAGAGTAGAACAACTCTATTAAGCAATAAGTTTTAAAATTGAAGGTTATCCTGTGGAAATCTCCCTTGATGTAATAAATTCAATCTTGACAACCATTGAGGTATCCTTTATGGTATAAAGCTCAGAATAATGAGGCTGAAGTTTTTCATAAAAATTCATAGATGTCATAAACACATATTTCTAATTAATAAAATAGTAAATTCTCTAAAATAAAACATAACCACTTAAATATATTTTATAATTTATGTAAAATTGATTTTGAAATAAAATTAATGGTAATTAATAGGAATAGTTTATTCACTACCTTCTTATGACATATTGGATATGCATTTGTGAAAGGAATAGATTTACATTAGTAAGGATGTCATAATACAATTCTTTAAGGAACATTTGTTTGATTTCTGTTCATGTTTTTATTTTAAGAATAGTGATTTTAGGCCAACATGAAGAGAAAGTTACATTCAAGTCATATTAAGTTACCCATTCAGTGACTTTAGTTGAATCAGCACAAAATTCTTTATTATAAAACAAAAGAGGTGTTTATAAATACTTTTGATATATGCTTTTGCTTTCAAAGGCTTCATGTGTGTGGGGTAAAAATTATCTCTGAAGGAAGCTTGGCACCAAATAGAGAGAATTTTTATTCCTCCCTACCTGAAAGTATCGATTGGAAGTTGAGTAACAGAACCTCACTGTTCAAAAGCATAGCCTAAATTTTTTGAAGTTACTGGTTTTGGGGCATACTTTAGAAGGACCTACAAATCTATGTGATTAGCTTCTGATTAAAGTCTGTTACTTCTCCCTCCTCATATGTCACTAACCTTAACTAAGATTTTCTTAATCACAGTCCAGTCATGCTATGAACACCTTACCAGCAGCATTATCTTGTCTTGAAACATTTTTATAAATGTCTTCAGACAACTTCTGAGATTTTCTCATACAAAAATATCTACTTACTTATAGAAATATGGGCTGTGATTAGTTGATTGTTGCCAGTGTAGAAAGTTTCCTTTTGAAGTAAATAAAACTGTTTATGAATAAAGAAAGGTGAATTTTATTGACTTTGTGGCAAGGGAGAACTGTGACACACAATTCTGTGAAGAAATCTTGTCAGGAAGAGTGAGTGCAGGGATCTAATTGTGTAGGGGTTGGTCCTGGATGTTCTTATGGTGAGATATCAGAGGCAAATTGAGTGTTCGTATTGGTTGATTACATAAGGAAAGAGATTCTGGGCGAAGGTAAAAGCACAATGTGAGTCACTAGACATTCTTCAGTTATTATTGTGTAAATAATAACTGAAGGTGCTAGTTCTGGTCCTTGGGAGCTATCTTAGAAGATGACTGTGAAAAAGAGAGTTTTGATATACTAAGTGATTAATCTTATATCACTCATTCTCATTGTATTTAGATAAATCAGTAATTTTTTTCAAGTTATTTCTGAAGCCACCCTTTAGTTTACGGTGGATTATTAAAAGATGTATAGGGTTGTCTTTATCTGTTTGAAAATCATAAATATGCAAAACATGTATGAGTAGAGTGTGATAGACCTTATAATCACTGTGAATATTTACAAGGCACCTCCTGAGCACAAGGCTCTGTTCTGAGCATTTTACAAGAATTAACTGACTTAATTTTGCAATGACCCTGTGAGTCGGCATTAGCAGAATCCTCATTTTACTGATGAGAAAAATCGAGGTACACAGAATATAGGAAATTTGCCCATTTTCACACATGTTCTTAGTTCCCCAGTCAGGTTTCAAACCCAGTCAGTCTAACCCCAGAGTATATGGGTAGTAGAAATAGGAGGGAAGGAAAAGAAGGAGAGAAACATCAAAGTCAAGGACAAGAAGGGCACTGGTAGAAAAGTTAAGAGCCCTTGGTGGCCGGATTTGCTGAGGAGTTTGGGGATAATTAGAAGGAAGAGAAAAACACTGATTGTTGATGCATCTGTTTTCTGTATTCATTTAAGGAGGGATGGAGTAAACAGTTTTCATGACTTCGTTCTGTAGGCTATAAACAAGTTTTCACTTTGGCTTTTAGGAAAAACTTCAGTAACAATTTAAATTGGCTTTGTTACTGTTGGCTTTGGAATTGTATTTTATTGCATGAAAATGATTCTTTGGGAATGGCCTCAAATTAAGAGACAAGAGTCAGGCACAAGGTGAAAGGGTGGTTCTTGGATTACGTCTAAGACTCTGACCCCTTTACCTACTAAATCATCTCCTGGTAGTAAGCTAACCACACATAGTGACAAGGAAACTTGATGGTAATTTCAGAAACCATGGGTGCATAATATTTGAGACTTGAGACAGTCGTATGACAAATTTCTATCATGACTTTAAAAGCAATGGCAGCTTTCTTGTGGAAATTATGGTGTGAAGCAGTGTTATGTAAAGCAGAGCATGCAGGGAGGCACAGCATGGGCCAGTGTCACCTGGGAGCTTGTTAGACATGCAAATTATCTGGCTCCACTCCAGGCCAATGGGATCCTTCTCTCTGGGCATGCAGCCCAGGATTCTGTGTTGTGACAAGGTAATTGCTATGCACATGGAAGTTCGAGAATCACTGGTAGGAGGGTTACCACATTCAGATGTAGGCCGTGAGGGTACTTGGATTACCACCAAAATACAAAGGTAAAATTTTGGTCATTACTTAGAGGCATGAGATACCAGCCTGGGAAAATTATTTTGTTTGAGATGGGTTATTTACAGAGAATGATACACATGCAACCTTATGTGAGTATGCACCACCCACCTTGTATTTTAACCAAAAGGCTATAGACTCCTGATTTCTTACGATTTTCTGAACCTGTTAAGGATCATGATGATGAAAGTAGTAATGAGTTCAGCTCCACTAACTTAGTGAACCCACAACTTGTTTAGTGGCAGATGTGCTTGAATTTTAGTGGAAGACCAAAAAAAAAGTGCTTAGCCGTGCAAGGTTGTTGTTGTTGTTTTACAAAATTACATCATATAGTAATATCTACCAGCGGCTCTCATTCTTTTCCTGTATATGGAAAACATTTCAACTAGAAAACAAAACTCAAGCAAAGCAGTGATCACTTCCAATGTTACTTTCCCGAAAGGCACCTTATATTCCAATACTGAGCCTCTGGTGGTTGCCCGCATGCACTGGGCTATTCATTTGCTTATCTTCCTCTATGCCTTCAGGGATGTTTCCTTTTGCGTTTGGAATGCCTTTCAAGCATTGTCTCTGCCACAATCCCCTTTCTGTCTCCTCTGCCCCAGCGTAATCCCCACATGCATGAGCTCAATACTCTCCTGCCTGAGCCTTTTTCATAGCACTTGTTATGATGTATTGACGGGTCCGTGTGTGTGTGACTTTCTACCCTACTGAACTCTAAGGACCTCCAGGGTGAATGCTGTCTTTTTCACATTTGTAAATCCAGCTCAGATGCAGTGCCTTCCATTTAGCAGTCACTCACTATAAATTTGATAAACTCAACTAATCCAATCGCACAAAGTCATGAACCTGAAAATCAACAAACACGTGTCTCTTAGTGGCCTCCACAGATACAAATGTGACATAGACTGTGAAACAAATGCCAAGCACTTTCTTCATAGAAAAATCCCTCAGGTCCTACACACTCTTCTTTTAGACACCATTAAAAAAATAGTGCTTGCTTATTTGATTTCCAGGCACACAAAAAATTAAAAGCAGCAATTTGGAGGCAGTAAGAGGGTGATGCTAGAGGCTGGCATCATAGCAAAAAGAAGTTATTGCTGCTGACTTAAGGTTATACAAAGGTGATACTGACTATGTAAATGAAGCACTTTTTTTTCAAAGTTTGATCATGGGTATCAACTTCTAATATGTTCTTTGACTAGGGATAAATTAAATTATAATTCAATTGTTTTAAAAAAGAGGACTATAAAATTCCATGTGTTTGGGCATTAACCCATGTACTTCTACATAAGCCTTATATTAATTGAACAATCACAAAACATAGAAAATATTTTGAACTAAATAAAAATAAAACTATGACATAGTAGAGGTTTTAGATGTAGTTCTAACAGGGAAAGGGAGACATTTTTATATGTTAAAGGTATATACGTTAAAACGGAACAAAACTGTGAAAAGAAAACAGAACAAATAAAAGTAAATGAAAAATAATAAAGAAAAGATCGAGAGTCAAAGAAAAAGGTAAAGTACTTACAATTGAGGAAATGAAGAAAGCTTGAATTTGTTTCCATGCAAAAATGACTAAAGTTAACTTATCTCTGTTTACTGATTATGTTATAATGGCATTGCATCAGTACATATCTCAGGATTCTATATAGTAAATAGAACTATTTCAAAAAGGACACCTTTCACTTATTCATTCAATATTATCGATTTATTACCTCCTCTGCACCAGGAAATTTTCTTAAAAAAGGAAGAGTTCTGACTTTAAGGAGCTTATATTATTGAAGCAAAGCAAAGAAAAAGAAAAGAAACAATTAAAAAGCGCAGATGTAACCACCAGACAAATATAAAAATCAAATAAACCAGAATCCTACCAACTAAATATTTTTTGGAGGGGAAGCAAGGAATATGGCCACAGCATCTGTGCACACTCCTAAGTCAAGTAAGACTGGAAGAGTGAAGGTTGTTTGCAGATTATCGATACCTTCCCTCTTAAGGAACAGATAGAAAAGGAATGCATAGCTGGGTGTTGGAGACGCTGTCTAAATAGAAGAAATGCCAAGGTGTGGCTTTTTTGAGTTCAGAACGAGTAGGGTAAGAGGAATTTATGTCTTTTTCCACAGGAGGAATACGAGGGAACAGCAGAGACATAGTGAAGTGCTTGAAAAGATGACAGGAAAGAAAGAAGAGAATGGGGCTAGCATTTCACGCAGGATGGCTTAAGTGGTCAAAAACTGGCGTCCTTGTCTCCCTTTCCTTTAATCTCCCCCAGCAGACTCATTATGAATGCCTCTGCTGGTATCCAGATACCAAGCATGTTGACTTCACTGGTTAACAAGGGAATAAATGGGTCAGAATGGTGGAGAAAATCTGTTTGGGTCTAAATAATGTAAGTACCTATACTTCTGAGGGTATGGGGGTAACAAGAAATCACTTAGTGACCTAGTTGAAATATCAGATGATGAAATAAGTTCTTTAAACAAGGAAAACATCTGAAAAAAAAAAGAAAATTTCAAAAGGAACTTCTTCTCCTGATACGATCGTTTCTGTACAGTTCCCACCACCCCAGCACTGCTCTACAACTTTGCCACATGGATGTGAATAGTTCTTAGTTTGTGTTGGGTGTAAGTAAACTGGGAAGGTATAGTATTTAAATTTAGGACCATATAAGCTTCTTGCACAAACTTTTCTCTGTGATTTAAAAGTGGACTGGGGCATTAACTTATTCCATTAAATTTGGGATATGTCCTTTGACCAGCGAAATCCTTACAGACCCTTTAATAATACATCCCACCTCAGCTTAAGATGCAGAGAGCTGGAGTCAGTGATCTCAGTTGCCTTAGAATATAATTGTGCGTCACTGAAAGAAAAATTCCAAGCGCATCAGCATCATGTCAAAGGGCCCCTGCGCCCGGACCCACATTTCACCCTACCCTTTTCATGCTCTTAAAACAATGGAGACTGCTCTCAGAAGGTGGAAAGAATTTGGCTGGGAGTTTTAAGATCTCAGTTTTCAAATATGCAGTTTTCTAAGAACAAAATATACCTATTTAAAAATATATTATTCTAAAATATCAAGTCTGTAGTTTCTTATCTCTCCCTCTACAAACTCCCTTCCCTGTCTTTCCAGAGAATGAAATGCCTGACAATTTAGTTAGTTAGTTAGTCAGTCAGTTAGTTGTTTCACTATTTAGGAGACAGTTACATGCTAGTTTTCCAGTGGCAGTCTGGAATATGCTTGTTTTTGTTGTTTACTTGTTAATACCACCTTGTTTATTTTCAGTTTTGATGATAAACTTTGCCCACCCCAGCTACGTATGGTGTGTTTTCCCAGGGGGTAAATAACTGAAGAATCCTTAGGTATAAATGGGAGATTAAGGTTGGTATTTCAAAAGTGAGTGATATTAATGATTAGGTTATAAGTCCCTTTTTATGGATTTCCAATTATTTACTTTCAACACAATGAGAGGAAAAACCTAATCAAATTATCAGATGATAGATGATTAAAAAATAATTTTGAAGATAGATAGCTATGTAATAGCTGACATACAGCTATAAGAAATTTAAGGAACTGAGCAACCTTGCTATAATAAAACAGTTTTCATTACCATCTATTTATGTGAACATATTTTCTCAACAGACATCTAAAAAAAGAATAGGAAAAGAATATAAGAATAAAATTGATGTTGAGTAGTGTCTCATTCTAGTAAGAAATAGTAATCACTCTTAAACATGAGACAGAAAAGACCTATCATGGGTAAATAAATCTCACTAAGGGATTTATTTTAAGAAAATTTAAAAGTATTATAATATGTATTTAACAAAATTTGTAACAATTACATTGTTTTAATTTATCATATACTACTAAAAATTATCATAACTCATTTCCAAAACCTTGTTAAAACTTAGATTCTTGTGACCATAGAAAATTTAAATAAAATTGTTATACTTTATATATAAATTTTATTGAATATCATTTTAGCATATTAACTAATAAAGAACTTTAAAGCCCAAATGTGTATTATTTAAGGACACCAGTCTGTGGAGGAAATGGAATGGATTTGTACGGTTGGGAGTGAAAAGGCTGATGTAATGTCTAACTGTGAAAGAAAGTGTATTATGTGTTTTTTTAAAAGAGGAATATGATTTTGTTTTAAAGAAGAGCATAGTGGTGTCAAACTTCTAAGGTGTTTAGATTTGATTAAAACTTTTTAAATGAATGGTGTAATTCAATTTTAAATGTTTATATATAAAAGATATAATAAAAGGCCAAGATGTCAACTTAAAAATGACCAAGGTAGTACACAGCTTTGCAAGATTTGGGGGGTAATATGGAGACAAAAACAAATGAAGATCACTAATACCGAATTTCACGTGCTTCCTTGAACGTGGTACATCCTCACCTGAGTGGACATGTCAGTCTGTCCTTAGTCTGGGCAAATTTCTCTCCAAAATTTTTCATTTTGTGATTTCCTATTTATTCACTAAAATTCAAAGCAAACACAATTTCTCTAGGAAGCATGCTCTGATATTTTTTTGTTTCAAAGCAGAACCATAATGTCACATATACCAAAACATTACACTTTCCTATAATCATTTGCTTATATTATTGGCATAAGATTGTGAGAACCCTGAGGGTAGGGTCCACCAGATCTGTGAAAACTCGGCATCTTGTATAACACATCCTATGGCTCATGAATTGTTCAGTAAATAAAATCCAAAATGAAATATTGTAAAAAGAAGTCAGACAGCCCTGGCTGGGTGGCTCAGCTTGTTGGCATATTGCCCCATACACCAAAACTTTTGTAGGTTCAATTCCCAGTCAGGACCCAGGCCTAAATTGTGGATTGGATCCCCCATCAGGGCATGATCAAGGAGTAACTGATTGATGTTTCTTTTTCACATCAATGTGTTTTTTTCTCTCTCTCTTTCTCTCCCTTCCTTTCTCTCTGAAATTATATATATATATATAATTTATATATATATGAAGAAGTTAGTCATTTATTTGTGCTTCAAAGAATCATGTGCATTTAAGCTACTGCTTTGCTTAAAATTTATAAACTGTAAATCTCCTCTAAAACTGGGGAAGAATAAATGATCTCCTCTAATCACCAGTGGTTATCTTATTTTATTCTTATCAAATTTCACCTAATTAGTTATTCTGTGAAGCATAGTATTTTTAAAATATGGGATATATAATTTATTCTTAAATAGGCTAAAGACAGAAGTTAAAACTTCCTTTAGCGAGGTGTAGCGGAATTTGTTTATTACTGATGGTTTATATAAGTATCATTTTTCTTCATAAGGTATTTTAGTGATATATTACAAATATATAGAATTATTGCTGGTGTCAAGTTCTGAAAAATATTTATCATTTTTTTTATGTGTTACTTGAAACACTTTTGGTGTTTTCCTTTATTCTTGAGCAGTAACAAGTCAAACACATTTGAGTTTACTATATTTTAATAATATTGTTTTTGATATCCTTACTTTTGTGGTATATTTTAGTATTTTTAATGTCAATATTTATTTCATACCTAATCAGCATGAATGTCAGTATTTAATGCTCTTTTGATTATTAATAATCAAAGTGATTATTATTCAATTCAAAGTTACATCTTAATTATTTTTTCTTTTATTAAAATAGAAAAGTTAAAATTTTCAACATCAAAAAATATTCTAGAGTTTATCATTTATATTTATCAGATTTGTGTTATAGTCTCATTAAATTTTTCTGAAATTTCTCTCATTTTTTTAAATACATAAATTTAAGTTAGTAAAATAGGTACACTTCCTATTCTTCCATTTTAGAAAATTTTAACTTTTCCTCACTTTTTTTATTGACATGCAAAGATATTTTTTTCAGGTGGTCATAAATATTGCATAGCTCCAACTCAACTGTCTCTCAGCAAGATTCCAAAAGCTCCTTTCCTCTCTCCATTTCACTCAATCCCAGAGAAATTGTGATGGAGGGAAAGTCAGAGGATACAGAAGCACAGGTTTCAATGGCTTTACTTTCTTAGTTTCATGATGTATTGACCACTTACCTGCAGGGGACACATTTGAGCACACCCAATGGATATCTGAACCCATGGGTAGTACCAAACCCTATGTATAATTGTTTTTCATTTTCCTGTTCATACACAGCTTTTCACTTAAAAGAAGCACTTTATGGCTTATCTGTAAGATGTTCAAATTGACAGCATCACTACTCTTGAGCTTTGGGGCCATTATTAAGTAAAATAAGTGTGGCTTGAACATAAGCACCGTGATACCCTGACAGCTGATACGAGAAATGAGATGTCTGCTAAGAGACTGATAGGCAGTGTGCAGTGTTGATGCGCTGGACAAACGTACGGTTCAAGTGTCTAGTGGGATGGAGCCGGATTGCATTAGATTTCATCGTGCTGCTTAGACGGTGTGAAATTTAAAACTTATGAATTGTTTATTTCTGAAATTTTCCATTTAATATTTTCAGACAGCAGTTGACCTCCAGTAACTGAAGTCATGGAAAGCGAAACAGTGTTTAAGGAGGGACTACTGTATTTCCTATTTTTATTGTTCCCTGGGAGTATATCATGAACTATTAACAGATGAATTTAAGAAGATTTTTTTTAATTGTATATACGCATGACTTTACTATACAAACAGTATCTATTTAAGAACTATCCAAATTCTTTCTGGATTAAGATTGCTAGCACAGTAATACAACAAACTTTTAAACGGTGTTCCATGTTCACATTAAGAAAGATTTCGCTGGTTTTCTCAACGTCGTCTCTCATAACTTGACAGTGTTTACACACTCATCTGACGTTCTAAGGGAAAGTACTTGCCAGAATTTACACGGAGGCCTTACCTACCACAGACTTTCAATGAACAGAATCCAAGGAGGCATGTGGAAAAAACCGGGCTTTGCTCTCTTTCTAACTCTATATTCATTAAACTTATGGGTGAAGCTTATTGATCACATGTATCAAATCAGTTTAAACTGTCAGGCATTCCACAAAGGGATTCAATCTGAAAAAAATCTAGGGCAGTATAAGAAGATCCAGGAGGTGGAGTAAGTAATATTTGGCAAAATGTATTAAACCTCAAAAAAAAAATTCCAATCTACAATTCGATGGTTAGACCTTTGGAATTGATGGTGCTTATCTGTGCACATTCTATTCATTCCTTTCAACTGCCTGGATGGAGCTGGAAATTTAATGTTCATGAGAAAGAAAATATCTTACCTGCATGAAGATTAAATAACTTTATCTAATCAACAAAAAAATGGTGTATTCTTAATGAAATTGCTCTTTTTGAATTCAAAGAAAAAATCCTTAGCATAGGAGTGTGTTTGGATATGTGTATATTATCCAAATAATATATATAATTATATAATATATAATAATATATAATGCTTCTATAAATATATGAGTATATACATATACACACACACACATACATCCCAAGACCATTTTCTTTTTCCATTGGTTTTAGAGAAAGAGGACGGGAGAGAATGAAACATCAGAGAGAGAAGCATTGATTGGTTGTCTGCTGTATGCACCCACACCAGTGATCATATGTGTCTGGACCAGGAGTCACACCTGTGCCCTAGGTATATTCTCTTACTGGAATTGAACCTGCAACATTTCAGTTACAGGACAATGCTCCAACCAAATGAACCACACCAGCCAGTGTTTGGAGGTATTGTTTTTTTCGCATTTTGAAATATTTACTTTACAAACATTAATTAGAAATTTTGACAAACCTAAGCCTTACTTTTAGTTCATGCAAAAATTTAAGATGTTTGCAGAAAGCAATGAAATTTAAAGAGCAGTCTACTAGAAGTAATATTTTATTATATTGTACAGTATGCAGTTAGAAAATAATTAAGGAACAAGTACCCTCTCTTTGAGGACTATACATCTAGTTGAGGAGAGAAAATATGTTCATGGGATAACATTAGAAAAGTTTTAAAATAGAATACAGTGGAGTGACCCATTAAGATCTCCTGATTAAATTACTTTTAGGTATCTTTAATAACTGAGCATTAGGCTACTAAGTATAGTACTACTTTCATTATTTATGAAAGTGAAATATTCATAAATAAATATGTTCATAATTTGTGTTAATGAAAGCTGTTATTTTTAACAGTTCTGTATTTTATTTTTAAAATCAATTCAAAGTAGCTGTCAGTTTTGTAAACAATATTTTTGTAACCTATGTTTTCACAAATAGCCATTGCTCATTATTAATTATTGAAAATGCCCTTCCTTCTCTAAATATATTTTCCCTGTTTAATTAGCATATAATCAGGAGGTTGTCCCAATGCTCTGTGCTATTCCTTGGTGGTATGTATACATCATGGTGATAATAGCATATTTTATACATATTTATATCTTTATATACCGTTTGTTAACCTGGTGAGACAAAATCCCCATTTTGTTTTTCTTTGACAGGTACCCTTAAATAGTTTTGTGCACTTATTTCAGGAAAAAAGTATCCATTTTATATAAATTCCTATTAGAATTCTAATCATTTTAACTCTCTTTCAAAGGGAGGACATTTATCTTTTTAATTTTGGAATGTCCATCTGTACTTAAAATACTTCCTCTTCCTATTCTGTTTTTGGAACTCCTATTAACTTGTCATTAGAGACTTGGATGTAACCGCCAGTCCTCTGAATTTCAACTTATGCTTTTGATTTCTTGAAGTTTTATACTATGTTCGTAACGACTTTATGAGATTAATTTGTCCTTTTAAAACTTTGGATTTTTCAGAGCATATATTCATGGCAGCGTCAGGCAGAGCTGGATTTGCGGCTTCTGGTGTGAAGCCTACCTGAGCAGGATGACAGCAAAGGAACCAGCAGGCCGGCTGCTCCTGGGAAGAGTCATCCTCCCTGGTAAGTCTGTCCCTTGCTTTCCTGCTTCCTAACGTGTTTGACAGTTTTCTGGTACCCAGAGGATTGATTCCCTTAATGGACTTACATTGAGGCTGTGTATGAACTTCTTCATTTGGAGCACAATTTTACTTTAGTGTATCTTTTTCTCTCTTTCTATGAACTATTTTTGAGTATAATAAATTTAAGCATATTCTCAATCTCTAATTTTTAAACTAGAATTAATATTTCAAAAAATAAAATACCCATGAAATTTGGGGATCTTTCTTATTTAGACATGATGAATGATGAAGTATTATTTTACATGGTCTGATTCTTTATTAAGTGACATTTTTAGTTTTTGTAATATGTGATTCTTGTTTAATTTTGAAGCCATGCTAACCTAACTTTACAAAATAAATTATGAGTTAAATAAGTCATGTGAACACCATAGATTTTAGGATTTTAATTTATACTGCCTTTCAGTTTTCTTTTATGCCTTTTGTTCTGTCTTCACTTTGTTTGATTTCATTATTGTAAATGATAATTTACTGCAAATAATCCATATACTATTGAATATATAATCATAAAAGTGTTGAAGAGAACTATATGCAGTACCTTAAATTTAAAAATAAATGTGTTATAAATTTATGTATGTGTTTAAGCATGTGTGTTATATATTTTTCTCAAGCTTACTGAAATTATGTATATATTTTTATCTTTCCAACTCGAATTTTAAGTAATTACACTACAATTTTGATTGGTTGTATATCCCTAAATCTGTCATCATATCTTTGCAAGCTTGTTATTTCTACCTTTTAGTTTGTTTTATATTATTGATCTGTCCATACATTTCCTAATATTAAAGTTTTGTCCATTTATTTTCATTTTTTTCTGAGAAATATACTTAAAACTACTATGGTTCATTTGTGAACCACTTAGACCATATCCCACAAGGCTTTTTTCTTCATTCATTTGCTTATCATGTTCTATAAAAATGATCAAATACAGAAGTAGGGGAAATATAAATTAAAACCTGTATATGCATTACAAAAATGTTCAAATAGTATTTGAATTTTATGTTGTTTACTTCAATTCACTTGTCCCTTTTTTCTCTAAAGAATTTTAAACAAATTCTAATGGATCAAGACATTTTACCCATATGTACTTTAATGATTTGTCTTTCAGGTCATAGATATTTTCATCATGTAATCATGGTGCTGTTCTGTTATCACATTTTCCTCACTTTCTACAAACATTTAGATTTGATTTATTTTAGTGAGCATTTGCATGAGGTTCAGGCACTGCACTTACATGTTCATTGTCATAAGTTTAATTCTTTTTTTACAATGTAGAAACCTGTTAAACTGCACTGTATATTGTCTCACATCGTCGGTTTCTGCTTGTTGTCTTATTAAGTCATTTAACTTGTTTCTCCATTCTCTGCATGGGCTAAACATTGTAGTCAGTTCTAGAGATTTTATTAACAAATTTGACATGAATACTTCATAGATACTCCTCTGAGATTCATTTTGCTTCACATTAGGAAACACAAAATATTCGTTGCCCATTTTTAGAAAAGCTAAGAGTCTAATAGCGGTTTAGGAGGTGACGGTCTTCTCTTTCATTAAAAGTTCTCCTGAAACATGCATTTAAAAAAAATTATTCATCATTGATAGTCTTCCATACAATAGGTTCCTGAGGAATTACCAAATGCTGATTTTCAAATTTTGTCATTTTCTTCATAGTACACACATGTATCTGATCTTTGGTTCCCTAAAAGTTTAATTTTACTTTTGAAAAAAAGAATGCACTTTTTTTTTTAGTCTTTTCTGATATCTATCCGCTCTCATTTTATGTTTTCCTGCTTTCCAGCTACGAAAGATCAGAATTTCTTCATCTTCTGATCCATGTTCTTCCCACACTTGCACAGTTAACTGAAACCTTTTATAGCACTTCAAAACATTACCTTGCTCTTCAGTTGCTTTGCAGTCACACACACACACACACGCACACACACACACACACACACACACACATTTTGGTATGTACTCACTTTCCATTGGAATTTTATTAGGTAAAGGCTATATTTTGTTTCCTGTATATTTTTTTATTTTGATTTTAATCTATTCTTGTTTTCTGTGTCTAAATGGGATAGTGTCCTAAAGTATGAGAAAAAATTTTTACAGCATTTCATATCTTCTAATTTCTATGTATGTTTTTATTTTTATTTATTTTAATTTATTTATTTTTATTTATAAATCAAGCACATACAAATTTATAAATATTCAGAGGTCTATTTGTATAGTTAATTGTTATTATTTTCTGTGTATATTTCATTAATACCTTGAGGCTATTGGATGTGACAATTACCTTTCTTGTCATTGTTTGAGATATTTGCTGTAGCCTGAACATATTTTCCAGCATTTTTTTTTTAGAATATGACATAAGGGTCATACTTAAAAGAGAGTCCAACTTGGTATAGAATTCTATTTTATTCCATTTATCATCTGACACATATTTGCCGATGGAAATCCTGATTACAACTATTCGTACTCATTTGAACATAACCATTCTTCACTATTTGCAAATTTTAAATTTATAATTTGTGTTTGGTGTTCTGAACATAATGCCTCAGTTTCCACTCTTTCTCTTGACTATTACAGTTGTGGGAAGGCTTCCTAAAACTTCTTCCTCTCTAAAAGGGGGCATTGGATTCCACTGCTTGACTTGGCGTGCTCTCCTGTCCTTAGCTGACTCTCTGTTGCCAGTCTTGGGGACGAAAGGGTAGCACTAAGGATGCTTCTCTATTTGGCTTCTTCTCCACTTCTCTTTTATACATACGAGAATTTTCATCCCTTCTGAAGTGAAAAATAGACACTCAGGTAATATTTCAAATTTATTGTTTTGAGCATTTCAGACCTTTGCATTTGAAACTCAAAGCCCCTACCTTCTATGTGATATCTTTTCAGCTTCCTTATTTTTCTCAAATTCTTCTGTAGAAAAGAGTTAACTGCATATCAAGTTAAGGACTAATGATTTTAAATTTGTTTAACAATGAAAGCTTCACAAACATAGTTTCTTAAATCACATATGTCCAAGATGTTTGGATATATTAGAGTCTACTTTATCAGTCTAATAATGAGAGCGTTTCCGTTGAACTTTCTGTTTCTCAACTAATGGTTATAAAGTCTAATATCTTATCTATTGAGCTTGGTAAAGTATTGCATCTTTATTAGTCTAATTATAGTCTCAGGAACTTAAATGTGCAATTCAATCATTTTGTAAATCTCCATTTGTGTCTGGAATCAAGATAATGTAAATTACAGAGCTCTGTTCTTCTGGAGAGCAGTAGAGAAAGGCAGTCTACAGAGAGAAGAATGATGCAGACATACAAAGTGGTTCAGAGGTGAAAGGTCATGGGGCTCCAGGAGGGAGACTGAGAATGTGGACACTTTGATCCTTGATAGATTTCCACATCTCAGTTCTCAGTCCTCAGGAGGTCTAAATGTACTGCCTGCCCTTGTGTCCCATGAAATACTGCTGCATCATCTACTTAATATTATTTTAATAACTTTGTTTTTGTTCTTTTATTTTATTTTTTAGCTTAAGGCATTTTAAATTAAGTTCTCTAATGAGCCAAATTTAAACGTGCCTAAGATGAATATTATTTTCAGCTTGCATGGTGGAGTGATTAATTTAAGAGGTTGTATGTAACACACTACACAGGTACAAGAGAAAAAACCGGAAACTTAGGCAAAAATAGCAGGTTTTAGCTGTGTCTTTTATTCCCTCACTATAACAACTGTACTTTCAGTTCTGTCTCTTCAATTGTATTTCTAATTTCTGCTGGGTTAAACTGATTTGACTGTCAACATTTTCTAAATTACATTATTACTGATGGCATGGTAATCTGTTACTATTGGAAGAAAAACAAACAAACAAACAAACAACCCAAAGGATGAAATATCTGAAAGAGATAGATGTTATGGTGGTACCTTTATATTGTCAGCACATATTCTAATATTTTAATCACTTTTGCTATTAAACTATGTTGAAATGGAAATGCTTTCTCTAAAGGCATAAAGGTGCATTTTATTTTATTCAGAGGTATACAATTTCATATTACTTATTCAATAAAGTGCTAATCACATGTTCAAAAAATAAACCTCTCTAAATATTTATTACAATTATACAATATAAACCTGATTAAGGAACTCAAGTGATGTGGAGGATTTTAAAATATAAACCCATTTTTATATAATCAGCATGTCAATGTGCATATTTATGAACATATAATACTTTGTTATGAGTCTGTTTTTAATAAGAATATACATATTTTGGAGGACTCAGTATTTCTGACTTATTCAGGCAAAACACAGATATTGTGGCCTGTCATGGCTTCAAATTAGGATTCTGCTGCTTACTAGTCTATGTTTTGGACAAGTAACTTCAATCCTTTAATTCTCAGTTTCTACACTGAGTTCTAGGAGTTATTTTGCTAGTTATATAACATAATGTTTATAAAACAGGTAGCACAATACCTGGCGTATAGTACACAACAGGTAACTGATCATTAATATCATAAATTAAGAAAAATAAATGCATACCTTAATATATACATACACGAATAATGATCATTTCTTCCTTTGGTACAAGGTCTCATGTGGTATCTCTCTCAGGTTTTCTCTCCAGACCCAGTGCATGCCTTCTTATGTTTGGGGAAGCTGCAACTGCTTCAGGGAAGCTTTCTCTCAGATCTTCTACCCTGAGCCCCTCTGTCATACTTCCTCCAATTACTTCAGGAAGGCCCTAGGAAAATATTGCCTGATTGTTGCAACTTGATATTTAGTGGGAGAGTTTTGGAATTCTGTCAAGCATACATGCAGACTTTAGAAGTTCAGTCATGTGCTCTCTGGTTTCTTATTACACCCAATGTATTGATTCTCTCATTGCTCTACATTGTGAAGAGAAGTCATCGGTCTACTCTCTCACAAGGGGCTTCTGTCTTCTAGCACTTAGTTTTCTTGGGCTTCTTTTTTATTGCCAGCTCACTGAGAAATAAACAATGCTTCTATAGCTTATGAAAGGTGGTTTGGATTTTAGGATGGGAGTGCAACTGTCTGTAGCCTATTCTTTCTGTATCTTAACTATATAAATTTCCTCATTGATTCAAGATAATTTTAGTGAAAATGAGCATCTCATAGACGTCAAGTTATAATTATTCCTGTGTATAATGTTATCCTGGTAGAGTATAGAAGTTGAGAGAATTTGGGTTCAAGTTTCAGATCTGATTTTCACTAGCTGTATCACACTAACTGTATTTTTATGTATTTGGCAAAGACATTTGCTCTTGCCTTGCAAACACCAAAAAAAAAAAAAAAGAGAGAGAGAGAGAGAAAAGAATAAAGGAAAATATGTTGATAGGAAAGTGGAGCTGTTAGGCAAATTATCATATTTCCTCAATCCTAACTTCTTTACCAGTGAAGGAAGAATAAGAATTTTAACTTTATAAAATTAAGTGGCTTAAGAAATAGCAGTAATTTGTGATGCAGTCTTAGCATGTTAAGGAAGGCTAAGGTTTTCCTTGCTCTAAAGCTGTGAGGGGTTTGGGAAAATATTTTGAAACTAAAGATTATAAAAAATAATCTTCCATGATTGAGAACACTGGTGTCTAGGAAAAAAGCTTTATTGGCAACAAAGCATGTAGCGCCTTTTTCTTTGATTTTAGGCAGAATAGATAGACCTTTTCAGCACTTTCAATCTATAAAAGAGCGAGTTTAGCAAGACCTGCCAGATAGGCATGTGACAGATCAGAGGGTGTAAGACGCTGCTATTGCCTGTCTGCACCACCAAATGTACCCTGTCCGTCTTCCTCCTCGGTCAAGCCATTAATTTATTGTTTTGTTTTGTTTTAAGAATCCACCCTACTCCATGCAGCTATAAATCTCCAGGGAACCAGAGCTTCGTCCGTGAAATAACCTTCAGATCTAAGCTAAGTAGGATAGTCCCATCACTCTCATCATGGATTGGTTTACGAATGAAACTATGACATAATTCTTACTCGTAGTATAGAAAGAACACAATTGGCTGACTTCCAAAAAGCTTGTCCTCTCTGCTAAGAAGACACAAGCACTTTCTGAGGGTTCTCCCTTTCTGCCTCCTTGCCATCCCCATAAACATTGGCCTGAAATCATATTAACCATGTTTAGAACATGACAGCAGCAAAACTTCTGACAGTAAATGGAAGGAGACTGAGACTTTAATGCTATCACTGATTAATTAAGAACTCTGGAAACACCGACCTTGTATCTTCTTCCCGTGCTGGAGAAAATACTTTCCGTAATGTTAAAATTCAATTAAGAAAAGTTTATATTGTGTGTGCCTGAAAACATGCTAATGAATATACAAGTGAGTGCAGTGTGGGCCATGAAGTTTCACTGTCTGTGTGGCAATTGGTTCAACATGGTAATTTAAAACATAAAATGTGAAAAATTGATGCCGTTTCTCTGTGAACAATGAGATACTTTATTAGGAAATGCACTGTCAAAACTAAAATCATTTATTACATTTCCTTCCGAATTGGTTATATCTCACTTGAGATAGTATGACCAGTGGTCATACTTAGTTTTGTATCCTCAGTATATACCACAAACAAAAACTAAGCATTCAATAAATACTTGCTATATAATAGTAAAAGAATAATTACTTGGAAATAATCTCTTTGAAAAAATATTTTATATCTGCTATATTAAGAGCTAGAAAAAGTGTAGTTTGTAATTGATGGTGGAGGAATAAATAATTATTGAAACACATTGCTAAATTAATTGTTGTTGAGACAAGATGGTATAGGCCTCATAAAGTGATAGAATGCAATAATAAACAACAGATTAATGATAGTGTATATATAAGGGAAAGATATGAATTATTAAATACCTTTCTTTGTCTTATTTAATTTACCACCTTACATGACAAATTTATATATTAAAAATTATTGAGTCTTAAGTAAAACTTTGATTTTATTAAATTTTATATATGCAAAATAAAACTAAAATAAAAAAGAAAATTTGATTTAATTGTATTTACTTTTATTTTTAATATATTTTATTTCATTAATGTTAGAGAGAGAGAGAGAGATCACTCTGTTGTCCCATTTATTTATGCATTCATTGGTGACCCTTGTATGACTCCTGACAAGGAACCAAGCAGAACCTTGGCACTTTGGGATGACACTAACCAACTGAGCTACCCGACCTGGGCTGAAAATCTGCTTTTAAAAGGTAAAGCCTTAAGTTAGTAAGGCTACACATTGGAAAACTGCAATTTTTTTTCTTGTGTTATCTTGCCCTACTTTTCCCTTCTTCCACTTTCTTGACCAGTTATTCTCTCACTTCTCAAGTCTCCCTATTTTATGATCTTTTCTAACATGTCCTCCTAGGCAATACTCAGTGTTTTACATTCATCTCTCTAGTCTTCTCTTGAAGCTATACTTGATCCTGAACCAAAACACAGATCTGGCTGCCTGCTGCTAAGAAAGCCAACACTCGAGAAGCAGGTGCTGATGTAAAGGAAAGTGGTTTTATTTGCAGATGCTGGCCATCTGCAAGATGAGGGGCTTATGTCTCAAAGCCCATGTCCTAGAAGATGGGGGGAACTCATGTTACAAAGCCCATCTCCACCTCTCTGAGGAGGCAGAGGTTTTTTATAAACAGGAAGAGGGGAACAGAACAAAGAAATCAAGGGCAAGGGTTGCAAAGTCCTCTACATGCAAAATAGCACAATCCATTCTAATAAGACAAGTGATGGTCCAGTGTGTGTCATCCTAGTTTAGTCATCGCAGCTTCCCGTCATCTGGCATCCACAGCTGAAGGTCAGCATATCGCCCAGAGCTGGAATGCCTAAAGGTTGGAGTCTGTATCTTTTGAAACTAGTTCTTAGGATTCTTATACAACCATGCTGTTTATCTACAAGCTACATATTAGTTAGAGTCAGCACTTACAGAAACAATGTCAAAAGAATGGCAGGGTGGGTTACAATTCCCCACTGTTACAATTCCCCACTGTTAACACTCCCAGCAACCTAGTTTTGTCTGAGATTTCATAAACTATTTCACTTTGGAGTGGCATTGAAACATGTGAAACCTAAAGGCAGAATAGAAGACATTCTTTGGAGATATTTAGGATCTTCTCCAATTGTGCTATAAATGGACCTGTGAGTATATCTGATATAAGCCAGTCGGGGAAATGAAGAGCCATCCTAGTTATTTAGATCTCCTGAATCAACTTGAGGTCAGTTGAATAACAAAACTCCCAAGCAGTTCTCAGGATGCTTTATATAGGTGGATGATTATTTTAGTTTTCTGTAAGACTTTATTTTAAAAAATAATTATAAATATAAAGAAATAAAATAAAAATAATAGGGAAAATAAACTCCCCCTGCTCTGAATAATGCTAAGCCACATGACAGTTCTCCAATGAGTGAGCAAAGGTCATAGTCAGGGAATAGTAAGTGTGTGTGCGCTTGGTGTAGGCATGTCTGTATGTGTCAGAGGGGGGTGCATTTTTTAGAGCTAAATATAGTCTATATTTCATATAAGATTAAATGATCAATGCAGTATATCATCTATTATTGAAATCTCTATATTTGGATATTTTTGAAATGCAAAATGTGTGCACCCTTCTAGCTGGAACAATTTAATGCAAATTCGACAAATTATCCTATGATTAGTTACTTATATATTCAAAAACTTGCATCCAGAAAAATACCTGTATGTGGTCTCCTATTTTAAAATGATTTGTAAGATTTGTGCTATAAAAAAATAAGAAATGCTAACATTCTTTTTTCTCTTAGTTCTGTTTGTCTTTGTTTGAACCTGACACATTTGAAAAGTAACAGATGGGGAGAGACAAGCAATTTTAGAAACTGTGGATTCTTTCATAAAATCTAAACTCAGCTTTATAATATTCCTTCTATTTTCTAGTAATTAATTTATGTAAATTAACTTATTTTGAGGCATTAAATATATGTATCTGTATATGTGTGTATAATTTTTGATGTTATAAAATACTTTGAAAATGCCCTTGATTATTTTCAATATTATTAAATACAAAAAGCATTCTCATATACACAATGCTTTCAATAATATTGAGCTATAGAATTTATGGAAATACATAAGAGTATAAAAATTAAACTGACATATTTTCCTAATGTGTCTCCCAGTACACACTGTAATAATAGTTTAAATATTGCATTTTCTGCCCTGGCTGGTGTGGCTCAGTAGATTGACTGCCAACATGCAAACCAAAGGGTTGCTGGTTCGATTCCCAGTCAGGGTCCATGCCTGGGTTGGAGGTCAGGTCCCCAGTAGGGGACATGTGACAGGCAACCACACATTGACGTTTGTCTCCATCTCTTTCCCTGTCCTTTCCATTCCCTCTAAAAATAAATAAATAAATTCTTTTTAAAATTTGTCTGAAGAAAGATTACACAATTTTTCCCATAATGTAAAAGATATATATCATAAATATATATATATCATTTTCTTAGTAATTTCTTATTTTCCACATTGAATGGGAATAATTTAGTTGCATTAGGGGAAGACGGGAGGAACAGGGGAAGGGTGGTCAAGGAACATATGTGGGGGACTCATGGACAAAGTCAAAGGGGGGTGGGATCAGGGATGGGGAGAGAGAATGGGAGGGGGCAGGAGGAGTGGGGGGGGAAATGGACAAAACTGTTCTTGAACAACAATACAAAAAAGACAAAGAAATTAGGAAGATGAAAAAATTTTAAAAACAAAGTAATAATATTAAAACTGTCATAACCTTGAACTGTGCTATTCAGCATAATTTTCTTCAATAATGGAAAGCTTTAATAACTGCATTGTCCATTGCGGTAGTCACTGACCACATGTAGTTACTGAGTGCTTGATATGTGGCCAATGTGACTTAGAGAGAACATTTTATTTCATTTCATTCTAATTAATATAAATATACCAATAAATATAAATAACCATGTGGGGCTAGTGGCTACTCTATTGTATAGCACTTATATAATATTGGGAGTAATATATGTATCTTCAAAGTCTTTTCTGTCATTTCAAACTAGAATATACAAACCCTTCAATACTGGAAACAGAGAGAAAGAAACAGAGAGGGATCAAGAGAGAGAGAGGGAAGTGGAGGGGGTGAGGAGGTGTGAGAAAGCTTTTTTCTGATATTGTTAGTTAAAAAATAATAATTCCACACAATGCATGGCCTAGTGAAGTATAGGTATAAAGTAAAAATGGAGAACAATGGTATACACAATTAGATGATATAGCTTATCAAAATATTTTATCTTTACAGTGATTTATTTTAAAGATTTTGCATGGCTTTTCAGGTAGTGGGGGAAGGGGGATGTGTAGGCATTTGTTCTTCACTCTGCCCTTTCTCTCCTTATTTCCTGTCCTGGATAGATTCCCCTATTCATAATTATAAACCAGGCCTGGGCATATCAAGATCTGTTTTTACTGACCTTACCCTCCTGGAAAAAAAATTTATATCTATTTTTAAAGTTTAGGAAAATGTTTGTGATAATCTTTTATTTTACAGAATTAAGGAAAACATTTCAGGGTTTGATTTTTTGTTGTTGTTGATTTGTTTTTGAGTGACTTGTACATTACAGATCAAGTAAATTCAATGAGCTTGATAGCACCAAGCCTCTAACGGCAAATAGCAATATCAATGAATAAGACAGAATACAACAATGATTTCTACAACACTGCCTTCCCCCATGGTTTAAAGAATCACTGCTTTAAACACGCTTCTGTAGCAATTACATCCGTGTCTTATCTAACACATACTTTCTCTGTTTCAACTTATTTTTATCAATGATAGTCTCTTTCCAAACATCTTTAAGAACCTGGATGTGATAAATGTTGAGGTGTCAAAAAACAGGTTTGGACACCAAAGCAGAGCAAATCCCAGCTGGTTCAAGGAGGAATTGAAGGGATAGACGGGTCGGAAGTTTGGAAGAGGTTCCTTGTTGACCTGAGCTTCACCTCGCCCCTGCTGGGAGGAAGGAGTGCTTCCTTCTCCCGACAAGCCTAATAAGAAAAGCTTGAGGTCATCTTAAAAGCTTCCACTTTAGTCCACTGCAGTTTGTGAATGTAGTAGGATGATGCTAACACGCCAAAGAACAAATTCTAAAGGCTATAGAAATGGACGGCTATTATGTTTGTAGCAAGAGAGAGCTGCCTGTTGGAAAATCAGTGGAATTCTACTGACATTTCCAGATGTTTATTTTTTTTATCTGTCACTGAAATACAAGATTATTAAGGGTAGAGATCTTCTCTGTTTCTTTTTTCCACTTCTATAGCATCACCATCTAGAGCATTGCCTAGGAATGACCAAGTTGACAGTAAATATTTTGAATGACCAAATGAATAGATTAACATATGGGATAGAATAAGTGATGACGCCCCATGTGGATGGATGTATTATTTATCATTCATTCAGCTAGGGGACACAGAAAAAAGAGTATATTTAGAGGGATGGAAATAGATGGGTATAGTGTTGGGAAAGTGAGGTTTTAGTTCTGTAGTATATCCAAACGTAGATGCCCAATAGACAGGCACTTGGATACGTGTGTCTCAGTTTCGTGAGAGCCATTGGGCTTTAAATAAAAAGAATGGGTAATAAAATGACTAAAGTCAACAGTTGAGCAAATGATATCATGTGACATAATAGTATATATATTAGGCTTTCAGACAGAATATTTATGACAGGATGAGCTTTCTCACTGTTCATTGCATTTTGAGATAGGACAGATGGAATAACAGAACTACATATCAGACTTTTACAGTAGACTCATAGAAGGAATGATTCAGAAACCATCAGCTCCCCCTCCGGTATGATCAAGGACTAGGACGGGCATCCAATGTTAGTTCTTGCTGCAGTAGAAACTGGCAGAGTGAAGATAATCTGACAAGAAGTAGCAAACATATGGGGCAGTAACTGGCAAAAGGAGTTGTTTTTGGTTTTGTTTTTAAGATGGCAATAAAATCAGTATAACTGTATACTGATGGACATTATCCTGTCTACTGAAAAAGTAATGAGTATATAGAAGATAGGGAGGAAAACACCTGTGGGCAAGAGAGGACAGGACCTGGTGCAATGTGTTTGGATAATTCCTCTTCGGAGTTATCCAAACTTCCTTGGGAAAGGAAGACATACCATGTGGGTACAGCATTTTGGTAGATCTGAAATCTGGTGATTGTATTTCTAAAATTTGATGACTTCTTTCCCAAGAGATCCTATGATAACCTGGTCCCTTTTTTTTCCCCCATTCCCATCAGTATCACTCACACCTTCACTGAATACGCGTGTGAGGCTGAACTGCTCGCTGCTTCCCAGATTTTGCCTGCTGCAGCTCTTACCCTTGCGTGTACTATGTCATCTTCTTACAACACTCCTCCTCCAGCTCTCAGTTCAAGCTTGGTAACCCAGGTTTATGCTTCAAATAGCCACTTAGAGAGCATTTGCTCTGTTTACCCGTGTGATTTCAGGCACTCGCTCCCAAAACCTCCTTTGAGTGTCTAGAGGTGACTGCTCATTGCCCCTCTCTCTGTCACCACCAAAGTACTTTTTACCCCGTATGGTAATTGACCCATTACCCAGATGTATGCTCCACCATCTGCATTGTAATGCACCTATTACTTAGTTGCATGTTTCACTTAGACCAGAAGTTTCTTAAAGACAGCATCTTCCAACCTGGTGTATATTATGAGCTCAATGAACTTCTATTGAATGAATACTCCTGTTCTCCCCATCCTGGAGCAGAGTCTTCTCAAAGGCTTGTAAAAGAGTTAATGTAAGAAAAAATAACTTCTTTTATCAGTTTCTGCCCTAAGTACAGGATGTAAAAAATACTGCCATAAGGAACCAGCGATTTTATAATGTACTTCTGATTTTTGGAAATGTAATTTTTTAAAACCGATAATGGTGGCCAGTGGTAGTCCCAGTAATAGTCAAAGTAATTATAGAGAACCAGAAATTTAGTCAAGGGCACAAGGGACTGTGTCTACTACCAGCAGAGAATAAATAGTACTGAGTGTCAAAACAAATTGCCCTAACACAGAAACTACAGAGAGGTTGTTCAGATCACAAAACTCATTGATCTCCTTTGGCACTTAGCACAACTGGTAATAACACACCAGCACTTTGGTGCTGTCTAGGCTAAGTTCTGTCTGCATTTCAAAGGCAGTCTTTGAACACGATAACAATTACAAAGGTGTTAATACTACTTAGTAACCAAAATGGCATTTCCATTATATCTGTGAACTTTTAAATATCTCCTTTGGGATTCTCCACAGGGATTCAATTTTATTTGGACAAAACACTCTTGAGCAAGCACAGGCTGCATAAATAAAGACATGCCCTTAAAGTATTTGAAAAACTGTCAGTGAGAGTTGTGTCAAATAAAGTTCTTGTTAAGTTGATTGTAAAGATTTAAAATCCGTATTTTCTTAAAGTCAACCTTGACATAAAGCCAGCTACAGCTGGCAGATTTTTAATTGCCAAACACTGTAGATAGATAAAAATCATAATTTAATAACTATTTGCTAACTTAATTTCTAAGTTAGAGAAACTATTTTATACTTATTTTGTCTATAGATCAGAAATATATCATCGAACTTTAATATGTTGCCACATTTGCTTCAGATTATATTTTAGGAATTAAATAAATTGAATATTTCAGATACCATTCATGCCAATGTATTTCTCTCTTCAATCCTATTCTTCTCATATGTTCTTCAAAGATATTGAGTAATATTTCCACTGTACATGTATACAAGACCCATGGACAAAGACAATGCGGGGAGGATTGAATGTGGGAAGTGGGGGTGAGTAGGGCAGGAGAGAGTAATGGGGAAATGGGGACAGCTGTAACTGAACAACAATAAAACATTAATTAATTAATTTAAAAAATTAAAAAACAGTATCTACTTCAGTAGGAATATATTTGACATAATTATTTATTAACGTTAAGTCTGGCATTTAGAAAGATTGTATATAGCAGTCATTGGACAGCAAAAGGAACAGAAAATAATATATATAATGTATTTACACATGTAACAAGTTTATAAAATATATTTTCAAAAATGTATATATGTTTATATACATTTATTTATCTGGGCATTTGTGTTTTTGAAGGACTGAGAAAAATCCAACACCCCAATTACTTTGGGGAAAAAATTAATACTTATTGTTTTCAATATTTACTGAAATAAAGTGAAATTGCTTGCAAATAACACAAATCAAAAGGGGACAGTTTATCATTCTCCATCCCTTTCCCCACCCAACTTCCAGCAAGCAGGGTACTAGACCAGGACCTAGGCTTAGAAAATTCAATGTTTCTGGAGAACATGAAAGTGCACATGCAGTAGGTGACACATGGGAAGGAACCGTAAGAATTCACCAAATGCAACTACAACCCTGCTGGTGGCAGGGGCAGTGGTGTGTGCCAGTAGGTATTTCCACCTGTGATGCCGCCCACCGGCAGTGATGACAGCACCCAGGCTAGACTCTATTGGTTAAGACATGGTCGTGGGATTTATTTCTCTTCTTCCTCAGGAATTACCTTTATTTCTGCCCAATTTTCAGACTCTTGCTCCCTTGACTTCATGCATTTCTGATATTCTTCCAATAAATCTTTTTCCTTATGATTATCAGCACTGTTTCTATTGAATATAAACAAGAGATGAGATTGATAGAAATTTGAACTTTAGTATATCCCCCCATTTTCAAATTTCCATAGAGAAATTTAAGTGTGAGGACTTTATCTTCCTTTCCTGGTACATAAAGTAATTGGGAGTTAAGTTCAAAAGGCTTTAATCCTCAGTCGGCTTTGCTTCCTCAGTTTCTACCGCCTGTATTTTCTATGATAACTATGAGGCAGCGTATTTAAAACCTCCAAGTTGAATTTGTTTGCCACCAAGACTCTCAATAGCCCCATGCTTTCAATTCCAAATTAAAACTGTCAAAGTTATCACCCACATCTATGATGTTCAGAAAGCTCAAAGAAAAATGACTACGACCATTGTTTCAAACAAGATGATGTTTTCAGAACCAGGACAGAGAACAACACAGAAACATACTACTTTTTAGAAGCTGATAGCACAGACTCAGTGAAACCTGGCAAAAGCAATATGTAGAGACTCATGAAGGTTGGGAAAACGTCCGCGTTAGCATCCAGACCCTGTGACAGTTTGTGCCCATCCATAGCCTGGGAAATTCAACCTTATTGAAAGTGCCTGTAATCAGGAAGGTAAGTGTGGGAGTTCATGTAATCATTTAAAGGAGTTAAAAAATAATAATAATCCTCTGTCCATAGTAATTTTTGCTATTTGATACATTTCTGTTTTCTTAGAAACTTTAGAAATGCGCAATGGTCAGTTCTGGTCTGATTCTCCACTTTACATATTCAGGACTTCTACATTTCCATTTCTAGTTGTTTCAGGCACTTCAGTGGTAAATCGTGTGTGAATTCTGTCAGGTGACATTTTCTTTTCTTCCTCCACTATGCAGAGTAAATTGTGTCTCTAACAGCCAACTCCCCATTCAGGGTGCTTTTATTACAGAGCTCAAATCCTGTATTTCCTTCTGTTGTTCTCCTTCCTCGGAGACCCAGTGCATTTTTAACTCTCTGCTAGAGCATCTGCTCCCTTGTATTTTTGGAGTGGACTCTCCTAGGTTTATAACATATGCATGATAGGGAAGCCCTCCCTTGAGAATCTGTGTTTGATTCAGCACGAGGCTTATTCTTAGTGCATTTTTGAAAAGAAGCTGCTGTTGATGCCTCTGCCTGCAGAACCAGAGACCTAGTGGGAATCGTCACTTCTACCGGATGCTCTTTCTGGAAGCTCTGTCTTTCCATCAGTTGTGATTACCCCATCCTCTAGAAACCGTTGATAACTCAGAAATAGTAGAAATATTCCTTTATGCCATATACTTTCATGTGCTTGTGAAACAAAGTTCCTGTATTCTATTTTCATTCATTTTCTTCTTAGGCATGACTGAGTTTTTAAAATCTATGCCTTTTTTTTTAAACTGGTCACATTTTTGCTCATCCTTGTTTGTTGGATTGAATTACAGTATCTTTATTGCTCTTCTGTTCACATTGTTGTCTAGTCCAGGGATGATTTCTTCCTCCTCCTCCTCCTTTCCTCTCCCCTCCCCCACTCCCTCCCCTTTCTTCCCTTCCTTTCTCCCTGCTCCCTCCTCCTCCTTCTCCTCCTCTTTCTTCCTTCTTCTTTTTCTTCTCTCTTTCCTTTCTTTTTTTAAACTAAACAATTTTGCTTTCCTACCCTTCCAGTCTTAGATTGGGTTTAAACCTACTTTTGTCCTCTGTTCTGTACCTTAATGTTCCTCTTACTTTAATCCTCTAACAGATTCTAGGTGGAATCTTTAGAAACAAAATAAATAATCAATATCACTGTCTCATGTTAACTATGTCACCTTGTAACTGATCCAATAATACTAGAAATATTCTACCTACATTTTCCTGGGATTGTTATCTCTAATTGGTCTTCCTCTTTTTTTCCTGTGATCATCTAGTACAGTTGTTTTTAAATGTTCTTTTTCTTACTGTTGTTATTATGGATTATGTACCAGAAGCTTTCAGAGCGTTCTTTTCAATAATTCCTGGAATCCAACCTGACTTTGAAAAAATCAGTCCAACTTTTTTTTTCCTTTGAATTATTGCCTCTCTGCTTTTCTTAGACGTACTCAGGTATTAGTCACTGGCCCTAACCCAGCAAAAGAAAAATTCCTTTTTCAAGTCTCATTTCCTAAACACATTGCTAACATGAAATTACTATTAATGGAAAAATACTTTCTGAAATTTCAGAACAATTAATTTCTGTGTCTAGCCTCCTTTTATAGCTTAACACTATCTAAAACATATTGTTTAACATGCAAAGGCTTAAAAAGCCACCCCGGACACCAGGAGGTACTCAGCTGCTTCGCCATCCCCCCACCCCCTCCGTCCCTGTTCCTGCCCCTGATCCCCTCCCCCGCCTCCTGTTCCCTGCCCTCATTCTCCTTTTCCTTCTAGTTCACACATAGAAAGCATCATTTTTTGTTGTGGTGGTTTTTATCCTGCCCTGGCTCTTTGAAAAGCACCTGTATTTCAGCATCCATTATTAATCAGGTTCTTGGCCTGTCTTTTTAATAAAAGACAGCAAACTGTGTGGAACTAATCAAATTAGTTCCTAAAACCCTAGGCTTTGGGGCTCTGGTAGGTAATGTTAGGGCAGTTTCGGCTTCAGGGTTAAACTCTCGGTACACCTGTATTCTCTTTATGTTTAAGAGTTTCTCTTACTTCAAAGTTAACCCAACCACATATTTATAGTAGCTGTTCCTCTAAATGTATTTTCCATGTACTTATTAACTTACTATGGAAAATTATTAGTAGACAAAATATGTGTTATTTGCTTTGAGAAAACAAAGAAATTAATGTGTTTAATTGTTTTTTTTTTTTCCAAAGTATATGGAAGTAATGAAATGCTTTGTAGATTTCAGGTTTCTATAAGCAGATAAGAGGATAGAAGTCATTCTTAGAAATAATGACAGTACACTACAGGGAAATAGGAATTAAATCACTTAAGGTAGACTGTGAAGAGATTAGTGGAACTTGATTGAATTTGTTTCTGAGTTTTGCATACAACCTTGGGTAATTATGGGGTAGACAATAGCCAGGGGGCTTTGAAGGTCAAGTAGGGGAAGTGTGGGACTAATTTTCCAAGCAAAAATGTAGCCAAGCACCAGCTGGGAATATTATTTTGTAAGGAAGCCATAGCAGATGGACAATATGGATGCATTAGAGGAACTTTGCAGGATATGTTAAGAATGTGGGCTTTTAACAGGCAATAGCAGTAGAATGAAATATTAATAGATGTGAGATTATTTTATTGAGATGAAGTTTACATGACATAAAAGTCACCATTTAACCACTTCAAAGTGTGCAATTCATTAACTTTTAGTGTACTCACAAAGTCTTAAAAGCATCACCATTATCTAATTTAGGCCAATTCCAGAGCAAATTCCAGAGAAACTGTGTACCATACCTATTTGCAGCCACTGACCATTGACCCTCTCAGGCAGCCACTGCCAACCACTCATTTACTTTCTCCCAATGTAAATGTGCCCAGTCCAGATCTTTCATCAGAATGGAATCCTGCTACATTATCTGGTCTTTTGTGTCTGGTTTCTTTCATATAACACAATATTGTAAAGATCTATTCATGCTGTAGCTTGTGTCAGCACTGTATTCCTTTGTATAGCTGGATGATATTCCATTGTTTGTTGCTACATTCATCAGTTGATGAAACTGTAAGTTGCTCCCATTTGACCACTATAGGCACTCCTTGTTTTATTATGCTCTGATAGAGATGTACAATGAGACTAATGTGTTTTTGTGCTTGCCAAAATAATAACTAGTCTGTAGCCTGTATATCAAGGAATAATTTCAAGTTTCAAGTCTGACCATGTGAGAAATACATTTTGTAAGGCCATAGCTGCCATAGACAGCAATATCTCTGATAAATCTAGGCAAGGTGATTTGAAAATCTTCTGGAAGGGGTTCACCATTCTAGGTGCCATAAAAAACATTCATGATTCATGAGAAGAGGTCAAAATACCAACACTGAGAGCAGTTTGGAAGATTCAATTCTAACCCTCGTGGGTGGTTTTGAGGGGTCCAAGCCTCCAGCTGAAAAAACAAATGCAGATATGGTGGAAAGAGCAAGAGAACTCAAATTAGACATGGAGCCTAAAGATTTGAGTAAATAGCTGCAATCTCATGATGAAACTTTAATGGATAAGGAGTTGTTTCTTATGGATCAGCAAAGAAACTGGGTTCTTGAGGTGGAAACTACTCCTAGTGAAGGTGCTGTGAAGAGAGTTGAAATGACAACAAAAGATTTATGATATTACATAAACTTACTTGACAAAGCAGCGGTTTGAGAGGATAAACTTCAATAAAAATTCTTTTAGAAATAGCATTACAATTGATTACAATTAAAGTCTTTTTACAAAATGTTTATGTGCAGCTACTGAATAACAAGTTGGATAGGTTCCTTTTCACCCACACTTTTCAGTCCTTTTAGAAAATAAATAGAAGTGATATTTTGTTTCTTAGAAACAGAAAATAGCAATGCTGCATCTCAAATCACAATTCCCATTCATCAACATTGCAACATAGGGAAACAATGTAAAGATCAATGGATAATGTCCAGTTAGAGAAAACTGAAATCCACAAATAATCTGTTCAGTGAGTGTCCTTGAGCAAATTTACTTAAGAAGTATTTGTAAGACAGAAATAGAATCTTCATTGTAGATTTAGCACATAATTCTGGCATTTAAAGTAGTCACACATTAATTCTGGTTTGAAGAACCATTTGAAACGGGAGTATGTGAAAACTATTTAGAAGAACTCTGAGTTCTTTATGCAATGATTTTATAGCTAGACTCCTCACATAAAGATTCCGAGAAAAAGTGAGATGCTTCCTAGGAAGGCGGTTTGGTCATGGTTTAGTAACATACTGATTTCTTTCAAATGGATATGCTTGCTAGTTGCACATTGTGGGTAAACCATGGTGTAAAAAATACAAAATATATACTAATTTATGTTCATTTCTTTTTTTTTCTGCTCTTTCCTTTCTACTATGTCTCCTTCTCACAAACTAGCCAATCCATATTTGCATATTTGTTGAATGTGTGAATGAACTAACGGAAGATATAAATAATATATTTAATACTATGGATATTGTTCAATTCTCCTTTTGGATATATTTAAATTTCAATAGGGCACACAGTACTTGGCTTAATAAGAGAAGAAATGGCTAACTGTGGCTACCAGTCATCACTACAGTGAGAAATTATATTACAAACATGCCTTTCCTGCCCTCCCTGTAATCCTTCAATCGAATGTTTAAACAGCTGCTCTACTAAGTATTATCTGCCCTCTAGTATCAGAATATTTCTCCTGTTTCCATCTTCATGATTTTGGTGGACAGATGAGTATAAACCACAGTGTCTAGAATTTTCTTTCTTGATTTCAATTATCTTTATTTTCATATTAAGGGACAATAATTAATCTAAAACACAAGTATTTGATTTATTTATTAATTTATTTATTTACACAGGAAAACAACTACGCTGATGAGAAGAGAAACAAACCTTTTAATAGGGATCTAGAAAAATAAGAAATATTTACTATGGCATAGAAATATCTTTACTATTATTGAGCATTGGTTATATTTTACCCCTTCTTTAAAACTCTATCACTTCTAAATTTATTTTTTCCAAAATATTTGAGACATACAATCAGAATTTTAGAACTATATATTATGCTATCTTATATATTTTGTGAGCAGTTAAGACATTCAAATAAACTTCTAATATGAATTATACAGATTATATATATAATATACTTTCAATTGATATGTTATAAAACTACTATTACTGTTGATGAGTTCCCAAAATTGACCTGAATTAGCTATTTGATTACTTATTTTACACACATATACGCACAATACATATAGTTTGGTGTTTTTTTTTTAGATTGTATTGCCCTTTTAAACATGGTCCGTGTCACAGCTTAAGACTGTCAATTCAGGTATGCTTGAACTATGCTTCCCAGCATCCTGTTCAGTGTATGATTCCTGTTTAGGTTTTGTTACAAGAGAAATATGCTGAGAACGCAGCAGTGAAAAGGTCTGCCTACTGTGGTTGGTTAGAGTCTGTGAGGAACACATGCAGAGTAGCCTGCCAACTCCAGTTTATACTTGGCTTTCGGTTCAGCATGGCATTTTCTAATTCCTAACTGCTAGGTGTGGTGACCAACAGTGACTCAGACCTCCACCAGGTATTTCACAGCAAACTCACCAAGGGAGTAGCGACAGAGAACCAACAAGCTGTAGACCTCCACAACAGCCTTCTTCACGTTTCGTTCTAGCAGCTCTCCTGTCCTGTAAGCTTCATGCTTAGTCTTTCCTCGGTCCCTTGCAGACCTTTACATCCCAGCACATCTGTAGGTTGTATTAGGTACAATTTCAAATTTAATTTTTTTTTTCCATTGAATAGTCCTTAAAACTGACAGTGTTCTGCCTTTCTGTTTTGGTGCTGATAGGAAAGCAAGTAAAGTGTCGGTTTGTTACAATTTGGCAAATAGCTATTTAGCCAAATTGTAACAAGCGGACAGGAGTTTCACAGTTGGGTGTGTCTATTTATGGGAGAGGACGTAGGAGAGTGAGTTGGTCCTCCTAGAGCCAGTATCTCCGGATAATAATTTACTTTTTATAACTCTGTGAAACCCCCCAAAAAATCCAATCTGGAAGTTTCTATAAAACCTAATCTCTAGAATATTTATATGTTAAGAATTTCTCCTGTAGACTAGCAGGTAGATCTGAATGTGATGGACCTAATGCCACTAGAGTAGTTATTGTTGGTTGATAAGTAGAACAGCTCAGTCAGTTCTGGCTCATCCAGCAAGTTGATAGAATTGCATAGGCAGGCACCATCGTCCACAGACTTTTCTTAAAACTTCCCTTTAAATCTGGGTCAGCATAGTATTTCAGTATATATTTTCAACTTTATGGGTCATACAGTTTCTTTCTTTTTTGTTTTTTAAGAGAAGCAGAACTCAATAATCTTTTAGTCAATAAAATTATTTTCTTCTCATTGACTTTTGCTCATGGTATATTTCTAGCTACACATGTGAAAAATTTTAATACAGATATCCACAAATTAAAAATGCCAATGTACAGAAGAATTACCCAGTGAGGCCAAACAATAAGTCAGATATTATTAAAATTAAATCACACTATAATTTAGACTCATAAGAATCCAACAGGGGCATTATGGTCTTTTATAATTGATTCTAAGCACAAAAATAAAACTTCAAATCTAAGAGAGAAATGTTTATTTACAGGAAAATATTTTGTTTTTCTTTCCTTTTCTCTCTCTCATTCCAGCAGAACAGACAAACCTGACACATAATTCAGCATATTTTAAACTCCCCTTACCTTATGCTCACTTTTGGGAAGGCTAGTCCAATATTTAATTCAATATAGAAGTCTTTTTTTTCTTTTAATAAGGAAGAGAACACCAAAAAATATAATAGTTTAATTAGAGCAATTTGTATTTGAAGCTCTATTTCTTCTGTAAACATCTGTCACATAACATAAAATTGACTTGATATCTAGAATTTATTTTGAAAAGTTTTTTTTTTTTTTCTGGAGTTACTCAATCCCTCCACCATAGCATGCAAAATGACCATATGTCATACCTAAATTTTTTGTTTTAAGATTTTATTTATTTACTTTTATAGAGAGGGGAAGGGAGTAAGAAAGAGATGCGAGAGATACATCGATAGGTTGCCTCTCACATGCCCCCAACTGGGGACCAGGCCTGCAACTTAGGCATGTGCCCTGACTGGGAATCAAACCAGTGACCTTTTGATTCACATACCAGTGCTCAATCCACTGAGCCACACCAGCCAGGGCTAAATTTTCTTAATAGAACTTTAAGAAATGGATATATGTTCAGGAATAATAACAAGAATTCCTTTTATAAGACACACCTTTAAGAAAGAGTCATTATGATTGATGGCCTTGGCCACATTTGGCTTATACAGACCCCTGCTCTAAAGGGTCGTTGAAGAGGTTCAAACTTTTTTGTCTTGAAGCCAATATTATAAGTATTTCATGAGTTTCAATTGTCTAACCATCTAGTGACATTCAAATACTTATAGAATGTAAAGGCCAACATAATTGTCACATTTAAATAAAATGTAAAATAAGGCAAGCTTTACTCTATAACTTGATTTTCTTGATAGTGTGATGACTAATGCTTAAGATGAGGACTTCAGTTAGGATGGACATTTTAAAGGTTAGGAAAAGGAAAATGCAAAATCTATTGCTCTCACAATAATCAACCAGAAAACAAAATTAATTTTTAAAGAATCTGAAGTATGCCCATAAATATATTCAGCTGAAAAGGCATAAAACACAAATTTCCAAATTAACAAGTATAATTATTAAATGATTACTGGCATTCTGGAGCAAAGCAAAAGAAATCAGTAATTACAGTTTTCTGATTCAGTTCAACTGTTCTTTGAATAAAACTTCCTGAAAATTATTGCAGCTAAAAATTCCAAGATAATGTGGAGATTTTATTTAATTTTTACTATTGCACTACTTATTGGCTTTACTTATATATTGCTGGAAAAAAAGAAAGGTTTTTCTTTTCCTACTTTCAGGCATGGCCTTTTTTAAGACT
>PVJD01002645.1:0-194019 GCA_004026545.1 Mormoops blainvillei | reverse complement strand
GAAAACCTTCTTTGTAAATTGTTGATAATCTTCTTATTAAATCATCTTTTCCACAGTATATACTTATACTTTTGAGGAAAGTTATATTTATATGTGGAAATGGAATTAATTTCACACAGTACTATTTTAACAGAAATGTTAAATCATAGAACCAAAGATGAATACTTGTGAAAGGTAGTTAAACGAAGCTTGGGAACTATTTATTATAATTAAATGATAAATTCCTTATTATGATTTATTCTGAATTGTTACTAAAATCAATTTTTGCAACAAAATTTCTAGAATACATTTGATACTCTTATTTATAAAGATTATTATGCATTTATTAAAAAATCAGAATTGTAACTAAATAAAACTAAGTAGCTGAATAAAAATTTGTCTTTTGCACTTTGGGCTTTTATAATCAATAAAGGTATTTATTGATTTACGTTTATTGGTAGCGATACTCTGATTACTACAATTGCTTCAACTTATGTAATTGTTATATAGACCAAGTACTCTTAATATATTTAGCCCTGGCAATAATCTTATGAGGTAGATTGTATTATTATTCTTAATTTACAGCAAGAATTTTATAAATACCTTGCATATGATTAATAATGAGAACAGAATATTGGCAGCTTGGCTTAAGAATTTTTGCTTTTGTTCATAATACTGCTTGGCTTTTCTGCCCTGAAACACTAAATCAGAAAATAATTCTTAGTTCTTAACACATTTCTTATTCCTTTGTTATAACAGACTCTTCATTTTAATATACACACATACTGAGAGCCTCCAGTCTATGTAATATTAATAGTAAACATAGGTATATATGATATGTGATTATACAAAATACAAAAAGTGAAAAATAATAGGAGAGGAAAGATGAACTTGGTAGTAGCAATGTTGAGTTAATGGCTAGATAATGAATTCTGTGAGCTTTTATTTTGTTCTACTTTGTTAATTACTGTATCTCCAGGGCCTAGAACAGTGCTTATCATATAATGGGTATTCAATGGATATTTGTAGAATAAACAAATACTGCAAATGCAATTCAGATTTTCTGGGTCATGGTGTGAATAAATAGCAGATTGATGTGCTAATGAAAAGGTAGGAAGCTTGAAAACATAATGCATCTTGTAAGACATGGTAAGAAATAAAGAATATATCTGGAAGATGAAGGGAAATCACTGAATGGGGGAAAAAGTGGAAAGGGAAGAGACCTAATCAGGACTGAGTCCCAGAAAGGACACACACGGTCCTCAAGCTACCGACAGGGCATGGGATTGAGGCGTACAGGTTGCAGGTGAATAGGACTGAAGTCATTAAAACTGTGAGTGTCCACCACACTCAGAGCTGCTCTCTGAATAACCGGGACAGTGTTTGCTGCCATGCTTTAAATCACGTAGCCACAACTCAAAACATTAGAGAGCCCTGCCTGCGCCAAAGTCTGAACTCTACCTGCTTCTGCAGTGGTCTGGCACGATAACTCTTTTCAGTAGGAACATTTGATTATTAAAACCTCAGTGAAAAGATTAGATTTCCTCTGCTTGGGATTCTGAATACTAGAGACACAGATGACTGGGTATGGCAAACACCCAGGCAGAGAAGGGTGTAAGAAAAACCCACAACAATAAAAGTCCTGAAGACGCTGAAACTATGAGGTGGGGAGTGGAGTACAGATGAATTTGTAAGTGTTGGTGGCAGAATACGAGAAATGGCAATCATTTGGTGCAAGTCTTTCTATATCATTTAGATGTACATTTTGAGAATTCTAATGTCTACTCTTCGTAGTTCAAGCTCAACAGCACTCCAAAAAGATAGGGTTACTGTACCTCTTCTCAAATACAAATAGAAGAAGTAAAGAAAAAACTATTAATTTGGAGATTATTTTTGAAATTGCTTCATTTTGAAAAGCACTGTAGTGATGACTGCAATGTTTTGAAGCAGAAAATGAGATAGAGAAGTGGGCTATGAGCTAAACCAACAACTAACGGCTGTAAGTAATCAGAAGAGATAGGTAACAGAGTCCAGTTGGCTTTGTTTGACTATAATTACTAATTTCATTCCCATAGGTTATACAACTATATCTCACTAAGTGAGGTATTACCTAATAATAAATAAAGGCACCCTGGTTTATGGTCAAGGATAACTTTTATGTAAGTTAAATAACATTCTGGAATTCTATGTCCCAGGTTGATAATTCAATTACAAAACACTGCTTCTGAAAAGACAATCAAGAATAAATACAGAGGTAGTAAGATAAAATAATGTGTCTTCTGGGTGGTTTTGCCCTCCATTCAAATGACTTTTGCAAAGAATCAAACTAAATGAATGTGAATATCACCCTCTCTTTTTACTTATTAAGTGTATGGTGTATTTACAAATTCTTTTGTTCTGTTTGCAGCCCATATGCTGACACAAAAATCTATGTTCTATTATTTTAAGTTCTAACACTTAAAAGAGCTAAACTTCTGTATTGTGGATTGCTTGATTGCTTTCATTAATAGAAATAACAACAATATTACAAATATACATAGAAGTATTAAAAGGAAGAGACTTTCTACAAACTTAACCAGCAGAAGAATGAAATGTATGCTTCAAATAAGAATGTCACAGTTTTTTTAAACCTAGAGGGAAATGAATGACAGCTATCTACTATGGAAATTAGGCACTTTATTAAATCAATTTATACATTTCATAAGCAGGTTAGATGATTAATAGAATAAAATTTTATTTCAAACTCTGATGGGAGCCCACTGGAGTGTTTAACATAATACCTACTAGTTTACGACACATATGACCTTTCTGCTGTTTGAGTTAATCTTTTTAAAGGTACATTTTAAATATTATCTTCATTATCTAAATTTATAAGATAATGGTTTAAGCTGCTACTTGACTGTAGTATGTAACTATTTTTTGAGGGTTCAAGTTCGTACAAACTATATACTACTAGAGCACTATTCTTAAGCCCAACCTTACATTATTATCTATTGGCAAGGTTAAAAAATTGTTGAGGCTAATATAACTCATTCTGCATTGAGGACAGGTGTCAGTATTTTTTTAAAATCAATTTCACCTGGTAATTCTAATGTAGGCTCAGTGTTGCAAACTCTGCACTGTCACCAATTCACTAAATGTTGTGACAAAATAACATCTATTGGAAATTATAAATAGCATTGCTATTAAATAAACACAGTTTTCAAAATAGAGGAGAAAATAGAGACATTAGGTTTCTCCATTACTTATGTTATCTGTGAAAATAATGAAGCATCGTAAAATGTCCAAAACACTTTTCTGTGGGTGCAAGCCCTGGGCCCTAGTTCTATCTTTGCCACAAAAGTTTGAGTGAAAGCCAATGCATAATCATAGGCTTCAATTTTATAATGAATAAAATTAATAAGTTGGCCTACAGGATATCTAATATCACTGGTTTATCATTGTAAAATTTGGGCATTGCAGATAATTATCCCCATTTACATATGTACATAAATGTTCTTCATTGTAAGTCTTGCTTACTGAAGCAAAATATAAGTGGTAGTGAATGACTTTCAGATTAATTATGATAAGTTTACTGCTTTTTAATAAATTCATTATAATTTCTATTCAGATATTGAAATTAAAATTTATAAATATTAAGAAAAATCTTTTTTTCAGAATTTTCCTCCTTGCTCTAAAAAACAAAGTATCATCTTTTTTGTTGTTAGGTCACAATGAATAGCCAATAATGAATAAATCACACATAAAAATGACACTTTCATGGGAAGTAATATTAAATAATATAAACACAAAGTATAATGTTATCAATGAACATATTAAGATGAAATCAATTTTAAAATAAGATGCTATTCATTAAAAATGACTATAACCCATAACAATTTCTTTGTATAAATCTTTAAAGCTTTTCAGTACAGATATTAAGATCTGAAGCTCTGTTTTTTTTCCAAGCTACCTTTATTTTAAAAATAAAGTGCCTGCAGCTGAGAGTTCTAGTAATAAAAGTCAAAGAAAAAAGAAAAAGAAAGAAAATGACCAATATAAGTGTCATCAAGCACTCTGCAATTCCAGGTTGCAAAGATGAATGAGACATCAAGCGAAAACAGCTTTGTTAGCACAGCTTGGACACAAGCTATGGAAGGCAAGCGCATCATGGTACTCTGAGTTATAATGACTCACTACCTTGTAAAGATAAAACATTTTAATATATGCAGTTTTATATCTTGCTCATATTCCTACTTATAGAATCCAGCATTCCATTTCAAAAAGCAAAAGTGATTTTTCAAAATACAAAAAGTATACACAAAGTCTGTGTAGAATGCAACTACTGAGGTTTCTCACTGCAGTCACTTTTTTAAAAAAAGGATGGGTCTTTTGCTGTGGTTTTTAGTGCAAGTAAGACTGCACAATAGCAAATGCTATGACAATTGTGGATAATTAGAAAATATCATCACACATTTTGTTTCTATTCACTGTATTTATATTTGTGACAATCATGAGATGAATCTGACATATGTGCAAAAAAACTTTATATAAAGTTTTCAAATGGAACACAGCAACTGATAATTATTCTAGGGTTTTGTGAATATTATGATAAACTTGTCTTCAGAGACATATCTGTGTGTGTGTGTGTGTGTGTGTGTGTATTTAAATCTTTGATAATATTTCAGACTTCCTTACAGTTAAATTTCAATTATTGAATCTCGTTGGATGTGTACAAGTGATCCTCATGAAAAACTCTTGCTGCATAAAGAGATTTTCAGGCTGTAAACAGACAGTGTGTGGCTTCATGTTTGCCAAGTGTTGCCATCTTAAAATCTTGACTGTTGAAACAATAACATTTTGGCTGCTTTTATAACACTCATTTAATGTTTACAGTTTAGTAAATGTGCACTTTTATAAACAGAGAGCTTACCTAATTAAACTGGACCAGTGTAACAACTGGGTCAATGTATTGCGAACAAAATAATCTCAATATGGTTGGGTTACAGAAGAGCTCAATTTTTCTCATTGAGTTCTATTGATTTTTGGCAGAAAAGAAAGAGAGAAAGAACAGATGGTAAAAGAAAGAAATTGAGCTGCTGGGTGAGGAATACACTATCACACTGAATTATAAAGAATTGTACTCCAATGTCCTGAATAGCTATTTCAATTTGGGTACAAATTCAACACATACTGCTTATTTCTGAAGCAACATAAAATTTTCAATAAAATGAACTGTGTTCAGTTTCAAATTATGATGATCTAGCGTTAAAACATGACATCATCTGAAGGGGAAAGGTTGCTTTCTGCAATTGACTTAATGAAAAAATTAAACTGTATTTTTCTTGTTTGGACTGGAGAATGGGAAGACATTTGCACTTATTAGTTGACAATATGATATTCACAGATCTGAGGGTTTACACTACTTTGACATTGGTGAAGCTTGTTTATATATGTAAATTGCACATAAATATGTAAATTATCACCTTTGCCCTGACAAAGATTAGAAAGTATTCTACCTTGAAGTATACAAAATTACTAGAAAAACTGACTTTTTCAAAATAAGCATAAATATATCAATTTATCATAATATGGCAAATTCATTTCATGCTCATATAGATATATTTAATTATTTTTATTGTTTATCTTATAAGTCTACATAAATAATATCTTGAACAGCTAAATAGTAGCTTCATGTAATATTTATATAAAATTAAACAAATAAAATATTAATATAATTAAATTATTACAAGAAAATATAATTTTTATACTTTAAATGAACTGCTATAATAAGGAAATATATTGTTAAGAAAGGATCAAACTATTTTAACACCACACACTTTAAAGATTTTAAAATTAACATTATATTTTATTCTGTTTACATGAGAACAAAATCATTTTGAGTTTTCTGCATCTGCCGTATCAAGAGGATAACGATGTAAGTCTTATCACACTGCCTCAAAGAAGACTCAAAAAGAAAAAAACAACTTAACTTATATGTTCAGTGGTAGAGAAAAAAACCTAAATGATGAAAAGCAAGAAGTCATTTTTTCAAATCTCAAACACACTCAAGTTTTGTATCAGAATTTGTCATATATTGTGAGTTAACCAAATAATATATTTATTTTTATGCCTTCATACTGTCAGTCATTAGGATTAAATTGACCATCGATCTCTATAAAGCAAAAGTGAATCACTTAGTCATTTCCAATTATAATTTAGTTCACTCATCAGCACCTTTTTCAGTCAAAGTTTATATAGTAAATATTTTGACACCGTAGGCCAAGAGGAGACATTAAGGTTTTTGTGTAGTTACAAGAGAGAACAACACATTTCCACCAACCTTTTATTGACAAAATTCAAAACTTTACTTATGAATCTGAAGTTTGAATTTCATATAATTTCATATCACAAATATTGTTATTTTGTTTCCAACTACATAAATATGTAAAAACATATTTAGCTTCCGAGATGTACAAAATCAGGCAGCAGGTAGGACTTAGCCCACTGGCCATAAATTTCCCAATCCTCAAATCAATCTATTGTTTTATTTTTGTTTTCGGAAGTATCTTAGTTACAGAAAGAAACATAACTTTATTTATCTTTGGAAGTATAAGTCTTAAATTAAGATGCATATATTTATGACATATATACCGGACAAGTTTGGGGTAAATGTTAATTTGATGACATATATACCGGACAAGTTTGCAGATAAATGTTAATTTGATGACTGAATTCTGAATGGCCTTTTGTCCCTATCAGAAGGTTAAGGATAAGTTTTTGTTTTAATGTCACTTTATAGCTCTTTTTCAGATGGAAAATATAGTGAGAAGCAATTATTTATCAAAGCAAAAGTATAGTTATTAACATTTTAGTTATTATCTACATCGAGTTTCTCTCTGGGACAGTATTATGCCCATTTTTATCATATCATCTTTTAAAGTATGATTTACTAACCATAGAAAAAGTGAAAGCCTTCCATTGAACCATCTGAACCATCTTTAAAAACTCTTGTAAAATTGCTATTTATTTATTGGAGTAATCATATACATTTACTATAATGGAAAAACCAAGCATAATCTAAGTTCTCAGCTCAGCTGCACATAGTGCCATACACTGAATGGTAGTGGATAAGAGAAGGAATTTGAGAGGGAGGAAGGTGTAATGTAATCAAATTGACATACATTCAATTTACATATGAATTCAAGTTGGTACATCCAGGAGAAACCCAGGATACAAATAGGTACATGTATCTGAAATTCACAAGCAGAAATATGAAACAAATCAAATACTGAGGTGCAGAAATACTGTGATATTATATAATCTGTTCCTTTTTTAAAAGTATATTTTATTGATTATGTTATTTAGTTGTCCCAATTTTTTCCACTTTGCCCCCTCTGCTTGGTAACCCCCTTCCTCCTGCAGTCTCCCCCCTTACTTCACGTCCATGGGTTGTGAATAAAATTCTTTGGCTTCTCCATTTCCTATACCATTCTTGACACCCCCCATCTATTATGTACCTACCAATTATGCTTTTTAATCCCTGTGCCTTTTCCCACTTTCTCCCCCTTCCCCTTCCCAGATGTTAACCCTCCAAATGATCTCCATACCTATGATCCTGTTCCTGTTCTGCTTGTTTGTCTAGTTTTTTGTTGTTGTTGTTTTGTTTTTAGATTCAGTTGTTGATAGTTGTGAATTTGTTGCCTTTTTAATGTTGATAGTTTTGCTCTTTTTTCTTAATAAATCTCTCTAACATTTCACATAATAATGGCTTGGTGATGATGAACTCCTTTAGCTTTACCTTGTATGGGAAGCACTTTATCTGTCCTTCAATTTTAAATAATATATTTGCTGGAGAGAGTAATCTAGGTTGTAGTTCCTTGCTTTTCATCATTTTGAATACTTCTTGCTAGACCCTCCTTGCTTTCAAAGTTTCTTTTGGGAAATCAACTGATATTCTTATGGGTACTCCTTTGTAGGTAACTCTCTGCTTTTCTCTTGATGTTTTTAAGATTTTCTTTTTATCTTTAACTTTTGATATTTTAATTATGATGTGTCTTTATGTCGTCTTCTTTGGGTCCAACTTGTTTGGGATTCTCTGTGCTTCCTGGACTTGTATGTCTGTTTCTTTCACCAAATTAGGGGAGTTTTCTTTCATTATTTTTTCAAATAAAATTTTAATTTCTTGCTCTTCCTCTTCTCCTGGAATCCCTATGATTCAGATGTTGGCACATTTGGAGATGTCCCCGTATCTTCTTATACTACCCTTGTTGTATTCAAAGTCTTGTTTCTTCATTCTGTTCTGGCTGAATATTTATTTCTTCCTTATGTTCCAAATCATTGATTTGAATCCCAGCTTCCTTCTCTTCACTGTTGGTTCCCTGTGGATTTTTCTTGACTTCACTTGGCATAACATTCATTTCGTCCTTTATGTTGTTGCCATACTCAATGAGTTCTCTGAGCATCTTGATCACCAGTGTTTTGAACTCTGCACCTGATAGGTTGGCTATCTCCATTTTGCTTAGTTCTTTTTCTGGGGTTTTGTTCTGTTCTTTCATCTGGGCCTTATTTCTTTGTCTTCTCAATTTGGCAGCCTCCATATGTTTGTTTCTGTATATTAGGTAGAGCTGCTTTGACTCCCTGTAAAAGGCACCTTTAAATTGTGTGCCACAGAGCCTTAGGCAATCACCAGTGTTGGGCAACCTGCTTCCTCATTTTGTGTCTCTGTGTGGGGGGAAGGACTCGGAGAGGGGACTGTGCTTCTGCCTGGCTTCTTCAGGTCTGCCTGGCACTTGCCCAATTTTCAGTCACTTCACCCACTCCATGTATGTGACTGATGCCCTTCCAGCTGTTGCCCTGGTGTTGAATCCCAGAGGCAGGTGGGTTTGCTTATCTCTTAAGATTGTATAGGCCCTTTAAGCAGGGTTTCCTGAAAATCTGGCAGTTTCTTCTACTGCCCCACCCACCACTGGTTTTACAGCCAGAAGTTGTGAGGATTTATCTTCCTGATGTGGGACCCCTGGGCTGCATGGTCTAGTCTGGGGCTGAGTTTGCTTGCTCCCAATGTATCACTCCCAATTTTTATCCACCACATGTGAATGTGGGACCACTGATGCCCATTTTTTCACCGCTGCTACTGCCTCTCCACCCCACACCACTTCCATTAGCCTCTCCACCTTGTCTCCCCGTCTCTGACCCCTCTACCCATCTGGATGAATGTGGCTTCTTTAAATCCTTGGTGGTTGTACTTCCATACAGTTTGATTTTCTGACAGTTCCAGTTGTTATTTGTTTTGAGATATAGTTGTAATTCTTTTTGTGGTTGTATGAGGAAGCGAAGCACATCTACCTATGCCTCCATCATGACCATGTACATAATCTGTTCCTTTCCTAATTCTTTGTAAGTTTCCATGTTCGTGATAGTCTAGGCAAGTGCTTTAATTTTTATAATGAAGCATTCCAATTATTCATCTGGGTACCGCTCAAAACATTTAAGTGAAAGGACTGAAGTAAAAACAAAAATATGACCTGTGGTGGTCTTAGTTTTCACATTGCTCTTATCTCACCACTTACTATAAACTAGAGTAGCCACATTCTCTAAACACAGTTTTTCTCTTTCTTCCTAAAAGATTGATAAGCCTCTTAACATTTCATAAAAATTACCCATTTTCTTTATACTAAGAAGTAATGCCTCTATTAAAGCATTTGCAATAGAACATGACAATGACTCTAGTCTCTGATTTTATTCATTTGTCAAAAAATTTGCCAAAGCTTAGGAACCTTTATATGAACCAGGCCCAACTTTGCCCATAATGCTCTGGTAATATTAGGATGTTAGGAAAGCATTTATGGTTTAGAGAGTAAATCCTGTGAAACACAGAGGTTTTTCATTATGTCAGGATCAACCAGTCATATTATGTAAGTTTCAGTAGAATTTTGCATAAAATTTTCTTAAAGTCTGTGATGATGGCTTATATTCTGAAACATCTTAAGTACCGACAATAGAAAACAGAGGCTGGAACTGGATGCTTTTGCAAGATCTACTTTTTATATATTACCTTTATTGCAGAAAACTTACTTATGTAATGGCATATGATTAGTTGTGCATTACTAGAACATCACACATTATGATTCTCTTCAAAAAACAATGACAGATTCTATGGAAATCCATATTATTTCAAAATAAAGATATAGAATGAATGAAGATCTAAAATTGGAATTAATCTTCTTGTAGTCCCAATTGTTCCTTTTTATATGTAGCTCATATCTTTAGAGGAAAATATTTTATTTCTTTCAAAGATTTTAGATATTAGTATGTGCTTTAAAATTCCCAACTAAACAATCTCTGGTTAATTTCATGGAAATGTAATAGTTTCTGAATTTTTAACATCTAAAACCCAGTAACAATAATTCATATCAACGATTTTAGGACTCCGTGATTTTATAATTAATTTTTTAAAGTTATTTTTCTACTGTAATGATTATGTACAATTGCACAGTGGTAGCATTTGAATAGTGGTTTCTTCCAATCACCAGACTCAGATCTTTTTTAATGGAGAACAGTAATTAAAAGTAATGATTCCACTTATATAAGGTATTTAAAATAGTCAAACTTATAAGATCAAAAACGTGGAATAGTGCTTAGTAAGGGAAATCGGAAGTTAGTAATCGAAGGGCATAAATTTCATTTAAGCAAGGTGAGTGAGTGCTAGAGATGTGCTGTTCAATGCTACCTGTTATCAACAATAATGTATTGTACACTTAAAAATGTATTGAGGGGGTAGATTTCAAGTCCAGTGCTATTACAACAATTACAGGAAAAAAAAAGGAGAGGCTGTGGTGTCAGACAGGCACCAACAGTGTTTCCTTTACTACTTATTCTACTCAGGGCTGTGGTTTTTCTCATCCATAAAAGGATGAAATATGTACACTACCTAGAATGGCTGTAACAAATACATGAGATAGTTTATACAAAAATTTTAGCACTATTTCTGGCCAATAATAAATATTCATTGAATGGTGATTATTGATATTATTTTTATCATCACCATGATATACTTTAACAGAAACACAGGAGCTACTATTTTAAGTATCTTGAAAAACAGTTGTTTTATAACTGATTTCAAACATCAGTAAACACCAGCATTGGGGAATGCCAAGACTCCTCAGTAAAAAGGGACAGGAAGGTGGATCCCAAATCAGTACCTCACTGGAGGATCTATACCAGCTGAGTATCTGAGTGTTAGCTTCTCTTGTGTTTGAGACACAAGGGTTCACCACTTGGAAGTACACAGGCAAGTTCAGTCATCAGCATTCTGTGTTATTTGGGACCTTGGTTCTAGGATTAAAAACTGGAGTTTTCTTGAGGAAAAAACTCATTCCCTTCTTTTGGAGTCATCTGAATGACTTAAGGGCAGTGCATGATACACACAGATAAATGGTTTTGATTATTCAAATGATAGCTTACAAATGTTTAGATTGGAAACCTACAGCAGAACTTTCATTTTTTTTCTCTCTTATATGTTCATTGTTCTGAATAAAAAGTCTGATAATCTTTCCATCAGGTGAGTGAATATACTATTAAAAGCTTAACATGTGAATCCTAAATGTCTGGAAATAGGCAAAGGAGCAAACTCTACATGAACCTTGCCTGCCCCACGAAAGAATGCTCTGAAGTTTTATGGCAGTTTTTATTTATGGCCACAATGATTCACCAACACTAACAAGCACTAAATTTTCACAGCACTCCTATCACTTTCTTTGGCATGGGAAATGGTAAGCCTGTGACAGCCTAAATATGCAATTCTGAATTAAAACTCTCAACATTTTTTTCTAAGAAAAATTCTTTCTGTTTACGTATGCAATATCTTGTTTCCTTGAATTTATAAATTAATTTAGATGCAGTTGTTTTAAGTAGATACAAATCTTGGTACAAAATGCACACTAAGAGTTTATTCTGTGGTATGTTGTAAATTGCTAAAGCAATTTAAATAAAGGTCCCAATTAGTGGGAATAGTAAGAACTTTGAAAAAAGGGCAGCCAAGTCAAAAAATTATTATCCAGACTGGAATAAAGATCTGAGGGGTGTAAATATGTTTTCTATTGGGATTTCTACCACAAATGGCTCTCTTTTCCTGTATTTAATGGAAAACATACCACGAGTTTGATGTATACCTATCAGAAAGAAAAAAAAACAACATCTATTATCTTCTAAGATATATGAGCTTATTTATTTATGAAAGATGGCATGGAAACCACTTGGGTGCCAGTTTATTGCCCATAAGAGTTTAGAATGGTGGCTTAAGAATGAGCACTTCTCCCCAAAGTTAGAAGTAGAAAAATCAGTATTAGTAAACGAAGTGAACAGCCGTTCTTCCTATGCTTAACATCTAAGTCTTCAGAGTAGTGTTTAAGAATGTTTAAGTATTTCTTTAATCATTTAACAGAACTTTCAGATCTGACAGGGAGCGATTCTTAGTATTCCCTATTCACTCACATTTCCCAGTCACTCTGACAATGTTGGGTTTGTGAACTGAAAGCCATGACTTTGATTTACTTCAGTGAGTAATTAAGATAATTCAGTCTGGAGTCATCTTTCCTAGTAGTGTGCATTAACTTTAGAGTGTGCAACATTTGACTTCAATAGTGAAGATAGCTGACTTTAGAAACTGGAAAAAGTGGCACCAACTTAGCCTTGTTTCAGTATTGCATAATAATGTCTAGCCTTAAGCCATAAAATTGGACTACTTCAGCGGGGCTATCAAGTTTCCTGAAAATATTTCTGGAACAGTCGTCTATTAGGGATATTCAGGGAAAAAGTTCAAAATTGCTACCTCAAAATTTAAAAGGATAGGAACCATGTTCATTCACATACAGCTTCTCCTTCTGTATGAGTCATGTAAGTGAAAAAATTAAAACAGAACTATAATCCAGTGGAATGCCTAGAATGGTGATATTGGAAGAGAGAAATAAAGGGCATCGGCACATAAACTTTACTATATGTAGCTGCTACCCTGCATAAGCATATTTTAATCCATTATCTATCATAAGGCATATTATAACAAACAACCTATACATAGGTTATTTGTGTTTGGTTTCTATGATAGACCACACAGTTTATTCTTCTAAATGAGTATGATATATCCCAGTCTTTTAGCAATAGCATGTGCCATATTGTCATATAAGGTAAAACTCTCTTGCTGTTTTATTCCTGAGCTAAAAGAACTACATATTGTTAGGCACAATTTCAGTCATAAGTGAAATGTAATGGGATTGTAAGAAAATATAATCATTTGGAAATAACTTAGCTTTTATGTATTCTATGCATGATATTCTATTATGTTCACTTTTTATAAAGTACATTCAGAAAATACCCCCATTTAGTTATTATTATTTTGAATTCAATATTATTTACAAAAGTTTAAATACTTTTATAAGCTAGATTTATTTCCTGTCTCAATAAATTGGTTGTTAAAAAAGTATTAACCAATGTATTTTTAAGAAAAGTTTTCTCTTTCACAATCACTTGTTTTCCATGATTCTATACTTCTGATTTTATTCACTCCTATCTCTTATATATCTTGATAAACCTCTGGATAAATCATTATATCAAAATACTTATTTTAGCTGTAACTACAGGACTGTTTAGTCATCTTGCCCTTTCAGCTCTCATTTCAAATGTATCTTGGCCTAGTCACTACTTATTGATCTTTTCAGAAAACAGGGAGATTAATAGAAAATCAAACACAATAATTAGTATCTACAGTATCAAGTATAGCCACACTGCCTGAAATAATTTATTCAGCCCAATAGTAATACAGTAGAGGGACAATACAAGCAACTAAATTATATTTTCTTCCAAAAATATAGCCAGTGTATTTACATAATTGCTCACACCATTATCTCAACTCTTGACTTATGTTACTTATACCCTTCCTTCAACCCTCAGCTCTCATCTTGCTCCTTTGTGAATAATGACTCTTTTGCTTTTCCATTCCACTTATTACCTGTTCTGCACTTTTATTACTTGATCTGATACTTCATATTGTGAGCTGTTCTTACATTTTCTATCAATGTTTAATATTTACTGGACACTCACGATATCAACCACTTTGTTTAGTACTCTATGTGCACATCTATTGTATATTTTAGAAAGGCAACTTTCAAGTCACATGTAATCTACACAACCATACAAAAGGGTGGAGCTTTTATTATCCATCTTACAAATAAAAATTGAGTTTTAGTGAGGTGTATTTTCCAAGGTCATACAGATAACAAGTGTCAGATTTAAGTTCAGATCTTTTTACTTACTAAAACCATGTTCTTAACTATGATCCTCTATTGATTCCAACCAGATTGTGATTTTGGGTTTGGTAACATGCACCTAAAATGTGCTCAAATACATGAATTAAAAATAATAATGACTATTTTATGAGTTATTTAATCATTTTTATTAGAAACTGAAGGGTGAAAGATGGAACAGTCAATTATTGGTCACCCTGTTTGTGCCATGCATCGTGTGCTCAGAGAAGTCAACTACCCACGGTTATTCAGTTATTACCTAAATTTATATGGCTTTCTTAAATATGTATGGGTAAACTGGAACGTTAACATATTACACCATTCCCTGGACCCTTTCTCTCCTGTTTGTTATTTATTTACTCCCCTCACCTAAAATATTCTCTATTCTTCCTCTCTCCTCCATGCTGGCCAAAAGGTTCTTGGTGCTTACCTTCAATGCTTCTTCTCAAATAAAGGTTTTCCTGATTCCTCAACTCTCTGTGGCATCTTAATTTGTTGAATTCTTAACAGTTTTCTGTTTGGATATATTACTCTTTGCACATTTGTCCTATAAGGTGTGTTTTGACATACTTAAATACCTTCCCCATGAAATGTGAGTTTCTTGGGTGCATGTTATCTTTATCCATATATAATCTATAATTGATAGTATATTCCACTGCACTCCATATTAGCACTTATTAGAAGAATGATCAAAGGTTATGGAAATCATTGATGATTGAAATACTCAGATTTTCAAAATTAGCTCCTATTGCCTCACTATCTGCCACTCTTTTTCATTTAAGATGAAATTTCTTTTGCTGTGTGTTAGTTAAGCTAAGTACCTCATGTCTCCAAGCTATGCTTCTACAAGAAAGCTCTTCTCCTTTCTTGCAAAATTTCCTCGTCCTCATAGGTCCAGCATAATTTTTCACTCCCCATAAAACATGTTTTTCTCATGTTCAATAGCATGTCATTGAATAATTAACAAATCACTGTCACCTCTAAACTTCATAGGATTTGTTTTGATGAACCAAATTGCCTTATCATTGGGTTATTCTTTCTCTAACTCTATGTAGTGAGGTTCTTGAGAAAAGGGATTAATCCTACATGCTTTTCTACTTGTAGTAATCATTATAATGATTGGTATATAGTCATACTTAGTAAATTTTGTCCACTTGAAATAAAATTAAAAGTTTTAAAAAGAACTTTCTGGATAAGAAAGAGAATAATATTTAAATAAGCAAAAGCACAACAGTGTGGAAACATACACCAAAAATAATCAGAGTTACTGTAGAGCCATAGACCAAATTGCAACAACACACACAGGCATCTGAGTTGAAGGATTGTGTCTCTCTTCTACACTTTTCATTCCAACATGCTTCTTCAGTGCTTCTCTGCTTAGCTCCTCTATCCTCCATCATTCTCTCTCTCCTCACAGTCCTCTACCGTTGCTGTATGAAACAAATTCCAAATGGCAACTGGTATTTGTCTCATAGACTGTGGAATTAATTCTATTTCTGAAAACTTCCAGAGCTTAAAAAAAACAGCCTCATGATATACTGAACTCTGATTAACCTGGGTTGATACTAGAGAGTAAGAACCTCCCACACAGGAACTTGTCTCTGTTACCTCTGATAGTTTCTCAATAGCCCTGGTCCAGAACACGCCTAGAATGAAAGACGGCATGCTGAGCCAAGGCTTGGAGACTATTTATTTCTTCAAATATTGGTGAATTTTAGTTAGATACTTAGTGTAATGATTCACTTCCTGGTTTACTTAAGTAAATATGTTACTTGAGTGGAGTTTTGTTTATTATGAGCAAATTGGGAGCACAAAAGATCTAATTTCAGTCTGACAAAACATGACCTGTGCTTTTTGTTTTTATTGAATCCTGAAACACTAATTCAAAAGAACCTATGTACCCCAATGTTCACAGCAGTGTTATTTACAAAAGCCAAGTGCTAGAAACAGCCTAAGTGCCCATCAGTAAATGAGTGGATCAGAAAACTGTGGTAGTCCATTTACACAATGGACTACTACACAGCAGAAAGAAAGAAGGAACTCCTACCTTTCACAACAGCATGAATGGAACTGGAGAGCATTATGCTAAGTGAAATAAGCCAGGCGGTGAAAGACAAATAGCATATGATCTCACTTATAAGTATAACCTAATCAACAAAACAAACAAGTGAACAAAACAGAATCAGAGACATGGAAATAAAGAACAAACTGACAGTGACTAGAGGGGGAGGGGACATGGGATAATGAGGGAAAGGAGGGGAAAGGTCAAGTCAGGGAACATGCATAAAGGACCCATGGACAAAGACAATGGGGGCGGGAAGGATTGAATGTGGGAAGGTGGTATGCAGGGCAGGGGAGAGAGAAATGTGGGAAAACGGGGCAACTGTAATGAACAACAAGAAAAAAAACATTTTAGAAGAAAATAAATTTCTGTGGTTTAAAAATAAGATGATACTTACTCATTTTTATTTTATTTTGCCTCATTTTAGTTTCCTCTTCTGTGTGCATGTATGTGCACATGGGTGGCTGCATACACATGTGTGTGTATGTCTAGTAACACTTCTCTGAATTCATGTTATTTTAATATCTAGCTTTACATATAGCAGATGGAAGAGCTATTTTAAAGACATAGCACCATCATACTGAGACTAAAAGTTTTACTGTTTTGAATTTAAAGAAAGGAAAACATTTATTTTTATTATATCTATTTCCTTTTCAAGGAAATTTGATTGATTCAGTTTAATATATCTAAAATTTATGAAATGTTATGAAGCATATGTATACATATATACACACATATATAAATAGAAAGAGTATATTATAGTAAAAAACAAATTGATTTCATACTAATAAAAAAGGAGGGGAACATTTGTTTTAATATAGGATAACTGTAGTCATTCTAAAACGCAACCCTTAGGTACAAACTTCCAGTTATAAAATAAATCATCATGAGGATGTAATGTACAGCATGGCAACTAATGACACCATATTGCGTATTTCAAAGTTTTTAAGAGGGTACATAGGAAAAGTTCTTATAATAAGAAAAAAATGCTGTATCTATGTATGGGGAGAGATGTTAATTAAACTTATTGTGGTTATGATTTCACAATATAAAAATATATAATCATGTTATATATCTAAACTAATATAACGTTGTATGTCAATTATACCACAATAAAAAAAAATGCAGCCCTTGGCAAAAGTGCCTTTTCAGAGATAGAATGATGTAACAATGTCTAACTACAAATACTAACACTTCAGCAATTACTTAAGGAATAAAATATTTGCCTTTGAGTATTTATTGTACTTTACTAAAAGAAAAAAAAGCTAGCAGTTTTTAAGAATTCATTTCTGATTATTTTTACATTTAAGTTACTATTAAAAAGTACATTTCTCTGTGTGATGTGGTTATAATTTATAACCACAGACATCCTAAGTTTTTAAGCTAAAACTATACCTCACCTTCACATATCATTTACATATAATGATTGCTTCCACATGTCTGGCATAAGGTAAAATAGTTTGTGAGCATTTTAATATGGCTAAAGCCACAATAAAATAAAATTCATCTTTGGCTAGAGTACCTCAGAAATTTATTCACGCTGGTACATAAAGTTTTTCCAAAGGAATTCTGCCTTTCAGAAAAATCCTTTAAGAGCCGACTGTGGTTAATGTCACCTCCTTTCTAACGACATCTAGATTTCCCAGTCTGGCTTCCAAGTGTCTTCTGTTAGACAAAAGCCCCTTTAAGTTACTTTCAACATGTTCTTCATTCTATTTACTAGCTTCAGACTGCAAGTTTATTTTCTTGAATGACTGCATATCCTCTTTCCTGCAAATGGGTTATTTGTGATCACAGGTGGTTCATAGAATTGGTCAGAACAACTCAGACTTTATATCTACAAAGTTTCATTTAGACATGGGGACATATTAAATAAGAGTATTGTGTTAATTCCTATGTGGATTCAATACTCTTTAAGTTGTCATGAAGGATGTTGTGTCTTCATGAACCAAGTCATAACAAAATAATATTCAAGGCAACCATTACACCATTTGAGAGGATATGATGTAACTAAAGGAGCAAATAAAACTAGTCATTTCCTGATTATTCTTACTGAATATTAAATGACTGACTTTGGTTCATGTTGAAAACATGAATTAGAACTTGCAGTTTGAGAGATGCAGGCAAGCCTTTCCTAATAAAACAGGTGCTTCCTTGCTCAGCCTGGCTCAGTAAGTATTCATAGCAGAAGACCTAAATATCAGGTCTTCTTTCATCCCTATCACTAGCTTTATGTACACACTTACACAGATTCTACTGAAATTACACTTAAAACTGTGTCAATCAATAGGTCAGTATCAAGACATTTAACTTCACTGAAAAACCTAATGTTACACTCAGTAATTTGTCAGCAATTTATCATCAATTGTTTACTTGGAACACGAGTTTTTTACAGAGCCTCCTCATGTGGTCACTGATATGTTGATATTGACAAATTCATTTTTTAAAACATTCACACTATTACACGTCCTTGAAAGAAGCACATTACAAATACAATTATAATTTCATTTATATTATTTATATAATATTCAAGTAGTAGCTACAGAACACATGCATGCAGGCCCACCCCAAATGAACAAAACACAGAAATCTAGAATCTATGCAATTATTAATCTGCCTCAAGTAATTAATAGATAATTAATATCTAACATGTACTAAGTATTGATTAGGCATATTAAATATCTACTGTCATTAACCTGATAACAGTTACTATAAAGTAGCTATTCTCCTACATTAGAGGAGACCAACCCACGGTTATTGAAACTAAAAATATGCTCAAATCCTTACACCTAGAAAGTTCCAGAGGCAATTCAATGCTTTCTTCACCATGTTAAGATTCTTCTAAACTCATGAAATTTTTGTTCTAGTAGCTAAATTAGAAAAAGCCATTAATTTTCAGTAGGCCAACAAACAAGTACTTTATCACTGTAAACATAGCATGATTTAATATTCATTAACACTAAATAATGTTAATGTATATTATCAACATATTTATTTTTAACTAAATACGTGCTTTTGTTTTGTTCATTCCGAGAATGTGAAATTTTATCCTTTAGAAATATGAAAAGGCAATAACTCTGGCCGTGAGGTGGGGCACACCGGAGACATTTAGCCATCACCTCTATCTATAAGGAAAGCAAATTGTTAGAAAAAGATGGTGTGATAAGTGCAGTTGGGAATCCCATATGGGAGAACGCGGTCCGTGGTGTATGATGTGTGGTACAGCTTTTTCTGTTGTAGATTGAGAGCTCTACTAAAGAAGCAAATTGCTAGAGCATCACTAATTTCACTTCCTTACATGACATCTGCTTAAAATAGACTAAACATATTCTTTTGAAATTAGCGTGCTGATGTTTATACAGTTGTAGGCAGAGATCCTGCCATATAGTAGACAATTTTCTCTAATCCGAGTGCTGAAGAGCAAAGCCAATCAGATAAGTATTAATTTCATTCCTGATGAAACAATACTGAATAAAACAGACACTGATTTTGCCTTGCTCTGTGATTTTATGTGTGGAAGAAACCCCCCCTTTTTTTAAGTCTCTTGGTCTCATATTGTTGTTATGCTAGAAATCTTTCTCAAGAAGCTCTCTGAATTAGGAGGATGAGTGATAGACAGAGGATGTCTGCTCTGTTATTGCAAAGGGGACCTTAACCTTGTTCTGAACAGGTACCTTGGGAAGCAAAAAAGGGCTGAGATTCTATTGAGCATGAGGAACAAGAGACTCCATGGCTGCAGAACAGAGTGTGAAGGCCCAACAGGGAGTGGGGTCTTAGGAGTAGTTGCCCTGTTTGAGCATAACCTCCAATCGTATCTTGTTAGAGACAACTGCAAAGGAGTGCATCTTTGCACACCAGCCCACGGGCAAAAAGAGTCCATCAAAAGAATGATGAACCCACATAATATAGTGCTAAAAAACAAAACAAACAAACAAAGTCATCCTTGATCTCTTACTCTGTTCAAATAGAGTCGCCGCGATAGAGTAAAATTGGTATGCTAGCCCTCAGAAGTTCTGAGTGTACACTCTACCATAAGCCTAAGAATGTATGAAGGAAGCAGTGTGTAACGAAGAATATTTTGAGGTGGAGAGTTATATCTGAAAACTCAATTGTTGGGTTTTAAAATTTTATGCAAAAGCATAGGTATCTGCAGTTTTTCTTAAATATGATTTACATGTTTCTGTACATGTGAAAATATATTGCTCTAGGCCACAGAAGCACAAGCTACTACGTGCCCACATGTGAAGTCTTTGTACCCCAGGAGAAGAGGTCATTACGTGAGGCCTGATCTGAACTGTAGTCATTTGTTTCAAATCTTGTTCAGCATCTCAAATGACTCAGTAACTCAGAACTGAAGGCCAGCACGCAGATTTCTGGATTCCTAAAACATTGCTTTGCACATACCACTCATTTATAAACTTTAAAAAGTTTTATAATCTATTCAAATTTAAAGTTTGAATGCTGTAAACTTGGTTTCAAAATCTTCTACCATTTTCCCATATATAAACTGGAGCCTTAAATGACTTTTATTCCCATCAACTATTTCACTACTCTGTTTTACAAATCTTTAAATTAAACTGCGGTATGTTCTTACTTCTGTGTGTTAGCCCTCTCACCTGGAATAATTACCTGCCACCTCCTCACTTATTCGTTCAACCACTTTGGGCAAAAAGTATTTAATGAGATCCTATCATACACAAGGCTCTATAATTGACTGAGAATATAAGATGAATACAGAACAGGTGTGATCTCAAGAAACGGCAACTTATGTCTTCTTTCCTTCCAAAGGTAAGTCTCTTCAGGACAGTTGCCACGTTATGTTTTAATACCTCTGTGCCTCTTCAAAAGCCTTGCATAGGAGATACTCAAGTTAATGTTGATTGGAGAGAATAGCATCAGTAAGCAACTGAGAGGGTGGGAGGATGTTCACCCAGGAAGGAAAGCTCACAGGTGTGGTATGGAGAAGGTATGACAGTGTCAGAGCATTGTTGGTGCTACACAGTGAAGAGAGTTTCACTTTCCCATTACTATCAACTGTTGTAACACACTCCGATTTGCAAAAATTTGAAACCTATTGTTGTTAAATTCTTCAGATCCTTCCTATGCACAATCATTTACCAAACCTACTTTTTCTAAACATTCGATGTGTTTTATCTCCATCTTTCTTTCTCATTTCTATTATCATGATCCTTAATTAATTTCCCCATCTCTGAAAAACTACAGGACTGCCAAATAGTTTCCTCTATGCCTTAGGCTCCTCTAGAGCAATCATTCTTATAGGCTGAGCTAAGGAGTCTGGACTTTAATCAGTAAAAATTTAATACTGGGAAAAGGCATAATTTGATTTGAAGTTCAGAAAGAATTGTAGACAGTAATGAAGGAAGAAGAGGAAATGCTTATAGGTGGCTGTTGCCATAATAGGGCAAGGAATGACAAAGGACCAACTTAACCTGAAAGAGAGGATAAGACAGATTGGAGAGACAGACTCAAGAGGTAGAATCCGCAGGACATCTAGTTAGATACACGTAAGCCAGCGAGGAAAGAAGCAAAGATACTACTGACCTGGAGAAGTAGAACAAAATGACAACATTCCCTGACACTGGATTAAGGAGGACAGACAAGTTTGTAGAGAAGAGAACGAGCACAGTTTTGAACAAGTGTAGTTGGGGTTCTCTTTGAGAAATCTAAGTGAAGATATTCTGTGGCTTTTGACATGTAGAAGAGGTACATGCAAACGTCCCCAGATGGCTTAGCAACTGGTCCTCAGACCCTGTAGCATCTGGGAGAGTAATTTTCCCAGGTAGGGGCATGGGCAAATAGGGAAGCTCTCCTTGGGTAACACTAACACAGAATTTCCAGTTCTGTGAGCCTTCTGCTACCCTTCCCTTCCTAGTCATTTGGTCAACATTTCTATATCTCAAAGGTCAGAGAAACTAATTTGTCCTTTAATCAACATATTCTATAGATGTAAGGGTGAGGCATTGGATCAATTGTGAGAACCACACTCTCTGTATCAGGCATGATGCATAGTTTAGGTCATTAGGTGTATATGTATATAAAATGGAAATTGACCTAATTTAAAAAAGTGTCATTGTATTTGCTTTTCAGGAGACTGATCTGCTAAAAATGAAAATTACTAACCTCTTCCCAAGATAGATGATATAGATATAGATATAGATATAGATATAGATATAGATATAGATGATATAGATTTCAAAGCTGGAAAGAAGGGAGGTTATTTTGTATTGGGAGATTTGTAGCCGGCTCACACCCTGCTCTCTGGAGGTGCAAGGACTTCAGAGTAGAAACACTGTGTGCATTTCTGTGGAGGCAATGACACTATGCACATGGCTTGGAGCCAAGATGCTAAGAAAGCACAACAGAAGTGTTGCTGAAAGGAGCCTCTTGGCAATTTCCTAGAGTCCAGTACCTAAAGGAGAGCAAAGAAATCAGCTAGACAGCAGCACTGCACAGCAGAAGATGCTCAGGGAAGGTCAACTATTAAAGACAGAAGATCACAGAGAATCCTAGACTACTCAAGATCCAACATCAAGCAAAGAGAGAGAACCTCTCTTCAGACATTTTGATTTAATGCTGTGCTCTAGTAATTGGCATTTCACTTTCCATAATTCCCAATTAAATGTAATATGATTTAGAAAAATACTGACTAAATGTAACTTTGCTTATATTTTTTACACACATATGTACTGCATATAAACATACTGATTTATATTATTCTTCATCTAGTATATATAGCTCTGAAGGTACAAGGGATTACATTAATGTGATCCAATTCTAGAAGTGACTTTTTGAAGCTTGTGTTGAAAGATTCCACAAACCTACAATTTTGTCTAATATATTATAAAGTGTTCCAGTATTTTAGTAGCCTCTTTGTTCTGAAACTAATTTATTTTTAAGTGAGCCAGAGAAACACCCTGAATTATCATTAACACAAAGTTTTAAGTGAATTAAAAATCTAAGCAATATATAACCTTGCATTTAAAGACATGTGGTACACAAGAATGCACAGTAAAGGAGATTTTTTAATATCTAATTTGATCATGTATATGGCATAGGTATCTTTATATTAAAAATAAACATTATTTTTAAAATAGCGATTGCTTTCTTCATGACTTGTTCACAGGTTGGTTAAATAAATAACAAGGTAAAGAAAAAGGGGAATTAGCTAGGAAAACAAGAAGAGAAGCCCATAGATTTTATGATCTCAAAGAACTATAGTTGCAGTGTTTTCCAACACTGGATAACCAAACTGGGCTTTCTTTTCTTCTTTCCATTGGTCAGGAAGAAGGCTGGCCAATGTATTTTATAGACAAATCCCAAAGAAGAAACAGAGAAGGTCAAATGACCTCTGTCATTGATCACTGGTCAAATGACCACTGTGGAAAAGCCCTTACAAGTATGTCCCACTTGTCCCTCCTGACCTCATTTTTAGTCAAACCTAGACAAATGCATATTAACTCCATACGTCCCAGTCTGATATGTTGCAGCTTTAATTTCCCTTGTTAAAGACAGATTTGTTTCCATGTTGCATTGACTTTAGAAAAACATTACATGGCTATATTACTATGTAAATTATCTAAAAATGCACTGTTTTCCTAAGAACAAAATAACAAATCACAAAGAAATAGTGTTTTGATCATGACAATTACCACTCTCTCTACTTCTGCCTGCTTGCGTTCATCTTCCCTGACATGGTCACCTTTCCTGTACCCTGGTTTCAAAAGCCCTCTGAGGTCTTCAGGTAGATGTGATACTGCCATCCTTAGACATCCACTGCATTCACTTTATTACCCAAGCATCTACATGTTCATGAAGAAATCCACAACATGTCTTATGTAGGTTTATGTGTTTATGAGTGTCTTACACATAGAATATAAGTAAAAATATACTTATTAATTATAACAAATGAATTTGTAAATGATTGAAAGTTGCATAGCTGATGAAAACCTAGATTCATGTAAACTAATTTTTATAAAATGATCACAGCAGAGTTTATTCTCTTGAAACTTTAAATTTAAAGATAAAAAATAAGATTTCTAATGCATAATAATAAGATTCACAACTACTTGGACAGTTTGAAAGTTGTTTTTTTTTTTATCCTCACCTGGGGACTTTTTTTTTTTTATTGCTTTTAGAGAGAGAGGAAAGGGTAAAGGGTGAGAAAGAGAAAGATCTGTGTGAGAGAGAAACATCAATTGGTTGCTTCCCATAAACCCTTGCCCTAGGTACTTGCCCTTACTAGGATTGAATGCACAATCTTTCAGTTTACTGGATAATGCTCCAGTGAACTGAGCCATACAGATATGGGTTGGAAAGTTTGAATTTAACCTCAGGTATATACCACTTTGTTTTGTCTTTCCCCAAATATATTCTTTAAGGGTTGGGAGTAGGTCTTTTTTTTTTTATATACCCCTTAATAGCTACGATGTGTACATAAGGGTACTCTTGCCTATTGTTCTTTCTTGTTTGTTGATACTTCCACTCCACTTTGTCACAAGACTAACATATATTTTATAAGAATCTAATATTAAGCGTTATAAATTAATTCATATTCTACATCAATTATAGACTTGTAAGTGCACTAAGGAAATTAGCCTATGATGTTCTCCCATCCTCTTAATTATATGAAATCAGGATCTCAAAGAACTCAAAATGTATTTTGAATATTCACACTTCAGCAATGATCCCTGCGTCTATTTTCTATCACATCTATTCTCCTGGACAAATGGGCGCTTGGAAGCAAGGGCTGAAGATAGAAGTGGGTGGCGTGAGCCATAGAGCACAAAGGCCAGGGAAGATGATGTTAACTTGAAAATGAAAAGTGAGGGGACAATGAGCAACTGTTGCTACCAATAAGCAGAATCAAGGGTAAGAAGAGGCAAGTAAGGGTCTGTGATACTAAATCTCAGCCAGTTGTCAGAGAGCAAAGCCAAGATTATCCCAAAAGTGTGGACAATGAAATCTAGGCAATTTACGTTTTTAAATGATTGTACTTTCAACTTTTGTAAGATTGATTTGTTTTACACAAAAGTTCAGATACAATGAAACTGATGATGAGAAATTCATTATATATTTTTAGCCATATTTGGTTTTGAATAGTTTCACTCACTTTCTTTTCTGGCTGTGTATACCTAGACACAATAATAAGGAAAATTGGGGTATTCTTTCAAAAGAGGGAAACAATTCCTCAACCTCGTTCCAAGAGCCTTGCAGGAGGTATGTGTTATTATACATTCTACATCCTCGGTTGCAAGCAAACAAAGATGACCCAGGTATTTCCTTATTCAATCCTGGAATAGGCTTGATTCAGAGGAGACATTGTCTGTGGAGATAACACTACTCTCAGGCGTTTTGTGTGCTCCAAAACGCCTCCCCGATATCCTCCTATCCTAGCATTTAGCACAGAGTTTACTTCCTCTACAATTCACTTATAATGAATTGTGTGTTATAAATTTGCATTCTTTTTATACTCATAATCAGATATATGATTGCATTTAAAAAACAAGGTGTGTCAAATAAAGTGCAAATTTATTCAACATGAGTGACTTTTTCTAGCCATTGAGAATATTATGATGTAAAATAATGCAGATTTGGCCTTGAGAACCTCACAATCTGCTACAACAAAGATGATCCACATAAGCAGTTTTACAGACTAAAGAAGTCATTTGATGTACTCAATAGAACTAAGCTTCATTTAGCTCGCGGATGAAGTCTCAAATGGGTGATGTTATATTTTTTTTCTCAAGACATGTTTATGATTGCAGCAGCAAATTAAGTTACCATAAAGTCTGAACAACATTATTTCCCATGTCAGGTCTCTCCACGCAAAGGAGACCTGGAAATGCAGGTTTAATGACTCATTCAGGAGCTGACAAGACTCCCTAAATTTGTGTTCCCTTTAAGTTTTACCCAAAGCGTGTAGAAAATAGGAAGACCAATTAATTTTTCATATATGTCAACAGTATTCTACTTTTGCTTATCTTTCTCCCCTAATTCAAGTATAAATTGTATATTTTCTTATCCTGGGTTTGATGGAGTCCAGCTTTGTTACTGTTTAGAAAAAGTGTACGAATTCCTTATTTTTACTGATGTTTATGGCTTGGCAATAAAAAAACCCTAGATACTTGGGACATTTGTGTCAGATAGAATTTATTGATTCTTCCATATGTTTAATTATAAAAACAATTTAAAATAACCTACAGACCAAAAGGTGTTATTCTTTTAAAAATATATCAAATGTAATTTTCTAAACATTATTTTGCCTTCTCGACTAGCTACTCTCTGATTGTAAACGATGGCAATCACATGCCACAGCCACACTGTCTAACTCCTGTTAACCACGCTGACTGATTGTGGCTTAAGAAAAAAGTTATATATATGAACATATATGAAATATTAATATATATTTCATACACATGAAACTCAGCATTCTGACAGTTTAGTCACTGCTATTCTACTCATTATTTGTTTTCCATTTTATAGATCTATGTCACATGTGAGGTCAAATACAAGGACAAATACTTATTTATTTATTTTTTACTTATAACCATTTACTTTTTTAGGGTCAAACTGTACCAATAAAGGTATGCAAAGAGCGTATCAAAATCCTTAGCAAACTTTACTTCAACTAATGCTTCCGTTTAGTGCGTGTGACACCTCCTGACTTAACACCAGCTTTTCCAAGTTTGGCCTCCAAATATTACTCTGTGTACTTATCCTAGCAGCTTGTCCATTTCCAAACTAATGTCACAAATTGCTAGTGCCACCTATTAGTGGAAGTGTAGTACTGCAAATCAAAGGGTAATGCCTTTAAATAGCACCTAAGAAGTCATGATGGGTAAAATGCAGCCCAAGACTCACACTTGTTCTAATTTATGTTTACAGCTGCTGGTCTTTTAAAAATAAGCTTTCACTGCATGCACTAAATTTACATACTGTCATGAGTTTGGGGGATTTTACCTACAAATTTACATTAATGAATCATTCATCATAGGTTTTTTTCCATAACGTTCTGATAAGCGTGATGTTTTAATCAATTAATATGTAACTTTCCATGATATATCACGACTTTTGCAAGTGAATGTCATTAGATAATGATCAGTTAAAAATTTGTTTTAGTACTGGTTTTTCTGGAAGATTTTTGAAAACTTCAAGTATGAATGTTATTTAAAATAGGGCTGACTTTAGATTCAAAAATTCTCTAAAAGAAGAATATAAAGGTATGATGCTCTAAGCTGTGGAATTGTGATATGTAGATGGGCCACTGAAGTTTAAATGAGAAAAGTTGAGATAGGAACTTTACTATATAATTCTGTATAATTCGCTTAAAGTTCACGATAACTTAATGTCAGTTAGAGTGCATATCTGAAATACAATGATATATTCATACTACGCATAAACAGATTATGCTTTGCCACCAATAGTTTAATTTTAATTTTGTTACTAGGAACAGATGCAATATTATTAATTATAATTAAATGTAGTCCTGAAAAATCCTTCAATTGAATTGATTCTTAAATATGGAATTTAAATATAATTAACTAAAAAACCACAAGATATTTTTTACTTATATTTTTTGACTTATGTGTGATAACTAAAAATAACAAAACAAATAGAAATCAGTTATCACATATCTATACATCTATTTAGCTGCATAAACACCCAGGGATTTTACATCGCTGACAGGAGTGGAGCTATAGAAATAATTTATATGAAGAGAAATAACAATATAAAGTTAAAATTGAGAAGAATTATCTCTTCCATTTTCTCAGGTTTACTTAAGCTAGTAATGACTGAATATCATTATCAAAAGTTGGTGGGTTAGAGGCTTAGACAGGATGGTTTTGTGGTCTCAGTTATTTTCCTACTTGCTAAAGTCTACATTGTATAAATTAATGTTTCAAAGACCAAACTGGTTGGCAGCTTTAAACAGAGAAGCCACAAACTGAAGACTTTCACTAGCCCTCATTTGATCTGACCAGCATTGAGTCACCAAGTGTCTGATTGAGAATTTTTTTCTTTTCTTTTTTTATTATTTTGCCAGAATATAAAGAGTGGGTCAAAAGTACCTTTACTGTTGTTCATGTGGAAAATAATATCACAATTAATAAATAATAACACAAAAATAAACTCCTGTACTCAGAACTTCAAACCTACTTTTGCCCCACCCTGTACTTGGAGAATAAATGAATAAAAATTCTAGTTCTCAGTGTACTTAAATAGAGACTTCAGAATCTATATATGATTTTTCAAGTTAATAAAATTTGAGAAGAAAAGGCCATGTTACATAAGAATCAGCAAGTGAGAGAACTGAGGCCAAATATGAAGTGACATTTGGATAAAAAGTATTTCAAATAATTTATAATTTCTTTGCTTTTGGTGTATAGTATACATATATATTATACTATATACACACACACATTACATATATATGTACTCTATATATATGTATATATGTACTAAATGTGTGTGTGTGTGTGTGTGTGTATCCTCCTACACATTTCATTTTAACTGTGAGGAGATTTTTAGTATAACATAAATTTCATTCTACATCATTATGTAAATACTTGAGATACCATTGAAAATTTCCATGGGACTAAAAGATCATATATATGTATTTTGTGTATGTGTGTGTGTATGTATAAGATCATTATATAAATTTAAAATGTAAATATATAAGTATATAAATAAAAAACAGTACTAAAACAATATAAATATATATATAAATTTAAAATAGGATTGCTATTTTAAATCAATGACAATTTTATTTGTAATGCATTTATTACATTTTATAACCTATAGCTTGCCAGGATTACTTTACTCAGCTATAAAATATTAATATAAAGTTTTGTTATTTATATATTCACATATTCATATATTCATATATACATTATTTATATGTATGTGTCTTTATGCTTTGGTAGAAGTAAAAAAATTCTCTGAAAAGTCAACAAGTATAATAAATAATAAAGTAAATACTTATTCATATTAATTAAATTTTAAAGTGATCCTAATACAATGAGTAAAGACAAATTAAAAATCTTCTGTAAATTTTACTTCATAATTTTTTATTTAATATTATCTTCTAGAATCAGAAAACATCTATGAGAATTTTGATTTAACTGATAATCTTATTCTTAAAAAAAGAAAAAATAAAACTATTTGACTCTTGGAAATGTAGCTTTAGAGAGTATGAAAAGAAAGCCTTTATAATACCTACCACTTTTTCAGTGCTATTTACTAAGTCCTGCCTATGAAGGTAAAGTTAATGCATTGATTTAACCTTTGGATCCACATGATCACCATTCAGACTTGCATGTGTCTTTGATTTCTACTACAACTGAAGCACACAATGTCCTGGAAAAGCTCATTACACTGAGTGATGGAACATTTGTCATTTGTTTAAAACCCCAAACCTAATTTATTTCCTTGTGATTTTCATAGCTTTTTTCCTGAAGTCTTCATTGTACCACACATTCCAAAGGAAAGATTACATGATATTCTGGTATTTCATGAGAAAAGTGAAATTTGACTAGTTTTATAGGGAAAATAAACTGCTATGCACCATTTTGAAAAAGAAGTATTTTAACACTTAGCTATGTTACATGTATTTAAGGAAGGCAAAAGTATCTCTGAGTGAATGTTTCTTGAGGATAATTTGTATGTGACTGTCGAGATTTACAGAGTTCTCACATTTGCTGCCCCCACAAGGATTCTAAATCAGATTGGTTCAGAGGAAAAGCCAGCATACCCCATTTTTCTAATATTATCACTTCCCCAGATGGTCCTCAAACATCTATTCATTCCTTTTTCCTAGAAAGTAAAGAGGTACCTTATTAGATATCTATGTACATCCATTACAAAAGCTGCCTCCTTGTTCTTCTTTTTCTTTCTCATTTAACATATCAAATCTCTTTTATCCCTTACCAGAAAGTAAGCACAGTGATTGCCTAAAACTTTGTCTTGGAACTTGAGCAATGAGAGAATTACTGGTGGATCTTTGAAAACAGTGGCCATGGGAAATTAGGGTTGGCAGGGATTTAACTCTTCATGAATCATGCTGGAATATTTTTAAGGGCAATGCAGTGGAGGTTTTAACTGTGTTTGACATCTAATTAAGGAGGGAAAAGAAACAGCTAAAAAATGTCTATTTTAGTTTAGAAACAAAGTATTGATAATTGGCAACCAGGTCTTTGCTTTGGCAAAACAAGTGTATGAGGAGAGACAAAAAGGTAATGACAGACCAATAAAATAACAAGAAAAATTGCTTGGGCCATTCCTTTTGTTTTTCTTGCTGTTGCTCATTCCACAGTTTATTTTACCAAATTGCCAAGCTCTAGGTATATCAATAGAATTGTTATATAGCTGTAGGGCAGTTTTTGATTTAAAGGAAGGCAAAACTTATTATAATGGATGCCATTGCTAAAATGAACTCATAAAGATAGTGTCAAATATATATACCTTGTCAATATATACAGCTTACTTCATCAGATAAGTTTAAAGCATGTATTCATAACAAAGAGCTATTCTAATTAAATGCTGTCTTTTTAATATATAGAAAGAACTGGTACCTCCTCTATAATGGAAAACAATCCATTACCAGGGAAATAAAATCCTTGCAAAATAAATAAGGATAATTCTCAATTCTTATTTATTTTACAACTTAATTAGCACTTTAGACAAGTAACTATAATTGTAATAGATTTTGTATTTCAAACTTATTTTAAAATTATAGTCATTCACATCTTCAAGAAGTAAAGTTGCATGCAAAACTTACTTATAAGGAAGATAAACTCGCATAAAGTGGACCATCAACCTAAGGGTTATTTGATGACATCCTCTCAAAGAGTGAAAATAGCAAAAACTGGTGAAAACACAGATGTCATAATATTATATATTATAAATAATTTAAAGACAGTTACTAAATAGAGACATACTAGAGATTTAACTAAATATTCAATGGTGTCTATATATTTTTTAATATCTTAGATGAGTACAATTACAATTCTATTTGCTGTTGTATAAAATTCACTCCCATTTTAATAATCAAGAAAATATTACACCAAAATAAATTATTTTCCAATTCAGTGTATTTTATCTAACAAGTATTAAATCCAAATAATCACATTTAATAGGTGTCTAATTTTCTAATTCAAAGTGTGAAAATTACATCTCTCTTTCCTATTTGTGGTCCTCATTCACACTAGAGCATTTAGAGAGCTCATTCCCATTATGTGAAAATTAAAGAATCTGTTTTCTGGCATAACAGCAATATACAGTATACGACACTTCTACAAGATAGTTTCAATAAATTTGTTTCATGTTATAGGCTAAAAATGGAATATAACTGAAGCTTCTCATTGCCCCACCCCCTATTCTAGAAATCTGAGAATCGTAAGAAAGCAACACCTTAGAGAGTAAAACTACTTGAGTTAAAATAGTTTAATCTTAAATTCCACTTTAATAATATCTCAGTTGTATAAATAGTTTCTTCCACTAAAAGTTGTATCTCTTATTTTGGAATCCAAGTTAGCATTGTTTTATACATCCATTTATAAAAACCTATCTAAACAAATATAGGACAAATATTTTCTTTAAAACCCTCATTAAAAAACAAGCATACACTTTAAACTATAACCAAATAAAGTACTAGCAACATGATAAGCCTTTTATTTTCTTTTTAAAATGTATACATTTTTTTTACAAAAGAAGTTCACACAACTAGTTCTACAACTAGGAAGTAATGTATCTTCATTTCTCACTGAAGTACATGTGGAATTAGAATAACATTATATTTCAAAGGCTTTTGTTTTACACCAATTAACCAAATACACAGTCTTTTGTACAATCATAACACACTGTAAGAAAATCTAGTCTGTTCTATCCAGTTTATGTTCTCTTGGCAAACCATGATCTACTGCTTATGTTAAGCATCTGATTGTCAGATTTGAACAAACTGAATATTCATGAAGATGATTAACCATTTAGTGTCTAAAACTAAGAAAATACAATTTATCATAATTATTATTGGTGAGGCATGCATGTATACAAAGAGACCATTTTGCAATAGTAGTTTTAAAAAATATTTTAAAAGTAGGGTCAGAAAAAAATTAACAGAGCATATGATCACATATACAGATCAGCATTTACCAGGCATTCAGCTCCTCTCTGCAAATGTGATTAAATGTTCTTTGTTTGCATTTAAATTGTCATATCAAACAGAAGACACGCTTTTATAGAAAAGTGCTTAAATCATCTCAGAAAGACACACACAGAGTAATATAGGTTCCCTAGGTTAAACTGAAGGTTTTATGGTTTAGATTGGGAGGGAATTCAAGGAATAAAAAGGGGGGTGGTGGTGCGGAGGGGAATCACAAAGCTAGCCAAATAAAAGAAGAAGCTAAAGATTTACCTTTGTAGGATAATTTCAGCCTTGGCACGTTGTTCTTCCCATTTTGATAGTTTGCTCTTGCTGTAAGTAATACTCCCCAGAAAAGGCAGACAACCTTAGTGAAGCAGCCCATGCTGCAGACGCTGTAGGTCCCTATGCTGCTTCAGGCTTCCCTCCTGTATTGTGCGGCCAGAGAAGTTCAAACAATCTGAAAACTGGAGGTAACAGGTGATTTAGGTCAGTTTCATTCATAAATGCAGACAATCAAGACTTCACCGCAACACTAACACCTCTTCTTCTGCAACAGTCACTGAAGCACAGAAACTTCAAAACCTCCAAAAAAAAAAAAAAAAAGCGAGGCAGGCACCGGATAATGAGGCACAACTGTTGTGTGGAAAGAAAAAAAAAAAATTAACAAGGGCTGCTGCAGTGGTGCTTAAGAAGCAGTTCCTTTTATCTAGGCTCCTCTGATAGCCGGTGGGGACTCTAATCCTGCTCCCTGCTTCATTCGGCTCCGGGGAAGCAGAATGAAAGGGAAACAGAGAAAGAGAGAGAGAGAGAGAGAGAGAGAGGAACCGTGAGCAGCGCGTACTTTTCCTGTACACATGTAGGGAGAGATGACACAAGATCCCACAGACAGGTTTTCCCAACACTCACTAGACTGGCTGACAATGGGAGAACAGGCGAGCTCAACCCACTCCCCTTCCCTCCTGTCACAAAACACATGCAAAAAACATCTCATAGAGATTAGAGCCGGGAGCAGAACCCTCCAGCGTGCCTGTGAAAGGCATGTAGCTATAAATTTACTTCCCAAGGCAAGCATTGTTTTATAGCCATTTTAGGTGCAATTTTGATTTAAAAAATCTGAATTCTGCTACCTACATAATTTATAACTCATGCTTATTATATAATTCTGCTGAACTTGTATATTATCTGTGCATATGTATATGTATGTAAGTATGTATAAATATATACATATACATATGTGTATGTGTGTATCTGCATATCCTTTCATCAATATAACTTTAACCACTGAAGCTTTTAAAGCCTTGTTAGAGATCGTTCCCTCCTCCCTACAAGCCCACTTGGCTCAACCACCCCCTTCTCCGCCCCACTGCAATTTCAGCAAAGAAATTCCTAGTAAAGCCCATTTCAACAATCAGTTCAAGACAAATATAGGTCCACTGAGAATTATAAATTACAACAGAGTATTCTCAAAAGGATACTCAGAATTTAAAAACATCTATGGTTTTCCAGCTTCTGGAATGCTCTGGTTAACATTTTTAATGCATCACATCTCATTAATTAAAGCCACTTCGAGTTTTGGTTTAAAGAGCAGAGGAAGATGACAAAGTTCACCGAAGTCCCTGCTGAGTGTTCGTGCTGAGGACCAACATGAAGAGGATATCTCTGTGTCTTCATGAGCTGATAAGGGTTACTAAATTTTCTGTGGATGCATGCACGTAATCAGGCAGTCATACATCATTAGTTCTTCTGTAGATGGGAATGGGGATATACAGTCTAAGATGTTTACATTTCCTCTTCTATTTATTTTTTTTTAATTTTCCCCCAAAGCTGATATTCTTACAGGATTTGAGTGGGTGAGATATAGAAACTAACAGGACAGAACTTTCCCTTTTTTACTGTTTACTCCCCAAATCTTTCTGCCCTGCGCTCTTCCCAGCCTCCGCCCCCATAAATATGGACACTTGAAACACAGAAGAGAGAACTCTACTTCAACAATACAAACATTTCTTATCTGAAAGCAGAGGGTGAGTCTTGCAGTTGAAAACATAAACACTCATTTAAAGTGGTTTAGTAGTCTTATTAAAAAAATGATCTGAGCATTGTCACTACAACTTTGATTCCCTAATGTCTACAGACCAATAGAGAAAGAGCACCCCCCACCCTGTGTGTGTCTGTGTGTGTGTGTGTAGGTGGAGGAGGAGGAGGAAGAGGAGGATGAAGAGGATTTAAAGGGGGGAAATGGGGGAAGGGGGAAAGCAATTGTCTCTCTACTACACTAGATTGATTCATCAAACCGACCAGTATTGTATTTGTCAGTTTCCACAAGCCAACTGATCAGTCAGTATTGTTAAGAAAATCAAATCCAAAAATAATGTTGATTTTACTGACCCCCACACTTGTTATCCTGAGCACTTTTCACGCTCTAGGCAATGGATTAAGGCTACAAATGACAAGAGGCTTGTCTGTCTTCCATGGATTACTCTCTATAGACATTCATTCTGTAAAGGAATTCATGCCACTTTGGGATTATTTAAAGGACCAGACTAATGAATTATCCCATTGAAATATCACAAATAATCAGTTTAAATACTTTAAATAATTGTACCATTTTCCTTAATATATATTTTAAGTATCTTAAATTTTTTTTCTAGCTCTTGTTACCTAGAATAGGAGAGCAAGTTTATATTTGTCAAAACTGAATAGGATAAACAAATTTAGAAATGTATCGATTTCACTAGCGTAACGACTAATCCTAAAACATTTTGATGTGTTCTGGGAAAAATAAAAGGTTGTAGGTAAAATTCAGTTAAAAGAGGGTTAAAATAGACTCATGGCAAAGAAAGACATTCAATCTGGATTTCAAACCACAAAATCCGGACAAACTCATTTCATTTTGTAAAACAAATAATTTAACGTTGAAGCCTAGAATTTAACACAGACACCTCCACGTTTAGATACACACATGTAATTTAAAAAAAAACAAAATAAAACTTTGGTATATTTAATTATATTTGATATTTGTCTTACTCTCAATTTTTATGATCCTTGTGTCCTTTTGGATGTTTGAAAATTTAATAAATTCACATTTACATTTACAAAAATTATCTGTGTAATTTTTAATTAAAAATGTAAAAATAATAAATTATTTAGGCAAATATAACTGTCCTGGAATGATTAAATTATAAAATAGTGAAAAATGGACAACTACATACAGTGTGTTTAAAATGTGATTGAAAACAAAGGAACAAAAACAAACTACGTGACTATAAAATACTTTTAAAAAGTTTTAGGAATCTTATATGTTTACTCCTTTCAATCTTTTAACTTTGGCCAGGGTTAAATAAGGTCATTTTCAACTTTTTTTTTTTTTAATCACCAAATAGGTGAGAGGTAATCAAGGTTAAAGCTATTTTTCTACAGAGAGGGGTGGAACTGGGTGGGTGTTTATCAGCACTTATAAAATCTGGCTGCATGTGTGACATGTAGATTTTGATTCACTCCTTTCCCCACCCCTACCCCCATCCCCCAACTGCAAGGAACATCATTCCCTGCTCTGAGAATCTGTGACCTAAGCCTTGACATTATCGGGTCTGCTAAATATGTCACCTTAACCATAGAGTTTACTGAATTTACTGCTTTTTAAAAGTCAGAAAAGTTATTGATCTTTTAATGTTGAATTTAATTTGTTAAAGGTGAAAATGCTATTTGCTTCTTTCTCAAGGCAATCTCCCTATTTTCAATTACTTTTTAACCCACAACCTACATCATGTGGTATAATTAAGTCTACTTGCAACTGAGTTTCTAATATCTTCTTATGTTTCAAGTTTTCAGATGTGATTAACTCCTATGACAGAGTCGAATTTGAGCAGGTGCCTAATATGATGATCACGCTGTGGTATACATTTCTGTGAAATGAATCACTGGTTTTTAACCTCACCCCACTCTGTATTGAAATAGATTACAAAGACAGCAGTTTTCTGGGTGCTTTGCTTGATTTTCTAGAGAAAGAACACTTTCAACTTCACAACAAGTTGGTTAACTCTTGCTTTTCGGTAAAATACTGTATAGTCATAAAAGACACATATTAAAGCATTTGTGCATTGCAAATGTATTTCTGACCTTTTGATGAATTGCATAAAAACAATGTGTATATTTCTCTAATTTTGCTATTTCTTATAAAACAAATTGGGATGACCATAAACATTGCAATTTAAGAGCAGAAATTATTGTCCTAATTTGTGAGATGGTCTTCCAAGCGCTTCCCTAGATACTCTGAATCTTTCTGTGAATGGTAGGTGAAAACATTTGCTATATTTGTGCATAAAAGAATATAGGAAAATATGTATAGTTTAGATGCACTTAGAAGATTTAGTGGTAAATGTACATAAAGTTATGGTCATTTTATTAAATGCCCTAGCCTCTCCCTGCAATCCCATTCCATCCCGACCCCATTTTATTGTGGTTAGATAGAGGAACACCCACAAAGCGTGACACTGACAGAAGTAGATGATCTCTGTAAGAAAAATTACTGAGTTAAGACTTTCAAAATGAGTTGGTTTACCAGTTTTTCTAAGAAACAACATCAAGGGGGAAAAAAACAATATTCAAAAGAAATGGAAAAATATCAGTACTCTTTCCAAGATGTTGTTCAGTTGAGTTATGCGAAAAAAAAAAAAAGAAAAGGAAAACCTATATTAGCTTTTATCCAACACCTGTTATTTCCTACTTTTTCCTTCAAGAGAATGCTTCATTAGTATATGAGGAAGGTCTACAATAACAGAAGTAAAGTAAATGTCATAGTCAAACATTTGCCCTTGTTGTGATATCTCATGTTGGAAATTCATTTTTAATGAGGGTTTTTCTGGTACAGGGAATTTGAACCTTCTTTTTTTAAAAAAAATGAATTGTGTGGGTGAAAACATTCTTTCAAAGATCAGAAGACATTCTATTAATTGGAAAAATGAAATAGTTGATGTATTATTCATTTCAGCCAAAAATGATAGCTATTTAAGAATTACTGCAGTAGTCACTGAAAACTAGGTGCAGCAGGTTAAAAGTAATATTTAAGAAATTGTTAAACTTTTCATAATTCGACCCTTGCGAGTGTTTTAATATAAGCAACATGTGAAAACATGAGCTGAGAGGAGGAACTGGTAAAAGACAAAGGGAATTCAATCTTTAGGAAAGCATTCCCTCCACTGGCCCTCCCCAACTCCCCATGAATACAGATTTCAGTAAAATAAGTTTGTTCCTCTAGATTGAATTTGTAACAGTTTGAAAAAAATAACAGTTTTGTGTTTCCTTTTTTTGACATCAATCATCAATGTTCATGATACTTTAAGGTAAGTAGGTACTTAAGATAAAAGACTCCTTGTTTTTCAAATTAATTGAAGTAATAAATGTTAAATCAATGCAGAAGGAGACCAGAAACTAGCCATTCACCTTATTTGTACCTGTAGATTTTAAGAAAAACTTAAACATTTAAGGGTTTCAAAAGTTATACGGGGAGTTCTTTAGTCGTAAGGTAAGGTAGAAGCTTCTCTTTCCTTTGGAACTTGATTTGTGCAGCTAGTAGGTGAATTTTTTTAAGTTAATAACTTTGAGTGGGGGATGGTAGAAGGTGGCCAAAACAAACAAACAAACAAACAAACAAACAAAAAACGGGGATGTAGAAAATTTTGTTTATGTTCACTATCCATGCTGCCAAAAATGGCTACAATCTAGTTGCAGGAACATGATTTATCATTCATTTTCATAAATCTTTTTTGACTGCTTAAATCAATCATATTTTCAACATTTCAAAATGTTTTAAACATGTGATTTTTTCCTTTTCCTTTTCCATCTATTTAAAGAGCTAGTCATCACTTACAGCCCCTTTATTAGATTATCTGATAAGTGAATGCAGTGTTCCTGAATATTAACATATTGAAATAATAAGACACTGAAAATACCAAAATACCTGATTTTTTTTTTAAGTGAGAGTATCTCCACCTCAACTCAAATGGAACAAGAAAGTTTTCAAGTCAGACAAAAATCCCATTGTTAATACCGATCAGCACAGACTAGGCAGTGAGGAGGAAAAAATGAGGCATCTGTGGAATACAAATGAAATGTGCAGGTTGGCCGTTGAGTGTTTCAGGATATAAAGCTATTAGTTATTTGCTCTCAGTAAAGGCATATCACACACTTTCTCACTGAATAAATAAATAAGCAGATATATACTAAATAAGCAAAGTGAAAAAATTAGGCAGTATTATTTAAGAGATTACTTTACATCTGACATGGACAAAGCAAATGTGTATAGTTTCCCTTTGTTACCCACTGAAAAGAAAGCTGCACCTCAGATGTGAGTTTAATAAAATCTCTATTATCTAGGAGTGACCTTTTAAAATGGTTTTTAAAAAGTTGAACCTGATAACAACAGGGAACAGAAATGCTGAAACCTAGAACTGAAACTCTTTGAAAGGGTTTATTATAATGGCAAAACCAACTGTTTGTTGGATGATGACTCAAAAACTATAGTGCATTCTGCTTTTCAAGGGCACAAATTTCTCCAAATTTCAAGAGAAAGGAAAAAAGAGACAAATTATTTTCTCGCATCTTCTGTATGCTCTCCAGTGTTAAATATCACTTGGTTCAATCTATGAACCCCTCATTTTCTCTACCGTGGTTTGAGGGTGGAGTTAGAATCATATGCCAGGTTTCATTTACTGCCTTGGCTACAAGAGCAGCTGTCACCTTATGGGAGTGATTAGAAAATGCCTTGTTTATTAGTTAGCAATTTTTTTTGTATTATTAACAAGTGATTTATGAAGAAAATTCAAGTCTTCTCCATTATTCCTCAGGGTCTACCCATAGAATTAATCTCTTTGAAAATCAATCAACATAAATTCATTTTCTCATCCCTGCTGTATTCATGGAAAAAGAAATAGCATCCAATATATCTAGCCTTGAATCTTCTTAAGTTACAGATCCAAGTTGAAATGGCTTTACTTGAGGACTTAAATGACAATGTGATTATTCCCTTGCTGTTTTTTTAAAGTTGTTACATGACTTTAATACCTTAAAGTACTTTAAAGACTCTCCCAGTATCTAATAGACAGAATTTTATAAAACACCTTTTGAGACATTAAAAATAATGTTTACTATATCAAATTGTGTTCTCACACAGTTTTTAACTCTATTATCTCAATTAAAGAGTTTTAGCAATTAATTATAACAACTGTCATGCTGATCATACATAAGAAAAACACTTGTTACTTTTTTAAACTTGCAGTTTTAAACAGAAAGCATATTACTGTATAACTTTGTAGGAATAACATTTGATTTCTTTTTTATAAACTCAGTTTGGTGGTGTTATTTGGACATGTGTAATAATTACAGAAGACTTCATGAGCCATGAAATCTATTACAGTTCTGTTAAGGAAAAATAAAGACACTTAGGGAAATAAGGAAACTAAATGTGAGTGAATCAAGCTAAATGTGGCAATCTATTTCCTGGGCTGTCAATATAAGTTGTAGACTTATAACTTGTGCTTGTCACTGTCTATAACCTAACTTGGTACCAGAGAAGTAATTTTAAATATATTCTTTTTTTTTTTACTTTAAAAATCAGCCACCTTAGAAAACACTTTACTTATATTTCTTGCACTGTTTCTTTTGTATTTACCCATTCGTTTAACAAAATTTTGAGAATGGCATGGGTGTGGAACATTGTGGCTTATAAAACAAATTATAAGTTTTGAGAATAACAATACACATTCCTGGTAACTAATGTCAATTTATATATATATATATATTTTTAACTTCCTACCACAAACCATAATACCATAAAACCATCTACGAAGCTCTCTGTACCTATTTTGGCCTAGAGGACATTATCCATTTTTTTTTTTAACACATCTCACCTGCTATTTTCTTTTCATTAAAGCCTATACCTGTTTTCATTCCTCCTACTAATATCTTCTCTATTATTATGGAAGATGCTAGCTGATGACAGATTGCATATTTTGTTGGATTACTCATTATTATATACTATTGTATTCCACTAAAGTTAATCTGCCTATATCATGATATTGCTTTAGGGACTAAGGATATAACATTTGCTTACAAAATTTAAAAAAAAAAGCCTTGCATAATTTTCCAGTATCTCTGTGACTATTCTGGAAGCTCTCTCCCTTATAATTCTGTGGTTCTGTGTGTACACACCTGTTATAGCTCTTACTTTATATAATATTTCCTCAATAGACTCTAATCTCAAAGAGAGTAGAAACTTTTTCCTCATTATATTATTTTAGTTATCAGCATGATATTTGGCATAAAGTAAAGTTCAACAATTAATGAATGAATGAATTAATTAAAGAGTCAGGTAATACATGCTAAATAGTTAATATCTTATAGTTCACAAATCTCAAAATTTTAATTGTTAAGTAACTAATTCTTTGTAGATATAATTGCACTGGTTTTTTATGCTCTTATATTAAGCCTGTATTGTGGGCTGTAAACAGTAACATTAACTGGAATTCTAATTTGTTCATTTACAATGTTGCTAAAGTAACCATTAGAGTCCATAAATTAAAATGTCTGTCTCTCCTTCAAAGCATAGAAAATTTTATTGTTTTATCATTATTACTTTTATCTAATGTATATTTCATTTTAGATTAAAGGCCTGTCTTCAGATTTCTATAATCTGCAAACTATTACAGTATGTTGCTAATGCAGATGTTAATCAAAATGAACATTATATCATATTTCCAAATAGCAACAAGTTCTCATTTTTTAAAATTTAAAATATTTAGAATGGTGGTTATAAGAGTCCCAGAAAGAAACCCACTACAATTGAGAAAATGCATGTATTATGTGAAACAGGACACTGGAGTTTAAATCAAAAGATCATGATTTATAGCAACATAACTGAAATATTAGCTTCTTGGTCTAGAAATGAAATTGCTTGCCTCCTCCCCTGTCCCCTCCCCAATGGCTGCTATCATACTTGACACTGCCTAATACAAGGACATCCAGGGAGCTAGTGTTTCCAGGCAGAGTTTCCACCTCCACACGCCGTGGAGTTGGACTCTCCAGTCAAAGAGTTTGGTCAAGCATCTGATCATCAGAATGGAATATGGAGGCCGGGATATCACGTAGATATTGTTAGAGAGAAAAACAAGGATGATTCTAAAATGCTCTGTTGGAGAGTGAAAAGACAAGCCACTTGAGAGTCACTGTAGAAGGCATATAAATGTTGGATGAAAAATAAGAAAGGAGGATCTAGGCTGCTATTCATTCCATGGGTTGAAAAGTTGTCCTTTAAGTGTTACATGTTGGACTTTAAAGGCCCTAAACTTACATATCAAGTACAGCAATTTTGCCAATGCAGAATATCAAAATCAGCTCTGGCTGGTGCGGCTCAGTGGATAGAGGGCTAACCAAAATGTCTCTGGTTCAATTCCCAGTCAGGGCACATGCCTGAGTTGCAGGTCGGGTCCCCACTGGAGGGCAAGTGAGGGGCAGCCAATCAATGTTTCTTTCCCTTTCTTTCTCCCTCCCTTCCCCTCTCTCTGGAAATAAATAAATACAATCTTAAAAAAAGAATATCTAAATTAAAGTATGAAGAGCAGAGAAGGCAGCAGTAAGCAGAGAAACCATGGCTTAGGCAAAGTAGCATGAGGTTGTGCTCTCTAAAAGCCCTGCAACTATAGGCCACTTCAAATTAAAGGAGAGCAGTGTTTCACTTATTAACAATTTGCTGGTCACTCACTTGGCCAGACATGGATTTGAAATCCTCCATTTTCACAGCTTGCACAGTATGGAAAGAAATGCGTCTTTTATGGTAAATCAAGCCTTAAATTAGTGGAGGGCCCATTACCAGCACTAAATCTCCAACATGCAAGGGGTTTTTAATAACCTGAGTTGCAAGCGTCATGAGTTAGTATTTATGATTCAGAGCAAATTATTTTCCCAGATAAGTGTTATACTTAACTTTAGGAAGCAAAGAAGTTTAGGTCAACAGGTGAAACACCTGTACAACTACTATGGGAATATATCCTGCTACTATTTATACTTTAAGTCATTACATCCCATAGGTCAACGGCACTCTTTAGTATTTTAACTGTTCAACAATTTTGTTTCATGCTGCTTTCAGAACACTGGGGAACCTTGATTGGCTGGTAAATAAGTTAATTTTCCATCCTAGTGGAATGTTTTACTATAATAGTTTCAACAGGAACATTTCCCCTTTACCTTTATTACCACTGTTAAAATACGCTGGCAAAAATATGACAATGATTTATATTTATAACTATCTTTGAACAGTTTCTCAAATTTACAAATGGATACCTATTTAATGTCATTTAGATTCACAAAATGAATTGCAAATATATTAATTTACAAAAAAAGTCAATTTTCATATTTATTTTTTACAATAATTGCCAGAAGTTGAAACATAACAAAGTATGAAAATATAATTGCCACAATATGAGTAGAATTACAATTTGTGTTTTTGTGTAAGTATCAGTCCACGGCAAAACACTCTAGATTTATTGGCAATAAGAAATGGGATATGTACTGTAGATTTTAAAGACAGAATCATGTTTTATAAACCTATAAAGAATTTTAAAAGTTCATCATGGTATACTCCCTCAAAAATGCTGTGTTTTTAATGTATTTAGCAGCATTTTCGAATGTGAATTCAATAAAAGTGGAAAGCCACTTAGTCTCCTACTAAATTGAGTCTATCAGAAAGTGGTTCAAATGTCACTAATTATTTTATAGGAATAATCATGTTGTAGCTTTAAACAAACTTAAGCTTTAGTATACTTTAAGACTGAGTGCCAGGATGAAAATAAAGACCCCTCTGCTGAAATAGAGACGATTGAGTTACATTTAACAAGATGCAGGATGTGGCACTTCAGCTATCTGACAGTGGTGGGCTGTTTGCCACCCCAGCAGCTAGATCGTGTTTCCTTTGCTTCATACAATTGCAGGATAATTTCATAAAAATTACGTGATTGACACTAAAACTTTCTTTCCATTCTGATTTTTTAATGTTACCATATCCACAATACATTTGTGCTTTAAAAGTATGAGAAAAGAAAGAGAAATAAGCAAGCAATCTTACTTTGGTGAATTTTTAATTAAAGAGTTCAGTTTATTATACAAACAAGGATGACCTTTACTCTAAACGTTTTCCCTAATTGCTGTTACTTACTTATTTATTTATTTTTTGTTTTCATTAAACAGGCTTTGTGATACTTTCCAACTGCTTTCCAACTGCAAAAATGAGTGGATACTGTAAAAAAACATGGGTAATATATATTTTCTATGTTCTATTTTCATAAATATATTATATAGTAGTATCACTTCCTTACTTCATTCTATCTCGAATTTGTTTATTCCGCTCCTTATATTTAATCCTTTACACAGTTTTGCAAAATAATTTATCCTAACTGTAGTCACTGCAACAGTCATTATGCATTATTTACACATATGTAATTTATTTGGGGCATGTTATATGAATTTACTCTGTCAATAAAATGCATGTATCATGAATATATTTGTCTTTAGCAGGGCTTTAATTACCAGGTATCTTCAATGGTGAGGCTCATATGGGCTGTTTCCTGTAAAGTTCCTAGTGCAATTCCTTTCACATAATGGGTCCCAAATAAATATAAGTGAATGACTTCCTAACTATTGTCATGGTTCTAGGGTGATGAAGGATGGGGTTGGCAGCAAGAGACAAGTGGACTGTCAAAACTGTGATATTCAGATGAAAAGCAAAAACAATAGTTTAAAGAAATCTGAAGGTTTTCAGAAGAACTCTGCCCATTCTGTCAAAAACTCATTCAAAGAATTTTACATGTTCCTGAACCTATAGAGATCGGTTTGAAAAACAAATCCCAGAATTCAAAAACCTGGTTAATGACCATTTGCTTATTTAAAGAAGAAAAAATGTTAAAAATATGTTTTTAAAACTATATTTAACTATAGAAATTATCGTGTTCTAGATTGGAATATGTAGAAAAGTATTTTGTAGCAGGGTGATGAAATATCTTTAAATAATAGAATTTCATTAGGTATAGGTTTGACATAAATGGCTTTCCTTTGCCCAGTTCTCTGACCCATAAGCTAAATATCAGGTGTTATAACTTTTAAGAGCTAAGTCTTCTTCCTGTGTAAGTAGGTGTGGGAAAAATGTGTCACCCTTTTCCAAGGAAGCTGGTGGGGCTGTTGGTAGGGGAGGCAGGCGTTCCTTCAAATGCTCTACACTGAAGTAACATTGCTATGAGAGAATAAGGCTTTACATGTAATGAGGACCTTAAGACAGTGAGACAATGAAAAGTTTGCAGTTAAGTCAAAACCTTTTCTTCCAAGATTATAAAGCATTTAGTTTTATGTATTTTATAAATGCATATGTATATGTATCTGTATGTATAAATCATACACACATATATACACATTAAATGAATTCAACAAACAGGTATTGAACTTCTGTGTCAGGCAGGCATTATGCTAAAATTATAAGCAATCAAAGAGAAGTGAACACATTCGCTACCATCAAGGATCTGCAATTGAGCTGGAGAGGCCATATGAGACTAGCCTTTTAGAAGTATACACCGACAATCTCCCAGGTGCCATTCAATTACAAACTTCAAAACCTAGATCACTACTCTGTCTGTTTGAAGTATTTAGCTAGGTTGGAGTAGTTTTCAGTAATGTGTAATATTTCTCTTTCTTGAACAATACAAACTTATGTGTGATTTCTGGTATTTTATGTACAATCGGAACAGTTGACTTTGATCCACTTCCTTATTTTGAAGAATTACTCACAGATTTCGGTCTTGGAAAAAGTGATAAAGTCTATGTTCAGAAATCAGACTCAGGATATAGAGACCTGTAGATTTCTGATTACTGCATTGTAAATGGGTTTAAAAGTAAATACTATCACCCGAATCTCATTACAAGAAATGGATACTATGTATATTTAATACTCTAATATGATGTTCAAAATCTAAATAGCATGTGCTTTGCAACTAATGGGCTAGTGGCCTGCACACCCTGATTCAATGTTAAATATCAAGAAAATTATTTTGTTGTGACTAATATTTGCATTTTAAATTTGTTTTTCTTCTAAGTGTTTTATTTCATGTTTACTGGAGAGGAAATGTACTTATCTATTTTGTTAGATATACCTGAAAAGAATTTGTAATGAAATTGCAAAGCAGATTTGAACATTCTATAACATTTTCATTGATTCTATTAATTTTAGAAGTGAGACTTTCACATTCCTCAGTGGTCCAGGTATAAATGACAATAAAAAGATTTCATTATTTAACCACTCTGTGTAGTGGTGTGTGTGTGTGTGCGGGCTCATGTTTGATTCAAAAACATTAATTACATTTTTAACTAATAAACACATTAGACAGTGCAGTGTCATGAGAGAAATCCAATCTGAGCCTTATTTCCAGCTTGGGTACTAACCAGTTATGTTCAATAGGTAATTAATTTACCTATTAATATCCTCTTTATTAATGAGCTCAATATCCTCTTTATAAATAAGTTAATTGGACTAGACATATTCTACCTTTGGTTCTATCTAGTGCCCAAATACTCTATTCAAAAGTGTATTTCCAAACCATAGTGTGAAATTTATCATTTAAAATATTAACAATATTGAATTATTTTAGTTAGAAATAAGAATTTAATTTTGTTCAGGTAAATTTCAGTTGGGGAATAAGATATAAAAATATATTATATAATATTCTCATTAAAACATTCAAAATATCTATGATTACCACAATATCAAAAATATTAATTTATTAAATGAAATATATTTCTAGTTTTCTAGTATTCCTCTTATCCTAGTCTCTGAAGAAGGAATTCTGGATTAAAATCTAATTACTTGATTCTGATGTTAAATGTAGTTGCCATGATGCAGAAGAATTTGGCTGAAATTAAGGTTTCTGGAGAGTGTTTACTATTCCTATCATTTTGGAAAGAAAAGTTAAATTTCTCCCTTAGAGAGGGTTAATAGAAATCATAGACTTGTTTTCAATTTACAGTCCTCTCATTTGGTTACACTGAAATATGCATTTACTGGAAAGGAAAACAATGCTACTGATCATCATTTTAATTCAATTTATTTTGTTTGCTATTTAGTAGTCATTCCGAGATACTAAACTAGTTGCTTTGGAGAAGAAAAAATGAATATAATATGAAATATGAATATGAAGATATGATTTTGCCCTTGAGGAGGTCCCAATCAAGTAAAGTTACAAAAACATACAAACACAATATGCTAATTGCTCAGACAGCACAGGTGGTAGGCATTTAGCCCAACTGGGATTTTAGGGAGGCTTCCTGTGGGAGATAGTGCCCGAGTTGAGTCTTAAATGATGAGCAAGAGCAGGTGAAGAAAGATGAGGAGGTCCTGCCAGGGCTTCTACCAAAGCACAAAGCCACAAAAGAGGAGCACATGTGTGAGTGCAGGAAATGGGAGCAATTTTGCTATTAACACGGTGTAAACTGCAAAGAGAAGAGGAAGGAAAAATCATCAGGGGCCGAATCAAAAAGTTTCTCTATAGCCAGGCTTGTAATTCTAATATGGGTGGTGAGAAGGCACAGAAGAATTTTAAAGAGGAGGAAACCATAAATAGATTTGTTTCTTAGATAAATGAGCCTGGTTGCAGTGTGAGGGATATAATTACTAGCAACAAGCATGAAGGTAGAAAGGCCAGGTAGGTTTCTATTGAAACAGTCTAGACCAGAAGTGACAAGGCTCTGAAACATGGCAGTAGATTATGAAAAGGAGAGAGAGAGATCACATGAGGGAAATAGAAAGGAGGTATGCTAGACTTGACGAAAAGTTTGACTAAGGGAAGGATGGAGAAGTGGAGTTTTATAACATTTCCCATAATGTCATTACAATAAGGAAAATATTGTATTGTAAATAGTACAATTATTTATAATAATTTCTATGCTTATGACACAGATAATTAGAGCCACTGACTAATTCTAGCAAGAGAAGAGGAGCAGGTATGCCTGAGGCAAGAGAAGGGAGTTCAGTGGTGAATTCTTTCGTTTTGAGATCACTCACTACATAGTTGAGGTACACGTATGCAGTTTGGTAAATTAGTTTAAAGCTTAAATGCTGGAGACAAAGATTGGGATATATGTGAGAGTTAAATTTAACTCAGAGATGAAAAGCAGGTTGAGGACAGAGCTCTGGATGGCAATAAGGAACAGGAGGACCCCAAGCAAGTGAATGAGACAAATAACCAGGGAAGGGCAGGAAAGTAATGTCATGGACACCCAGGTAGAAACTTTTAGGAAGGTCAGCCAAATGTGGGAGAGGGCTTGTGGAAGCTGAGCAACACAAGTTCTATTTGAAGTCATGGGATGAAAGTCACCATTGTACCATGCAAGAACAGAGTGGGTGGTGGGAATAGAAGCCAAATCGCAGTGAGTTTTGGGAAGACCAACTGCAAGAGAAATAATCAACCAATAATTAACTGATTTTTGGCTAATCAGTTCTCTCCCTGTCTCAAATATGAAATGTTATTTAAAAATTCTTTACTGTAATAGAATTTTGAATTCACCATGAAATGGAAACATCTCTGAAAATGGAAATTATTTAGAACATATAACAGTTTTCATTTATCATCACCACATTGAGAAAAATAATTTTCTTTTATTGCAAATGATTTGATTTATTTCTCCATTGACCTCAAATTGTTTTGCAGGATCCTCATAGAAATTGATTCACAGGTCACAATGTAATACTATGCCCTTAGCTTTTATTGTAGACCGATGTAACAAATAATCTTATGAAGAACGCTTTTCCAATGTCTGCAAAACCACTATTCATTATATTAGTCAACATCTCAAATAATGATACATATGATAAATTCCTACCAGAATTTAGTGCCAGGAAAAGTTTTCCTTTTTTGAAGAACTGATACACTTTTTATCAGTCAACGGAAATGTTTTCCCTTTTAACCTCAGCTGATGAGAAGTTCAAAGTGAAATTTAATGCTCACATGAAGAAACCAGCTTTTTCTAGTTTCCTAGCTGATCTTTAGAGAGTACCTTTTCCTTTCTTTTATGAGTTTTCTTGTTCTGTATTATTTTAATCATGTCTGTATGTCCATGTGTATGTATGCTTACTGAAGTCCTCTATAAATGCTATTAGAATAAGAGGTGCAATTAGCAATAGCAGTAAAAATGATAGTAATACGTATTTGGTCAGCATTTTATTTCACTTCTTTTCTTCCTTCCTTTTGAAGGTCTTTTTTCCCCTTCCACACAAACCCATGCATGTGTTGTTTAAAGAAATAAGTATTTTTATATTATTATAATTAAAATCTTTCTATGAATTTTACTTTTATCAATTATTTTCTTCTTTTTCCATACACTTAGTTTGAAGGAAAGAGATGTAATAGAATTCAATTCTGGCTTGAAAAGCATTAACTATTAATTTATTTTGCTTATATTTACTGTTTAATTATACAATCCTGAACCTGGTACAAATTAATACAAATATCTGTGGTGATTTTTCTTACATTTAGCTGAACTTAGAACATCTTAAGTTTGTGACCCAATTCGGACTGATTTTATGACCTTCTTTTCGAACAGCAAGCACACTTTTTGTGTGCGCTGCCCTTACTCATCATTATTCCTAAACAGACTTGTGTAAGACTAGTGCAAGGAGTGGCAGGTGCAAACAAATGAATACAAATTATACTCGAAGTTATGGGAAGCTTACAGTTTGAGAATAGGCATGAGAATTTTAGAAGAGGCTTTGATATGAGAATTAGTAAAAGCTGCTTCTTTTTTATATGAAATCCCAAAATATTCTAATTAGTTAAATACCTTCCCATTCTCCATGACCCATCTCTATTGTCATCTTGTTTTTCAACCCTTTCCTAAAACTCTGGACAATTGTCTGTACCTACTTCTTTTGGATTTTTGACACGATTTGTTAAAATATACTAAAATGGTTTATTTAAAAATCTGCTTTATTTCTGTCTTCGCAGAAAGGAATTATGTTTTTTGCCAAACAATAAAAGAAGTATACAGTAGGTACTCAATAAAGACTTTTTTGAAATCTGAAATATATGAAAAAATGAAGCAGACATTTGGGTGAAAACTGCAGAATAATGGGGATAATTGTCAGTCTGGATTTGAACACTAAAATACTTTACTTTCTGATAGTATTTTATTTTATTTTTTGATGTGGAGTCTCCAGGCATTGATATTTTATTTTATTTTATTTTATTTTATTTTATTTTATTTTATTTTATTTTATTTTATTTTATTACTTTTTAAATATTATATTGTTTATATTATTATAGTTGCCCCAATTTTTCCCCCTGAGAAAAATGAGTCCCAGGAAAATTTTGAAAAGCCGAGAAACAAATCTTGTCCTATTCAGCTGACACTAACTCACCATATTGCTCTGGAGTGGTGATGCACAGTCGACTCTAAAATATCACATAGCTCCCAGGACCAGAAAATCTAAACTGAATCTGATGAATGCATTAGCATAGTGCACATAAAAATGTGCAAACCACAGGGAGGTAGAGCAGCCATGGAAGCACCAAGAAAAAAGACCCAAAGACAAATGGTTGTAGTTGCAGCCCTGGGATTCCCCATGGAGGTTCGCCTTCTGAAAGGGGTGGTCGAACCTTTTTAGTTGCATGCTGCTCCTCCCTCACCGTGACGCCCTTCAGCCTCCGAGTGCATGTGCTATGACCTTCCCTTTTTCTGGCTCCAAGCATTTTGCTTATAAGGAGAGAATGTGATCGTCATAAAGACATGAGCATTATGGGTTGTGTGACATTTAAGTTTCTTAGTGTACTTTAATAATAAATATTCTGCTTGATTACACACTGGTAAAACACATTAGTTTTTTTATTGCCCACAATAAGCCATATGCTAAAGTAGACACTCTTGCACTGATAATTTTAATCCTCACGACAGTACCCTGTAAGACAAGGAGGTTTTTCCCATTAAACTCATGACAAAGCTGAATCTTGGGCAAATTAAGTAATTTGATGTCTGACAACATGGTTCAAATTGCATTTTAAAACTTGTTCTTGATACAGTTACAACCCAATTGGACTTATGTTGGAATGTCTAGTCAGATAACATGGTGACAATATTAGGTATGTAAAGACTTTATGTTTATTTAAAATTTAGTTGCATTATGAAAGTAGACAAACATGCTGCCAGCATTGCCTTTGATTCAAATATATTTATAAAAATGATAGAATACTAGAATGATAAGGAGAGAATATTTTATTCCAACTTCACACCCACAAAGGAATAGCTGAATTATATGAAAGTCAACTTCTCACCTTGGAAGAGGTCCTCTAACCTCTGATTCTTGGACATCAATAGTCAAAAGCCAAGCGTTTCTGTGCTCTTTGCTGACATGTTCTTCCCCCGAATAGCTGCAATGTCCTTCCCTCAAAGTTACATACACTCCAGAGTTACATTCCCAATGAGGTCACATTTGCCCGGACCACCCGACTTAAAACTGTAACCCTTATTTCTGTTATCTAACTCAGGTCTATGTTTCTTCAGAACCCTTATTACCATCCAACATACACATTTTATTTATTTGGATTCTGTTTGCCTCCCTCCTTTAGAAAGTATTCCTCGTGGTTAATCTGTTTTATTCTATAACCCCAGCATCTGGTACATGGTAGGTGTTACCAAATATTTATTGAATTCATGAATTTTTAACACATGTAGATGTATAGCTGTGGAAAACTAGTGAATTCATTTTTCATTCACTCTGAAACAAATAATTTTTTTATGCCATAGAGAAAGCATGCAATCATTTAAAAGAGGGCTAAAACAAAACTGCTGTAACAGTTTTATGAATATATTATTAATATTACCTTGAGCTTATGGATGATTATTAAATGCTAATACACATTCATAAACAAATACTTACTTATGATATACCTTTTTGCCTTTTATTTAAAAATAACTCTTCTGATAGTGAAAAATAATCTATCCTTAGATTTACTTTTAATACCAGTTGAAAAAGTCAGCTCTTTGTATTAAGGTATTAAGAATCTATGGCAAACATATTTTAAAAGCATTTTTTCAAGATCTCTTTTTTCAAGTTTGAATTACACTGATATTTTTTGGTCAGATTAAAATAGCACAACAGAAGACTAAACTCAAGTTATGCCACTGAGATGAAGAAAGTGTGTATAGCATTGCCTCTGAGTCATGTAAGGCAGAATGACAAATGGACAATGATATACATAATGACACGGCAGTCTTTGGCTTTGGACAGAGGTCCATAAATATTTTGCACATGCTTGGAATACATGGACGTCCAGTTGACAGGCTCTCCAAGAAACTTCTAAAATTAGATACCAGATTTAAATTGGCATCAGGAATTTAATAAAAAGGGATATCCTCTGAGACTTTGAGGTCATCACACAAAGTGGTATGAATTGTGTTTTATTTAAGATTGCCTTGCAAGACCTTTTTGGAAAAATACAGTACAAAGAATTGAACAACAAGGCAGTGATTCTCTTCCCCCCCTATTGCAATCAGTTTGAATAGCAGTGGATGCGATTCATGTTAATTGTGCCAAAACAGCAGCAGCATGAATGCTAAATTATTCACCATGTTCACAAACTGTCAAATGGGGCAAATAGCCAACTATTCAAAATAATTGCAACAGAGATTGGCACAGCTGTAATGTGGTTTTAGTGTGTATCCCATATCCTCCTGAAACCCATATTCAACTCAGTGAAGTGAATACCTCTCTTTGATAGACTCAGATGAGAATTTTGATTTCATTCATAAGTATTTCAAGCAGAAATTAATTCATTTCTACTATAATTTCCTCCTGTCTAATAATTTAAAAATACCAAAATATTTTCGGACTAGGAGAAATTAGCACTAAAAAGTGAGCTCTCAAATATGTGTTGACCATGCATGGAGATGTGCTTTGTCTCCTGTCATTAAAAGGGAACAAAGTCATTAGTTCTGATTTGTAGGTCTGTGTGTTTTTATGGTAATGAATATAGTTGTAAAAATTCAAGCATGTAAAAAATTTAGCTTCCATTCTGAATTTTATGTGATAATATTGCTTGCTAGTGGTACCATGTACCATGTGGAGTGTTTTAATGGGATGGGTATTTCCAAGAAGAGGGGGAGAGGGAGAGAGGGAGAGGGGGAGGGAGAGGCAAGAGGGGAAGCATAGAAGAAAAGGACGGAGGGAATAAGGGTGAAGACAAACAATGCAAGGTTTAGAACCTTTATTTTTAAAAAAAACCTTACCTTGGGATCTTAGCTCTATTCCTTTTCCTTTTTATATACCCATTCTTCTTGCAAATAATAGTTTTGATTTTCTTTTTTCTTTTATTTTTTATTATTTTAAAATCCTCACCCAAGGATACATTTATTGATTTTAGAGAGAGAGGAAGGGAGAGAGAGAGAGAAATATCAATTGGCCGCTCCCTCACATGTCCTAACTGGGGATCAAACCCACAACCTTTTGAAGCATGAGATGCTCCAGCCAACTGAGCAACCCCGCCAGGAGTTGAAGATTTTAACTAAAGAAAATCCCATGATGGTTAATAATAAGGAAATATTTGAATGATGGCAAATATTTATTTAAGTATGATGAAAAATAGAGAAAATATGATTTTATACTGTGTATTTTCTTGATAGATTTCAAGAAGAAATTTAATCTTAAAGAAATGTTAATGATGAAAAATACAGTGATTTTTATAGATTAATAGAAGATTTAGTTTTATCTCTATAAGATGAAAATATTTATTGGTAAATTCATTCTTATCTCAAATCTTTGGTACTTACATATTTTTATTAATGTTGTTGACTCCATTTATATGTGTTGTTATTATTATTAAAGATATTTGTGCTTTGCTATAATTACAGTTGCATGTTTTAGAAGAATGATACATCGTATTTCTGCTTTTATCTCAGAATGTGAATAAACTGAGATAAAGGTAGTTCATTTTTAAAGTGAGGTCAGATAGGTGTATATATATTTACAGAGTAGTAAAATATAAGATGCTTGTTGTATATCAGGTTACAAAAAACATTTTTCTCACACAATATTAATTGATTTTTATCTTTATATTAAAATGTTCAGTTGCATTTTATGCATAATTGAATATAATTATTACTTGGGAAAATGTATTTTTATGACAGAGTTTTAGATAAGCTGTGTATTTCACAGAATACCATCAGACAGAAATATTTTGTAAAGTAAACTAAGTGTGATTTTTAATTATTTCCTGCCTTTTCCTATTGGAGGATTACAATTTCCTACCCCACTGATATTGGGCTTAGTTGCATGCCTTGTTTTGGTCCTTGAGAAATGAGCGATGCTGCTGCTGCCTCTGAACATAAGTTTTTAGAACTATCCTATGATTCCACCATCTCCCTTTCTGTGTCTCAGATGAGTATACCCCTTCAATTTGTAACCCAGGTGATGGAGACTTGGAACAGAGACAGACACAGATTACAAAACAGTATTAACTGAACAAAAAATACATCTTTTGTGATTTGGGTTTCTTTTACAACAGCAGCATTTTTAACCTAATATGACTGACATACTATTACTGGCCCATCTTAGCCAACATGAGGATCATTTTATAGTTCTTAAGTAAGGCCTCTTTTAAATTATTTCTGTTCAAAATACCCATAATTTGACACATTTATGGTATGATTCCTAAATCTGCATTTGAAGAAATGATGAGTGGAACAGTTGAGTTGCTTAACCCCCGCACCTGCCACGCAAAAGATCTGTATCCTAAGAACTAAGTTGTATATACGACACTATAATCTAGAAAGCTAAATGAAGACAAGTAGTATCCTTAGACCCGGTAACATTTATATGGAATTATATGATCATTCCTTCTGCACTTAAGCAAGTTAAGGATTCTTAGCAAGTAATCACTAGTTCTCTTACTTTCCACTACAAAATGATGTATACCAGAAATAATCCAATAATCTAAAATTGTTTAACTTTAAGGAGTAGAAGTGGTTTAACACTTTAAAATTGGAGACAATACTTCATAATTTTAATTTTTTTCCAAACAAAATTAAATATTGAAGACCCCAAATCTGCTATTTGTAGTCTTAACGAAGTTACATGCTATTCGACTGGTTTTCATTAAATAATACAAATAAATTTTATTTAATTTCTTGATTTAGCATAATTTAAAAAATAGGCACAAAGAAAAAGAAATGAGTCATTCATGATATTTAGGAATTTAAATAGTATATTGTAATATAACTGTGACATTTAGTATGATTTTACTTTTCTATGACTTATTCCTTTAATTTTTCATAACTTCCAAGAACCAAATGCACTCTAAGTGGTAAAGTAATATATTTTATATTTAAGTTCTTCAACATACTACTCTTTCTTGTCTATTTTCAATTATGTTTTGTCATGCCTTCCTGTCTTAGGATCCCAACAGCAAATTGATGACATATGCAAAATAAAATATTTTCTACAGGATTTACTTGCAATGGAACTATTTGCAAAAATGTTGATGTAGAGGACCCACAAAGCACTGAAGTTCTACTCAAAAAGGCTGACTGTACGTAATCCTTTCCACTTGGGTTCTAGTAATGGCTCCACATCACCAACAGAAGCCTGATAAACCAGTGAGGGTGATGTCTTATTACAATTATCTTCCGTGGAAAGTAAAATGACCTTGGGTAAATATATTTAAGTAATTATTTACTTGTTGCCTCTAAGAATTTTATATTTCCACCTCAGTTCCAAATAAAAAGAATTAATTATGTAGGGCCAGGATAGGGAGAGGTAAAAGTGTCTGGCAGAAGGTACCTAAAACTAGTCCTCCATATAAAGAGTGTGGACTTTTCTGAATGAATGTTGAAGCTGTATAGAGATACGATATAAGTGCTAAGAGTGATAGGCATAGTTTCTGCCACAGCACCTGTAAAACAAGACATGGAACTCCCTAAGGAAGCTGGGCTTCACATATAGGTCAATACCATAAGGATCTGCCATGAGGATATGATTCTCTGCAATGTTACTAATACAATCTAGTCATTGCTGTCAAAATTTACTTCTATATCTCTGAGAAGCCTCTGAAGATAACAAGATTTATGTCAAGAAAAAAACACTAAATTATTAATACATTGATTCTGATATTTAGGTTCTATGTTATTTAATGACAAAGTGGTCAAATAAAAATCAAACCGAAATACGTAAAGGAACTTAGATTCAAGTTTTATACCCATGACACTAACCATAGCTTACAAACTAGAAATAGCACATCACATTTCCAGTTCTTATACTTATGGATAAAGTGGCAGGACATATTCTCAGTGATAAATACTTAGATGCAAACCCAGTTACCAAAACTTTTTTTATAGATATCAGAATAAAATATGAGGAATTGGACACATGAGAACAGATCCAAGAAGGACATTTCATCATTTGTAATTTAATGAGCAGAGAAGATAGAATGACCAAAAATTTTAAATCTCATATTGCCTTCAGTAATTTGGCATAGCTGAGAGGCATGGACATGACAGTTGCTGACACAGCGATCCATAAGGAATTAATTTTATTTTTGTTCCAAAACTTAATAGTAACTGTGAGCATAGGATAGATTTTACCAAAGAATGATGTAAAAATTTCATCTAAGCATTATATTTACTTTCAGTTTAGAAAGATTTATTGGATCTAAACTAACATTTTCAGGCTTCTTTGATTATATATTAGATTAGCCTCGAAGCACATCATCCCCACTGTGTATGACACCTGTGCTAGGACAATGGCTTCAACCAGGCTGCGTGTTGGGATCACTGGTTATGTTTGTTCAACATACAAACAGGTAGAAATTGCTCTGAACTTTTCTTTTAATCCTCACCTGAGGATATTTTTTTCATTGCTTTTAGAGAGCAAAACATCAATGTGAGAGACAAACATTGCTTGGTTTGCCCTCCATAAGCACCCTGGCTGGAGACTGAACCCACAATTTAGGTGTACGTGCCCTGATTGGGAATCAAACCTGCAACCTTTCAGTTATAGGATGACACTCCAACCAATTGAGCCACACCAGCCAGGGCCAAACTTTTTGACTCAGGATCCAAAGATATGAGGTGTAATCATCTGTGTTTTCAATAAGTTTCTCAGATGTATCTTTTACCAGAGACACACTTTAAATCAGTTGAAAATAATTCTGAATATGGCCTCTCCTTATAATAACACAAACTTAGAACATTATACAATAAGTGTTTTTTAGCAGAATCCTTCAGCATGGCACCCTAGGAAGCAGGTGTAGACTGAGAAGAGCCCAAGTTCCCATCATTTGCACCTTAATCAAAAGGTTGAGAACTCTTTGCCCATTTTTTAATTGGATTGTTTGCCTACCTGGTGTTGAACTATATTAAGTTCTCTCGATATTTTGGAAATTAATCTCTTATCCGATGTATCACTGGCTAATGTATTCTCTCATACATTGGGTTCCCTTTTCATTTTGCTGATGGTTTCCTTTGCTGTGCAAAAGCTTTTTATTAATAGTTTGATGTGGGCAAATGGTCAATAGACATATGAAAAATGCTCAATGTCACTAGTCATCAGAGAGATGCAAATTAAAACTACAATGAGATATCACCTCACACCTGTCAGAATGGATACCATCAATAAATCAACAAACAAGTGCTAATGAGGATGGGGAGAAAAGGGACCCCTCATTCACTATTGGTGGGAATGTAGACTGGTGCAGCTACTTTGGAAAACATTATGGAGGTTCCTCAAAAAATTAAAAATGGAACTCCTTTTAACCCAGCAATCTCACTTCCAGGAATATATCATAAAAATCCTGAAACACTAATTTAAAAGAATATATGCACCCCAATGTTCATTGCAGCATTATTTAAAATAACCAAGATCTGGAAACAGCCCAAGAGCCCATCAGTAGATGAGTGGATAAAAAAACTGTGATGTGTTTACACAATGGAATACTATGTGGCCATAAATAAGAAGGATATCTTACTTTTTGGGACACTCTGGGTAAACCTGGAGATTATTATGCTAAGTGAAATAAATCAGTCAGAGAAAGACAAATACCATACTTCATTTTATATGAAATCTAATGAACAAAAGAAACTGACAAACAGGATAGAAAGAGGCACAGATGCATTGGACAGACTGATGGCTGTCAGAGGGGCAGGGGATTAGAAGAAAGAAGGTGAAAGGATTAGTCAAAGGACATATATACATGACATAGAAACAGATGATAAAGTAGTGATGGCCAGAGGGAAGTGGGGAAGGAGGCTGGGTGGAAGTAGGCAAAGAGGGAAGAGAATGGGGACATCTGTAATAGTCTCAACAGTAAAAATAAAGTTAAAAAACTAAACCAATTTCATCATAAAAACTAAGAAAATTCAGAAATTTAGGCAAGTAAAAATCACCTATAAAAATTTACTCTCCTTTTTTTCTGTTATCCACATATATATTTTACTGAATTGTTATGTACATGCTGATTAAAGTCTTGCTTTTTTTTTCATTCCAAAAATGATTGAGAACTAAAGACATGGAAGGGAAGAAGGAAAGCCAACAGTAAGAAACCACATAGGTCATAGTCATAGCAAGCTTTACTTAATGTTTTCAGAAGTAGAGTAGGGGAAAAAAACATTAGAATATTAAAACTGGTTTGTTGCCATTCTAATAAATGTGTGTGTGCCAGTGTGCACACATGTGCACTTGTCTAACATGTTACCTTGGTCTGTAAACTGTTCCTTTTGCAATTAATACAGAGGCCAACCCACTGATGAAGCTCAAATTTCACTAATAACCTGTTTCTAAATATTATGATTCTTTTATATTTTAGAGGAAAATAAACTCATTTGATGGGATTACATAAATGGGATCTGTCCAGAAAAGTCAAACCATTGTGAATATAATGAGAAAAATTTGCACAATATTGATATAACCTGGCAGCCAAGATATTGGACTGGAATGCACACATGTGAACAATGACGATTTCACTGTAGTCGTCAGCTGGGGCGGGGTGGCAGATGCTCTTGAGTGAGCATGTGTACTGTGTGGCTGTCACATTCAAAATGACTGAGCAATGAATCTCCTCAAATTTTGTGTTAAGCTTAAACATTCCTCCTCAGAAACTATTTGGATAATTCAGAAGGCTGTGGCTATGGGCAACTGGTGATTGGTAGCTTCATCATGACAATGTACCCACTCATTCATCGTGTCTCCTGTAGAGTTTTTTGGTGAAACATCAAATCACCCAGGTTACTCAGCCTCCTTCATCCCAGATTTGATGCCCTGTGACTTACGGCTTTTCCCAAAGCTAAAATTACTTTTGAAAGAGAAGAGATTTCAGGCTCTCAATGAGATTCAGGAAAATATGATGGGGCAGCCGATGGCAATTGGGAGAACTGTGTGATGTCCCAAAGTGCCTTCTTTGAAGGGGACTGAGGCATCACTGTCCTATGTACAATGTTTCTTGTATGTATCTTCTTCAATAAATGCCCCTATTATTCATAGTACATGGATGGATACTTTTTGGGCAGACCTTGTATAGTGTGTTTCTATATGTAAGCTTTTTCTAATAAGAATAGAGATGTAAAAAACTGTATGACACTGGCCGTGAAGTGGAATACTTTTATCTATGTGAAAAGCTAAGGCTTCAACATATGAAACCAATATGGGGAATAAAGATAATAAAATTAACATGATATCTAGAGAATTTCAGATATCATGAACTTTAGGAAAGATAAGATGATATCGGAGTTTTGAAATAAAATAGAAATCTTATCTTAACTGAACCCAGTTGCAGGGTTCACCAGAAGAAAATCTTGAGACTTGTGTTACCACTTCTATTGAAATATATATCCAGGTATACATAAGACTAATTACAAAAATGAAATCTTGCCAAAAACAAGCAAGGACTAATATGTGAATAAAAGTACATAGCCAAGAAATATCTTAAAAGGCTTCAGTAGAAATATATACAAAAATTTAAAAAAAAATAGAATAATTTACCACAACTGTGTATTTTTCAGATGTTAAGAGTAAATATAATAGATTCTTATTTTCTCATGCACTTTTCTACATCTTTAACTCAATCATTCATTTGAAAACAATATTTGCTTTGGTTCTTCGTGTTCTATTTGCATTAATTTAAAAGTGACTAATTTATACCAAAGGATAGAGGAGAGCATAAAAGTGACCTATGTAAGAGACAGAGATCGTATTTTCTTGATCAGAGGGTTAGGTTAAACCTGTTGTATGGCTCTGCATACAATTTGAGGTTTCTATTTCATGAATTATAGAAAAATTAAGAAAAAATTTTAAACATTGCCATACTAATTGTATTCTCGGCACGACACAAAGGAATTTAAGGTGTTTTTTACAACTCTCCCAAGTTCTCCAGATTTAATTATTTATAAGAAATTGCCTGGTAAATATACCAAAGAGTAAAAGGTCACTTAATCTTTTGCTCTATTTAGGTTTTAAAAAACAAACAATAGCATGATGAATGAGCATTGACACAGAACTAAAACATTCCCATGAAAATATACAGTAAGAACTATATACAATCCATTAAACAGGACAAAGTCCATTCCATACTAGTTTCTTCTTAGGCAGTGTGAGTATTGAGAGAGAAAGATTTAGGACACCTTGATTACCCTTTCAAGTACCACTAATAAAATAAATAATATTTGTTGTCACATCACTCACTGGGAGGTGGATGTGACTTCATGCTTATTCATTTGTCATTTTCCAATTGAATAATGCCTCCCTTAGTACACAGACCTTTTTCCCAAAAGCTGGTAACTACTCAAATAGAAGTTAACTGAGTCATTGGTTTCCCCTTGAATCTGTGAAATGTTTGGGGATTATGAGCCATCTATACTGTATAATAAAGTAATAAGGTAATAGTCCAATTTCTATTATAAAAATAAGATGAGCCTGCTTTATATTCTATTCAGGAATATGTACTGGAACTTTAAATCATTAGAAGGAAGTTGGGGAGTGAAAGAATCAGAAAGAATAGAATATGAACAGGTTTCTTATAGCCTAATAGGAAATACTTGAAAATTATACTTACCCTGTTTCACACAAAACAAAGTGGAATTTTTCTGATTTAGAGTCAATCAGTGACTTCTAATATTTGTATATCTTTTCACTCTCAGGTTCAGATTTGATATAATTCTGGAAAAGCATCACACATCACACTGTAAAGAAAAAAAATGAACCGTGATCAGAAGGTCTGAGTTTGTGAGGACAGCTCTGAATATAAACAGCACATAACTAAATAAACATTTTATCATATCACCCACATTGTGCTTGATCTCAATATGTTACATGTTTTTCTTCTGGGAAACAAGAATAATACATTCAGAGTTGTGGTAAGAAATTAAAAATCCCCAAACAAGTTTATTTATTTAGAAAAGCAGTTTACTCTTTTTGACTGACCCATAAGAGAGTAACAAAACAGGCTTTTAAGTTTGTTTTCTATCATTAGTGAAAATCCCTTTCACAACTAGCAAAGAATGAATACAGAAGAGGTGTCAGGGCTACAGAAAAGAAGCAAGGCTCTGTTTATAAGCTAGAGATGATTTTCATCGACTCAGAGCTCATGCAATATATTCAGTGACTTTGCCTGTACCAACCATGTGTCTCACCATCCAAACAGAACCCCGAGGGCCTGATGTGTACTGGATTATCTCACAGAAGGGAGCACTGAGTCACGGCACCCAGTGTGCTCTGTTCTTTGGAAATACAGGCAAGAAGTCTGCCTGGAAGGTTGTGGGTCCAGCAGTATAGGATTCTAGGCAGCTGGAGTGGAATAATAGGAGAAAGTGGGAAGAATAAGATAACTTGCTGTCTACTTTACAAGCAGTCACATGAAGATTAATAGGCTAATTTCTGAGAAGCACTTAAACAGTGGTGGATGCCAAGTTTAAACATTATTATTTATTAGTTGGCTATGTGGTACATTTCCCCTGAGAGCATGACTAAAAGCCACATAGAATTGTATCTTCTTATTTGATTTCAATATACATATTGCATATAAGGTAGATTTTAATTGTGTGAGAGCATTTGGAAAGATAGTAAGTCACCTTGAAGTCTAAGGGTGAAATAATATCTCTCCAAATATTGAAGAATGTTCAATATTCACGGTGTTTTAAAATTTGTCTGAAAGCAAATCAGAAATTAACTATTAAATGAGACATTCTGTTGTCTCTATCCCTAGAGAACAGGATTCAGGACTGGGAGCATAAATTCAGAATGGTGCTGTTTGGAACAGGAAAGGTGTCAAAAATCACACATTTTCCTATGGACTCTCCTGTAAGAAAGTCTTTAAAGAAAATGTCTTTGAATGTACAAGGTGAGTCCATAAAGCTTTACTAAAAGCAGAAGCTTGGAGAACCCAGACTTGCAAATGTTCCAGAAAATTTTTGAAGCATTTAAAATTTGTCTACAATAAAGTTACAAGGCATAGTTTACAAGGATATGTGTTTATGCAATATAAATCACATCTTCACATCTATAATTTTTTCAAGGTAGCTTTTTGGCCAGTAGAACAATAAAGAGGTTTGAATATTATTATTATTTAAAATAAGCATGATTTAAAAAATGCCACTAATATTTGGGCAAAGATTCAAAGCCAAAATCAAGGTGGTGATACCATATTTCAATTGAAAAGCAAAGACTCAAACATATCATTCTGAATAGCATATTTATAGCTATGTTCTATACTCAATACCTGATACCTACTCCTCAATAACCAATATTTGAAGCTAAAAGAATGCAAGATGATTTTGGAATAAGTTTCTTAAAAGCAGTACAGATTACATATCATTCTATTCCTAATGGCTGTGGCATTTGGGAATGAAGATTTATAGTCAGTTATTAATGCCTTTAATTATGGAGAGGCCATTAAAATCCTCTTTGCATTAAATATGCCTCACAGATTCAACTCTAATTATTTGTTTAATGTTTGAGGTTTGTTCTTCATTGGACAGAAAGGCATTGGAAATGAGAGTAGCCATCCTGTACAAGGTTAATTTATGAATGATAAATGAGTGCTTTAAAACGAACTGCATAGGTTACAAGTTAGACAGGTTTTGGCAGAAAACCAGTTTTCTCTGTTCCATTGGGTTTTTTGTGTTTTTTTTAAAGAGATTCAATAGCACGGAAGAAAATACAAGTGATTGCTGTACAGAGTTTCTCAAGAGAAACTGAGAAGTTCATGAGAATATGTTCAATCTGAAAGCAGGCAAGGTTTGTGATTCCGACTTGGACATGAATATCTACTTATTATCTCCTTTCTTGAAACAACAGCAAAACTAAATATATATATTTATATATGTTTATATAAAACATATATATAAAATAAGTGTGTCTTGTGTGACACTTGAAGAAGCAAAGTGAACGTGAATTTTAATGAAATATCTGAGTAGAAATTTCATTCTACCCGTCCCCTCAATTTATTTTATTGAACTCAGGTAAATCAGGGTCACTTTATTATTACAATAATTTTACTCTTAGAAACAGGACTCCTATAGTCAGGAGTGTTTTTCCAATAATGCTGAGTAGCAGCCCCACATGCATTCTATTTAAAGGTATTAGTCCTGATGCCTAGGGGAGTGGATTATTTCTTTAGTGAGTAGGACCACCTGTGTGATTTGATTCGCACAGACTAGAAAGATGCTGCCTGTGCAAAGTAATTCCACCACCAGACTTCTATAGCAACTTGCCCTTCTGTCCACCTTGAAATCTTCATCTCTGAATTTTTTTTTTTTTTTTTTTTTAGCTGTTGAAACTAATAGGTGATGTGTGTGTGAGGGGCGGGAAGTAGTTGAAATCTGGCGTGGGATTGGTAAGAAAAGGCAACGGATAATGAGACTTGAAGAAAAACTCATTTAAAAATAAATGCCCCTTTAATGCTTTGTTAAGAGCTTCTGCTCTACTTGTATGGATGGCAAAATATGGCTGGTGTTGGTGGCATGCAGAGACATGGCAACGTAGATATGCTAGAAAACGGGGTGATGAAGCACTCAATGGGCTTTCATGAGCCAGGAGTAGGAGACCCAAGTCATGGGCGGATTGGGGACTGTGGAGTACAATAAATGTCGAGCTAGAGAGAAAATAAAAATGTTTTTATTTGATGCTGAACCAAGATTTAGGGACCTGAGGAGCCTGCAGTAACACCCCACTGACCTAATATTCCTTAATTATTTATTTAGCATTTATTGATTAGGGTTAATAAGAAATTGAGTTTTTAAAATTAAATGCTGCATTGTTTAACACTAGTTTTTAGTTAAAAATAAGTGATATATGTGTTAGAAATCTTCTATTTGCCTTTCCAAATACACTCTTATCTTCTCTCTACTCAGAGTACTCCATGGTATAGGCATAAACTCAGTCAGTTGGCTCTCGCGTCCCCTGGCTTCTGTTTGGGGTTTGCCAATGGGGATTACCAGCATGAGAATAGAACAGGTCAGAAAAAGGATGAAGGAGAGGGAGGTCAATGTTTATTTCCCTCTCTTTCTTCCTCTTTTTCCAAGTTCTGTAAACACTTCCACTTTCCTTCCTCCTTTCAGTCTTGGTTGGTAACAGCATTTTTAAAGGCATGGTATACAGTACCATTATCCTTTGTGATTTCTTTATACCCTGCCCACAAATTCATAAATGTCCTTTTATTAAACTTTCCTTAAATTACCCATTTTAAGCATGCCAACTGTTTCTTATAGGACCTTGCTTCTAACAATGTAATTCTTGTAGAAAAGACTGACAGAAAAGTGTTGAAAACAAAAGGATATAAATAAATATGTATATGTGTGTATATATTGTAATTATTAAATAAAATACTTAAAGTAAGCTGTTATAGCTTTATTAATATATAACAAAATAAAAAATAAGAAGCATCACTTAATGAGGTTCACCAAATATGACAAAACAATCAGTTCAATAAATATAATGTTTTAAAATTTGTCTGAAAGCATATTTTCAAAATGTAAAAAAACAAAAATGAGTTTTCCAACCATGAATGTACAAAGTCATGGCCAAAAGAACAGATTTGAGAACATGCCCCTGCTATATTGTTCGTTCACATCCTGACAGACACACACACACATGCATGCACATGCAAATCGATGAAGATGTAGATGTGAAAAACAAAAATAACAAGTTTGTACCCAACAGCTATCCCTTTGTAAGAGCAATCCTATCCCTTCTTTTGAAATGTTCTCCAACTTACCCCCAGTGCCTAGGAAAACATTGTGTTCAACCCCACAGAAGTTGTCTGAGAGACGTTTTCCTTCATATTTTTACCTTTCAATTTTCTTACAAAACTCACTTGATGTTTGTATTTTTATTCATTTTCTTGAAATGCGTCCAAGTTCTGTTTAAATGTAAAAGAATGCTTTCCACAAACACAGATTCGTATTTCACAAACATCTAGTCACCTTTGCTGTTCCAGGCACTCTCCCTTCTCAGCACCACCTCAGATCCTTTCCAGGAGTCTGGGCCAAGGGTCAGCTCTTTCCTTAGAACAGTCCCTGTGACTTTTGATATATTCAAGTCCCTTCTTAGTATGCACTAAGTAACAAAGGATTAATTTAATGAGGAGTATTGGTTAAGACAGGAAAATGACACGTTATTAAGGTGGAATGCTCTGGGAGCTGTTCCTTTGGAATTGTGCTACTCTTTTTTCAGGTTTTTTTCAACAACATCATATACTTTCTACGTCCTATTTCCTGACCTAAAGACTTGGTCAGACCTAGGATAAAAGTCAGGGCAACATGAAAATTCTCAGCCCTACAATACTTCCTTCAGTTTAATCTATTCTCTTATTTGATTGTTAAAAGACTCATTGGTTAAGAACAAAACTTCTCTTGCATACATGTATTCTCTTGGGTAAAAATTACAGTTCCAATGAATATTTTCTCAAGGAGGAATATTTTTAAGCATGTTTTAAACCCCAAACCCAATCCTTACTGGGTATATGATTTCCACTGCTTATTTAACTTCTCTATATTTTTTTCATTAAAAGAACAGGAAAATAGAATTTACTTCATAGGGTTGTTGTGAGGATTAAATGTATATAGACTGTCTACTGTAGGATATTCTGTGTGGTAAAATTTCATAGACAAATTCACAAGTTTGCAATATTCGCACATGACAAAAAATGAAAAGTGCCTTTTTGTCAATGAATATGGTTTATATAAAAGGGGGAATGTTTATTTAAGTGAATAAAAGAGAACATCAAAACCATTTTAAAGACTTTAAAAATATCTCAATTATTGAATAATATATTTAAGAACACTGAAATGCTCTCATTCCCTGAACAATTTTTGTAACCAGAGTAGATTTTTATTTCTATTTTTTTAGACATACTTATAGTACGCTAAATCAAGAAGCAAAATATCTTTAAAATAGTTTTTCTGCTGTGATTTCTAAGTGGCTTAATAGTTTGTCTGGCAAATTTTGTCATGCAAAGGTGCAACAGTACTTTTGTGAAGTTTGGGGTCCTGTTAGAAACTCAGTATTAAGTGTCTGTTCAAAGCATAAGATATATTTAATTAATAATAAATTGTAAATATTGTGGGTATTATGTGAATGTTAGATTCTGTAGTACAAAAGTTGTCTCATGTCTATAAAGTATTGTAGAACTACAGTTATTAGTCTTGCTTGTTCATTTGTTTTAATGCTGGTCTTATAGCCATAATGCAGCATAAGTAATCAATAAAAAGCACAAAAAATAAATACATTGATTTGCAGTGGAAGTAGGGGGTTGTGGTGGCAACTAAACCATATTGTTTTCATTCTCTGAACACTTCTAAAATGCATTTATTCTGGCTCTATTCCAGATCTTTTAGAAAACTTTAAAAATCCTATGATTTAAACTTTTTCTAGTGCACTGTCTCCATCTCACCACCGGAAATAAAGCCCGACCTAATCCTGATAGTGCTGTCTAATCTGAAACCCTCCCCCATCCACATTTACACCCATGAATGCTTAGAGGGGGGCCAGTGTTCTCATGGCACCTCACAGTTATATTGAGACCATTGTCCCGTTGTCATTTATCAATAAGTGCGCCATTTTTGATTCCCATTTATTTGCATTTATCTAACCAACTTTCTGGGGTTCTTCTCTTTTCCCCATTGACATAAGCCTACCTTGATTACAGTATTCTTCTATTGCTCCTCTCTGGTCTGGTTCTTAACATTTAAGTCAAGGAACCTTTTTACCATACCTTCGTAGTGCCTAGGCAACTTCAATGCCAAAGAACTGTATTTTTATTACACACGTGCATTTATTTATCCAAAATTTCCAGTTCTTTCGAGCTTTAACCCCTCCAGCTCACCCACAGCCCTCATTACTTGCTTACCCCTTTTAGATTTAATAGCTGACAGATTCATAATTAATTTCATATATCTGTAGATTTGCTCCTTGCTCACACTGACCCTCTGCCTTCTGTGTGTGTCATTTCAACTTTAAAATCTAGGGTAATCTTTAGAATTTTCATTCCTGAGTGCTGAGCATTGCCGAAGAGGGTAAAGTAACAAAGGTAATCGTGGCTTTGACAAATAAATGCTGATTAATATCAGTTAATATCCTACTATTGCATTGTTTTCCTTTTAGTCTACATTTGGCATATGGAAAAACTTTTACCTCAACTTGCCTAGAGTGTAGCTTAATTTAAACAATCTGGAGGCGCATCCAGTAATATGTATGACGATGATTTTAAAATGTATATTTTTTAAAAACATCAATTTTTATTAACATAATCCAAAGGCAATTATCAAACAAGTGCACAAATATGTGTTTTTATTTTAGATAATGAGTTTGTTAAATAAATTATTTTATATAAGTGCCATGTACTAGAATGCAGCAATTAAATGCATTTTTTATTACTATGGCAATACTCTTACTATATGGAACTGAGTGAAATGAAATATTATAAACTGGCATGTTACATACAATTTTATATATGTAAGTATGTAGCTAATACATGCAATAGTGTATTTACATCTTGTGTGTAATTACATACAAGTTTGGAATAATAATTATTAATGATTGATTTTCAAACTTTTGAATGCTTTCGATGGCTTTTGTTCTTAAATTTTCTTCTTCATACTTCTCAGTATTACATGAAATTTCTGAGGAATATGTATTACTTTAATACAAAAAAACATTTAAAATACATTAATTTTTGGAAAATAGTAGTTTAGACATAATTGTTCTAATCCTCACCTCCCCTTTGTCCTCAAACTAATAAAACCTGGTGTCTGACTTCAACTAGTCTATTAAAATGGATCTTATAGGAATCAATTATCGACGAACGTATCGCTGTATTCATGGTGCTGTATTCTTGGGCAACAAACCGAAATGGCTGAGCATGCCACCTTTACTAACAGTGTGACTGCTTTGAACCGCTTTTTGCACCATGGCATCTGTAGCTCTTTCACGAGCTTATTCCACTTGTGCCCTAAGTACAGAAATTTTCTAGATCTTATGTTCAGGGTGCATCCATTTCACTATACGTATTCTTTGTTTATCCTCAACCGAATAAATGTTTTGTTTTATTTATTTATTTACTTATGTTTTAGTGATTTGAGAAAGAGATGGAGAGAAGGAGAGAGAGAGGAACACCAATGTGTGAGGGGAACATTGATCGGTTGCCTCCAGTATTCACCCCAACCAGAAACTGAACCCACAGCGTAGGTATGTGCCTGACTGGGAATCGAATCCACAATATTTTCATGTGTGGGAAAACTCTAGAACCAACTGAGTCGCCTGGCCAGGGCTACATATTCTTCACTAATCTACTTTTCTCCCACAATATCAAATATAACCCTTACTGAATCTTTCTCAAATTATCTAATCATCAAAACCACACACCTGACAGCCTCCTGTTGACTACACAAAACAAGCCTGAAGTAACCTCAAACTCCGTAAGAGTGGTTTAGAATTCATTAGTTTCCCTTTCAAATGTTTACTCTCCTATTTCTTCAATTTTATTTATTTTATTTTACTTTTTAAATATTTTATTTAGTTATTTTTAGAGAGAAATGGCAGGGTGGGGGTGTGGAAAGAAAAGGAGAGAAACGTGAGCCTGTATGCACCCGGACTGGGAATTGAACCCAAGACCTTATGGTTTGAAGGCCAGTGAACAATCCACTGAGCCACACCAGCCAGGGCTATTTCTTTAGTTTTAAATGCATCACTATCCTCTCCTTTGCTTGGATTTGAAAGTCCAGACTTCTTGGACTTCCTCTCTCTTATGCCTCATAGCAAATCACTGTACCTGTGTTGATTATATTCCTATCAGATATTGTCAGTGGGCAAATGAAGTTAGGTTTTGGATTAGGTCCTATTTCTTTTACACTTCTAATTATATAAGTCTATTTGTATATTAATCGCTTCTCTACTAGATATCCAAAAAGGGCGCCTACTATAGATTTCTGGCTTTTTTCCCCTCAGTTACATAGTCATCAACATTAAGTTGCTAAAGTTCTGACTGTGATGATGCCATTTACATGAGAGAAAGAATATTACTGGTTTGACATTTAAGGCCCTTTCTCCAAGATGTCATTTCAACCTTCCCTTAAAATTCATATTTTATTACTTTGGTAATTAATAATGTTTTTAAAATGTTAGAACTGTTATTCTATAATTACTCACAGAATAAGTTTTGAGATTCTTGTATAATGAGTTCATTTTTTAAAGCATCTGGTTGTCTTTCTGACTAAATGCAATACCAATTATATGTTATAGGTAGCAAATTTTTAAAGATTGTATTTATTTATTTTTAGAGAGAGAAGGGAGGGAGAAAAAGAGAGAGAAAAACATTGATGTGTGAGAGAAATACTGATAATTACCTCTTGTACACCCCAATCCGGGCACCTGGCCTGCAGCTCAGGCATGTGCCCCAACTTGCAAATTGAACCTGTGAACTTGGGGTCTATGGAATGATGACCAACCCATGGGACCATACCAGTCAGGGCTTAATTTGTTTTTATGATTTAAAAATTGGAACATTAAAAAAACTGTGGTTATTCTATTTTTTAATGTATTTTTAGAAATATAATCAGATCTGAGGCAATAAATCTGAAGTTAGAATTAAAGACAAAACCTTACTGACTTCCATCATCTTGTGAAGCCATCTTTGAATGAACTTGTTTGCACACATGATAGGGACCCATACACAGTCAGTGCCTCCATCATTGTGACTCTAGGTAAAGACTATTCTGATTGAAAAAAAATAGCAGTTATAAAAACTTTTCTCAATTCCAAGTAAATATTAAGATTTTATATGCATAGTTGAAGAGTTACTTTTTCTAGAACTTTTCAGAGAACCCATATTTTCTTCCAGTATTAGTCTGAAATAATAAGTTTTTAAATTAAAAGCGATATGTATAATGAGAATAAAAATATATCATATAGATTCTCAAGTATTTTAAATAAGCATTTTATGCCTAAATGGCAGCTAAATAGTCAGAATCCCAAAATAAATAGCAGTATTTGTTGTAAATATTATATGACAAACACCAAAGCTAGTCTAAATATATCAGATTCAAATGGAAACAGACAGGGAGAGTGAGAGAGAGAGAGAGAGGGAGGGAGAGAGAGAGAGAGAGAGAGAGAGAGAGGAGAGAGAGAATGAATTATGAGAGGCCTAAAATACAAAAGGGAACATTATGACTAGAACCTGTGAATGTTACCTTAAGTGGTAAAATTATAGCAGATGTGATTAAGGAGCTTGAGATGAGGAGAGGCCCTGAGTTGCCCCAGGTGGGCTCTAAATCCCATCAGAAGTATCTCTATAAGACAAAGTTCGAGGGAGATTAGACACACTCAAAAGGTAGACAGTCATGTGAAGATGGAACCAGAAAGAAAGATTTGAAGATGTTAAATTACTGGTTTTGAAATGGAGGAAAGGGCCATGAGGCAAGGAAGACAGCTCCAGAAATATTAAGAGGCAAGGAATGGATTCTTTCCAAGAGTCTCTAAAGGACTGTGACCCTGCTGACCTTAATTTTAGCCCAGTAATGCAGATGTTGGACTTCTGCCTCCAGAATTATGAGGGAATAAATTTTTTGTTATTTTATGACACCATGTTTGTGGTTACTGCAATCTTGCAGAACTAACAAAGACTTTCCAAGAATAAAGCCAAAGGAGAAATGGTAAAACAAACAACAAATAAACAAACACTTGACTACATAATATTTTACAAATATTTATGCTGAAAATAAAGTGAAATACACACTGTAAATATTACTTTGATACAGATAAAACACGGGGTTAATTTTACACACACACACACACACACACACTCTACTAACATCCTGATTATAGCAAGAATATTTCTAAAATAAGAAATCAAAGGAGCAAAAAAGGCAAAAATACATTTAATGGTCACCCTGAAAAGGATAAAATAAATCCAAATAAAAGTGAGCTAATGTTTTTGCCCCTACATTGACAGAAATCCCAAACCCTACTTATTTTTCTTAGTTTAAGTGTGTGATAAATTAATCATTATCATACTCTTCTAATAGGAAAAATTATAACATCCTAGGAAACAGCTTGATATATATATATATATATATATCAATATATATAGGAAATATATATATATAGGAAACAGCTTGATACTATATAAACTATACATATCAAGCTGTACTGTATTTGACCCTGTAATTTAACATCTTAAATTGTCTTAAGGAAGTCATCAAGATGACTTTTACAACGGTATTTATAACAGTGCTCTTTTCATCAGAAAAATGATTGAAAATAATGTTAATGTCTATAATGAGACTAGATCTGTAATTATTGCAAAATGATACAATGCAATATGATTATAAATTATGGCTTCTGAGTATCATTAATGACATTGGAGATGACATTTGTGGCAAAATTTGGTGACATGAATACTTAAGGCAAAAAATTTAAATATCAAATTGTACAATGTATGAAAAATGTGTAAGAAGCAAACAAGCCAACAAAAATATATGACAATATATATTTTAAAAATAAGCATGGAAAGATTTATTCTCAAAATTTAAAAGTGATTCTGAGTGGTTGCTATATAGGTGAATTAAGTGTCATACTTTTAATTTCCAGCATCTCCACAGTGAGCTTCTAGGGATTTAAAAAGTCTTATAAATATTTTAACTTTTCAGAAAAAAATTACATAGCATGCACTCAGATAATGACCATCAAGATTAAACCAATAATTAACGTATTGGCATATTTGCTCCTGATCTCCATCATATTTTAGATTTCAGAAAGATGGAAAAAGTAACTATATAAAGAAGTAACAACTGTCTCTCTCACCTTCTGTTTCCAGAGTTACCAGATAGCCCATAGTTGGCATGGGTAACATTTGGAATTGAGAAAAAAAGTTATAGATTTTTAAACAAAATAAATTTCAATAACAAAAATAACAAAACTCTTTAGTTAAGGGTTTTATAAGGGTTTATTGTAAGTCAATAAACAGTGATAAAATTTTCTAACATACAGCAAAACATTTTGACTGGCCAGTCAACTGAAGAAGGACAGAAGAGAAAGATCCTCACGCAGTTAAACAAACAGCTGCCTGCCTCCTACGTCCGTGAACGAACTCAGTGAGCCACCCAACTCATGGCCACGATGTCCACCACCACTACTGCCTCCAGGTGGCCCTTCGGAACGAGTGCCGCTGCTCAGAAAGTCTGAGTTTTAAAGCTCAAAAACTGCAGATGTTTATTGACTCCATGTTTAGAAGGTAGTAGGTATTTAATTTAAATTATTTTTTCAACATCCTTTAGACATGATTTATCTTCTGGATTATATCTGCACAAATTAACCAACTAGCTCCCTTACAGTTGCAAAAAAAAGTGATGCAAAGAACTCCTTCCTGCTTTGTGCTGGACAGTATAGCCGTTCCCTTGTCATCGTCTGATAAAGAAAGAAACGCATAACCTTACATGCTACTTCTCTTTATCACCTCAAGATAGAAACTGGACTTTGTGGTCTCTTTTCTGGTACATGACAGACATAACTAACACTTAATAAATACAATTAATCCTAGTTTTCTTGTGTCCATTTTTCCTTCTAACCTTCCCCTTTCTTTGCAAATAATGCATAGCCCGTTTTTTAAAAAGCTATTAATATTTTATCTGAGACAAAATTATTTAAAAGGAATTAAAAAGAACGTCAAATTCCTGACCACACCATTCAGACAAATGGCAAGTCTTGTACCACTCGGGTGTGCGTTGCATACTCCAGCAAGCAAATACTTCACAGCAGCTAAAGGGAACTATGCGAAGTATAATGTTTTGCTGGGAGGTTGCGGTGAATGGTCAAGCAAATATTTTACCATAAAGTAATATTCACTTGCCTTTTCTTGAGAGTCAGCACAGATAAATTTAGCTTTTTCCTAAAATTTGTCTCTGGTTATTCTGTCTAAAGATAAAAACTGCATTCTTTAGCTCCATTATCTACAAGAGTTAACATATATTTTTTCAGACACATGTTTCAATAAACAGTATGTCAACGATTGTTTATGGTGGTAAAAGTTTTTCTTTAAGCATGTCACCTAAAATATCTCACTCTTTGATGTCTCTTTTGTTTTGTTTTGTTTTGTTTTTTTAAATTACAGTGTGTTGGGAGAGTCTTCACCTAGGAGACACTACAAAAATATTCCTTAAGACTTTTAATAGCCAAGTGTAACCAGTACAAGGAAGTGTAGGCCTTCAAAAAACAAAAAGGGAACTGCTTCCCAGAGTGACTGGTCCTTCCCTCGTGGCATGATTTGGGTCAGAGCAAGGCCACATTTGGCCTTGTGTAATGCAAGCTCTAACCTCATGTGGAATAGGAAACCTGGGTGTCTCTAAATTTGGCAAATCATGTGTGATATTTTATGTAGCTCAGTTTATTTTCCCTTCCCTATTTCTCAGGAATAGGGTACTTCTCTATACTTCATTAGACACCAGTCCTGAGGGTCCTCCAAGGAACCATGTTCCCCCTTCCCCTCCTGCTAGAATACCTGAAGATTGCCCATTATCTAGGGAATCTTAAAAGGGGCCATTCTTCAAATCCACTCTTCTTATGTTGTTAACCCTCTACACTGAAACTCTTTTCAGTTAACTTAAGGCAGGAGAATATTTGTTCACAGAATAGCAATTAAGACCAACCTGGAAAAGAAATGTAGTTAGGAGGGAACTTGGGTGGGTCACAGTCCACATTTTTTTTTAACTTTTTTTTTTGCCAACATATGCAGATACAATCAACACATCCATGCTTCCCATTCCCCACGGTAGTGTGTTAAGATATTTTTTCAGGCATACAAGATTCAGTAAATAGTATGTCAAAAGTTGCTTCTAGGGCTAAAAAGTTATTCTTTAAGAATATGATCAATTTTTTTAAAATTAGCAATAAAACCAAATACTCCATGTTACTTAAGAAGACATAAATCCAGGTCTGAAGTCATGTGATGTGTGGAACTAGAAGTGAATTTGAGCCTGGCTCCAGCTCTTGCTAAGTATGTGGTCATAGGCAAATCACATAATCAGTACTTTTCTTTTTCTTTAAATTGTCATTTGTCAAACGTCCCTCTACATTATATTTATTACCTCTACTTATAAATCAAGTGTGATAATAAATGTGAAAATGATTTATCTAAAATAAAGTTGTATGTCTGCACGCTAGTATAACATACTACATCCAGGTCTTCTGCTTCTGTGACTGGCTTTCTTTCTAACTAACTATATTCAAACCAACTTAAGTAAAATTATCTCATTCGACAAGCCTGAGCTTTCTAGTTTAATTGAAAATTATAGATTTCAGAGGTCTTTAGACATCTTTTATAAAGAAAGAACACATAATCAGTTATTGGTTAAATATATTCATCTATTCTGGTGTGATTTTTAGGGGAAAAAAGTATGTAAAAACATAATTAAACATAAAAGGCAATTTCCTATGTATCACTTTTGTTAGAGATGTAAAAAAGAAAATCACATTTTGATTACATTAATACGTTTTTCTTGGGTATCTGTGTTAAAAACAAACAAAAAATAAAGCGACATTATTTAACTGTTTAATTGCTTCCATTTTGTTTGGGAAACTTAACCTCAATTTAACCTTTATGGCTACTGTGCAAGTCAAAAATCAAATGACTTTGACGATCTTAGTCCCAGAATAATAAACTCTTCGGGGGCTTTAAGCCTCTACCTTTAACAGGGGGGAACTGAGCAGTCTTCAACTTGTTTGTGTTCGTTGATTGATAATGAGCAGTTTCTCTGTCTACCTCTGTGTGGGACTATGTGAGGTCTGCTTTAGCCTGCTGGGAATTGAGAGGAGGGAGAGGCAATCACAGTGGGTTTAAAATTTTTTTCTAAAGATGACATTTGGAGGCAAATATTTTGGCCACAGGCCAAGATGATTTTTTTAACGCTAAAACAAGCTTGGCACTTTACATTTTCATTTTAATCTGTTTCCACAATTCAATACAAGTTGACAGTTCACTGTGTCTAAGTAATGGAACCTTTCTTCATATGGCTACCTCTACCAATAGGTTATTTTAGAAACATGCAATGAAGGGAACATTCCAGAATTATAGTATTTTATTCTGATTTCATCACTTGCTAAAAAATTTATTAGGAATCAATACTTAACTTGTCAATTATGGAATGTTTGTTTCTTACTCTTGTTTTTGTTTAATTGGCAAAAATGCCTATGGCCAGGATGTGAGATAATCTAAAGAGTTAAATCCTTATTAAATGGAGATGAGATAATAGTGGCAAATTTATAGAGCTTCTCCTCCTATGGAGTTTTCCTTATCATAAGAATTTCATAATATGAGTAGGTTCAAATATCACTGATGCCTTTTAGGCCATTTATGCAACAAGAGGAATGTGTGTCAAATTTTAACATATGGTTTTAATAACACTATTGATTGCTTTATTCTACGCAACTGGGTATCTTTTAACTCTATCAGTGTTACGGTTCTTTGGGTTTTCAGGAGCACTGGGTAAACTCGAAAGTATCGTTTGCTGATACAAGGTGCTATGCTTTGGTAAGTAATCAGGAGAACAGCTGGGTTGGACTTCTGACTCAGAAACAACAGGTTAGAAGCCAGGAGGACTGATTTACATGACTGGGAGCCAAGAGTCTGTTTCCAAGTGGACAGGAGGCCTGGAAGCCAGTACACATGGTCAGAAGGACTGACTCCAGGAAAAGCAGTGTGTTCTCATTTATCCTTAAGTGAGGACATGTATGCTTAAGTGAAGACAGGGAGACTATTTTTGAGCCAGAAGGCTGACTCAAGAAAACTATATTTCTTTATAGCTTGAAAGGCTATCCATGGAGCAGAAGTCCCACAGAAACCATGCTACACATCTAGTGACCGCCCCAGTCCTCTTACACAAAACTTATCATTATATGACTCATGCAGCCTCACCACATGCTGGGCTTCCCCTACGCAGTAAAATAAGTTTTTTAAATCCTCAGAGCAACGAGCAGGATTTCCTGGGTCACCTTCTCTATAGGATTCTTGGAAGAATCCTACAGAGGCTATCTTCTGATTTAGGAGAACAGAGAACGCAGGCTTTCTTTTCATATTCTTGAGAGTTGATACTTAGACAATGAGCTAAGTCAATAAAAAATGTGACTGAATGCCCTGGCTGGTGTGGCTCAGCGGATTGAGTGCTGCTCTGTGAACCAAAGGGTCACTGGTTCGATTCCTAGTCAGGACATGTGTCTAGGTTGAGGGCCAGGTCCCCAGTAGGGAGTGCTTTAGAGGTAACTATACATTGATGTTTCTCTCGTTCTTTCTCCCTCCCTCCCTTCCCCTCTATAAAAATAAATAAATAAAGCCTTTTAAAAAATGTGGCCCAAGTTCTACAAAATAAAATAAACCAATTATAGGGAATATAGCAAATGCTTGCTTCTGGTATTGAGAATAGAGACATTTCTTTTAAATCCTGAAATTTTTTATATTACCTATCCTTACAATGAATAAAGCCATACTAATACAGCTTTAAAAATAATATTCTATAATTCAAGAAAAATACCATATTAGGAGTCAAAATGCTAAGCAACTCTTTTAATAATTCATATTAATCTAAGATGCTACAGTGTATGGAAAGTAAATATTCCAAGCAATTCTGTTCCCTGAATGTCATTGCTCTCTGTGGAGATTTTGGTTAGTACAGAGCAGGAGTGATATTAGCATTAGATCACTTGACTGTTACCTGATAGGTAGTGATTCAGTTTGCTGCAAAATAGAGTACCATATAATTTAATAGCCACAAGAAGATAGGACTGATAATCATTTATGAAAGATGGAAAAACCATTCATACTCAAGTAGAAGAATACTGGCTTCCATGTAAAGGCAAACTCCAAAATAACACAGAAAAGATGAGACTATTTTTCCAGATGTGGTGTTGACACTGCTCTAGCATATTCAACAAAGTGGGCTACACATACAAGATCTACTGTGAAAGTCAAGTTTCTTTCATAAGTTATGCACCTGTCAGAAAAATTACTGCTTATGTAAGATCTTTCCTTAATTCTTGAAGAATATTGATCATTTACAAAAACCAAACATATATATTCCCCGTACATATAAATTAAAAAACCAAGTTCTCACCTACAGAGTAATTCAGGACAACATACAAATATCAGGGCCATTGTTATAAAGAATCAAAAATAATTGGATGATATAAAATAAAATATATTATTTTAATCTCCTATCCATCTTCAGAAATTACACTATATAAACTCATCAATTTATTTTGAGATGCAAGAAGTGTAAAGTTGAATAGATGAGCGTGGTTCTGAAAGCTTAAGTAAATATTTCCCTCATGCTTAAGTAAATTAGAATTATGCTTTTTATTAAGGTCAATATATTTGTAAATGCAAGTTCTGGTCATATTCTTTATCATATGGCCTTTTATAACAGGAATTAAATCACGAATTAAATATTTACTGAACACCAACCATGAGAGGTTTGGGAATACGGAAGTAGAAAGACATATCTAGCCTCAGACCTCACACCTCACAGAGTTTCCAGCCTGGTAAAGAGAATGTCCAAAGAATTATCTTGTACAGAAGTAAGAGTTAAAGTTATAGGAGCAAAGCCATATAAAATAAAGTGAGAACTACAGGAGAAAGTAAAGAATGAGGTCCAGAACACACTTTGAATGGAAGAAAACATCTTTCTTGAGGGGGGAAAAAAAAGTATAAATGATGAGATAGTTATGTTTATCCATTAGGTGGTAGAAAGTTGTGATAGTTTTTGTTCAATGGTTATCATTTTCCCAGTTGCAGGAGGTGGCTGCATTATCTCTGAGATGGAGAGATGGAAGCAGGGAAATGCTATAAGGGAGAAAGATCGGTATATTTTGAAATGATTACTGTAGAGAACTGCAGAGAATGTTGATGAGGAAAACTGAGAATCATTGGGCAGCACTAGGGCCTGGTCAGTGCTGGTCATTATGAACGTGCACCATTACTAACTTTTGTTGTTTTGTGATTTTCTCTAGTAGTTCTAAGGTAGAAACATCGGAGATGACAGGTGGTTCAGATGATCCAAGACCGGGGTTTGGCTGAAAGAGGAAAGAAATTCAAGTGGTCTAGAAAAATGAGGTATTAATCAACAGAGTGAATTATAAGATAAACAAGGAAGTTGTAAAGAAAATCTTAAAAAATGGTAACAATTGACAAATAGAAACGTCAGGCTATTGGATGTGTGGATGAGAAAAAGACCTGAACTGCTGTACTGGGAATAGCTGAATGAGAGTGCCAGAAGGAAAGAGGCTATAATAGATTTAGTTGTCATAGTCTTTTAACCAAACCCCCCCTGGTGATGACAAGGTTCAAACGTGACTATGAGATTTAGTCACTGAAGTCCAATCAAGTGGAGATGAGACAAAGGAATTGAAAGGGTAGGCTGTCAGCTGAGCAAACACAAAGACACTGAATTTGCATTTAAAAAAAGATGAATTGGGTACAAAAATTCTCAGTAAATAACAAGAAATAATTTGAAGGTCAATGAAACTAAGTAGAAAAAAGAATGAAAGGAGATAGAGCCGTTTGCATGGCGTAAAATGAGAAGGGCTTGCACCCTAAGTGTTGAGGTGCAATGCCTTAGGGGTGTCCCTGAAAATTGTTATCAGAGGACAACAGCCCATAGCATTCCAAAGTGAATTTTAAATACTATGCATTTCACGAAAATCTTTGCTTCTAGATATCTCTTCTTCAAACTTTTTAAAAACACTTTGTTTGACAATTGTAAAATGTGTACCTTTTATGTCAGTTGACCAATGTTTATGAAATGGATGTACCATAAACCAACCAACCAGTCAAGATATAAAAGATTATTAGTGCCCAGAAGCTTGCCTTGTGCTCTCATCAGTCCTTACCCACCCATATGCACAGGTAATTACTGAGCTGGCTTTTATTATCATGGATTAGCTCTGTTTATTTTTGTGAGCTACTGTGAATACTTCGACCATGTCTGTTGGCCTGTACATATGGATCCAAAGACATTTATATGAGGTTCATGACAGCATTATTTCAAATAGCTTTCCTTGAATTTTAATGCAGTAAAACTTGGTGAGTACTTCACCTATGAAGAATGTATGTCTTGTCCAGTTCTATTTTTGACTGCTGGAGACAAAGTTTAAGTGAAGGGTAGACAGAATTCAGCTGAAGCTCTACACCTTTAACTTGAAAAGTAGATTGCCATCATGCAGTGAGGTAACCAGGGACATATGGACCTGACATGGGCAAGCCTTGGCAAGAAGGTGAATAATAATATAGCTATAGGAATAACAGTTCATATTTTTGAACATTTACCATAATATAGACATTCTTTTAATAGTTGTACGTAAATGACCTCTATTACCATTTTGTAAGGTTACTATTCTCCTGCCCCAGTGTTATACCTGACTAAATCGAGTCACAAAGAAGTGAGACTGTGGAAAGCTTACTCCTGTCTCCCCTAGGATTTCCATCCAAACCATCTGCACTCAAAGGCAACACTCATGGTCAAGTTCCTTCCATAATGAACCTTGACCTTTTTGCAAAGATTGTAGAATTCTAACTAGAAATGCACAAGAACACATCTGTTACACTGCAGCAATCTGTTGAAATGTGAAACCTGAACAATTATTTAAATGTATGGTCTTTGGTGAATATCTCTGATATCTACATTCTCTTTTCTCTTTGGGCTAACCTAATAAACACCAGAGATTGATCCCTTCTGTGTCCTTTTATTATTTCCATTGATTGCAAAACTCTATGATTTTACCTAGAACTCACATTCATTATCAGTCTCATTACATGAATAAGAGAGAGATGGTGCAGAGTGTTGCAGCCATACCAAAACCACTTGCAACAATAAAAACAGAAACATTCTGTAATGCGGTACTGCTGTTTTCTGGTCCTTTATACTATTGCCAACTGGTAAAATAGGCAAGACTTTTGCAATTGTAATGTCTTTTATACTGTGATGGCAGATGAAACAATCCTGCTTCTATCCCTTTTTATTTAGCTGTGGAGTATATAGAGATTTATAATCCTTTCCCAAACCACAGGCATAAAATGCAACATGCACTTAGCATTTGGAGTTTTTAGGACACCATGTGGGTTATGGGCGTGACAATGATGATGCGATGATGGCAATGTCACATCCAGACTTAAGGCTCTGCACGGTTGGTTTTGCACATTTACAGTCTCTTTACTTAAATATATACAAAATGTAGAGAAAAACTATAAATGTGATTCTCTTTCCCCTACCAGAAATACCACGTTAAGGTAGCCTGAAAAATGTTGTTTCACCATATTTAGGTCTTATTAAATGGTATGTAAATTCGTGAAAGGAAGGTAGTACAAGTGGCTACATGAAATGTCCTATAATAGTAAAAGTTATGTTGTTATTTAAAGGTAATGATTATCTTTAACTTGTTAATTTTTCAATAATGAAATAAATTCTTAAAGCTCTGCTCTGATCACTGCTCTGAAATCCTTTGGACTTTTCTAACATATAACCGTCAATCATGCTTTTATCTAAGAGTATTTTTTAAAAGGCAAAGAAGAAAAACAATAGCTAGTTAATGGAAGCATCTGTTTGAAACTACTCTACAACAAAGGGAGCCTATTGCACGCTCTAGTGTAGCAATGAAAGGGTTACTGTTTATCATATTGTACAATGGAAAGAAAATGTGCACTGGCTCTCAAGTTCAAAGGGCTTGAGGGAGCTTTGGTAACTTTATCCCCTTTAGTCACAAACTGTGAGACGGCATATGGTTAACATCCTTTATTGGTGTTATTTTTAAACTTGTTTATGAGACATAAATAAAAAGTATTCTAAAACCTATAATGACATTTGTCCCTGAATGGAAACTCGATTGTGATAGGCCAGGCAGTATCTCTTCCAGTATGACTATATGACAACTTTTCCCTTCACTGGTGAGGTAGGAACGGATGGATGCTTGAGAAACCAAAAGCTAAAGGGTAATATATTACATTTTTTCTCTTTTTTCTGCTCTGAGTTTTCCCATGGCATTGGTATTCCAGGCCTACAGAGCTAAGATAGTTGAAAGGAGATTTAGAAAACTGTCAAAAAACATTTGGGGAAAGGGAATGTCTCTACAATTTTCCATGAATCAAATTTGGTAACAAGGGAATATCATTTTCTAACTCAATTTCTGACTCTATAGCAGCTAGAAGTTTAGCCCTACTAAATCACACAAGATTTTCTAAGGAAAAAAAAAATGTCAAAGGAAGTAATAAATGTCAAACACTCATCACAAACAGGCTGGGCACTTTAATTTTTTTTATTTTATTTTTATTTTAGTCTCTACTGGAGTTCTTTGAACTTGTAACAAGTAACCCATCTGCAGGTCAAATCTACTGTAAAGCTGGTTCACCATGCTACCTGTTTTAAAACTTCCATCTTTCCCCCAGGGTATTAAGAACTGGAACCATAAGACATTTCGAAGTATAGATCTCTAGTCCCTTCGTTTTTCCTTAGTATACATTTATAGTTGCATACGCTGTAATCAGGTACATTTAAGGTATTAAGATGTATAAACATATGGGCACTGGCATTACATTCATATCATTTGTTCTGGGGGAGAACATATACCTGCTCGGAAACATGAATCCTCACAGGGGATGGCCGGGGCTTCCCAGTAGAAATTAAACTGCGCCTGCTGTGACTTTCCCTAATCTGATTCATCAGCAGTGTGTGCGTTGGCTCTTCATAAATGAAACTGAAAAGCAATAAAGACCCAGAACAAAATTTTATAAAAGCACTAATTTTTGCTAGTGCTTCATTCTGGCACAAAAGGAGTGTGCTTATATTAATACATTTAAAGCACGTGATTTAGATGGAATAAATGTCATGACTCAAATAACTTAATAAAGAAAAAAACTGTGGACAAAATAACATAAAATATGATAAGGTTTTCTCTTATTTTAGACATATTAAATAAATGGTGTTTCATTTCTTGTGTTTGTACCTTTTCAATTGCAAATATTTACGACACAAAAGAGAACAGCCTCTCACTTTAAAGCTCTGAGCTCAAGTCCTTGTTTTCAAAGCTTCATTCTCTACTTTTCTTCTCACAACACTTTTTTACAGAGGGTCAGGGCATGACGGGTTCCACCTCCTTCATCATCTAGATTCACATCCCGCACTTCATTTACTTAGGTTATTTTTCTTGGGGGTCAGTGGGCAAATGAGAACCCCAGGTTTCCAAACTAGACGTCTGATTATCAGCTTCTGTTTCCAAAGGTCAGTTGCTGCCCTCGCATAGTTTTGACTATTTTATTGAACTCACCTCACTTCCTGTGTACAATGGCTATTCATAAATGGATGTTTAGTAATGTGATGTTTCTACTGAACTCTCAAGGAATTCTTTTCCACCATGTAAAAGTTCAAAGGAAGAAAAAATGTGACATAATAATCCAAAGAAAGATTTATATGCTGTACTTTGAGAAGATAATTCTGCCCTTTTCAATATAATTTGCTCAACTTTGTGAAAAAAATAAAAACTGAAACAATTACTCTTGATTTCTACAAGGTTTTACATATTTCCAGACTGATGAAAATAATCTCCCATGTTTCATTGTTTCATTTGATATTTGAATAACGATATTTTAAATATTTCTGGTGACAGCGAATGCTTGCCTAGAGTGCTTTTCACAGTGCCCTAGAAACAGTCTGTCAATATTTATTTATTAATCAGTTCTACTTTACTGCGCTGAGAGACAATGGATAAATGGAACAACCAAAATTATAAGATAGGATTCCTTGCTTCTAGTCATAAATTCCAACCAAAACCTCATTTTTCTTTTTAAGGTATTGCTGTAGGAAACTAGTCTTATTTCAAAGGCAAAACTCAAGGGATTATCTAAACCAGAGGGATGATTATTTTTTTTTCTTTTCTGAGCTGTGGCTTTGCCATCTGTTCTATTTCCCTTATTGCACAAAACTGGTTTCTATGACCAAGAAACTAAAGTTCTGGTAAAGAAATAGGATATCTTATGATGATCTGATATTATAAAGACTATTATGTTTGAACAACCTCAATACTGAATAAATAAAATACTTATTTTCAGATGAATTAGTTTTTCAAAGAAGTTAAAAATAAAGCATGCGAACAGTTAAAAACCACATTGTATTTTTAACTCATCAGTGATGATCATATACAATATTGTTACTCAGCTTATACTACAAGGGTATGTTATATTGAACACTATTCTATTTTTATATTAATCCTATATAACTTGAACAAAGAGATTTTGTTCCTTATGTATTTGATCTGGATAGTATACCATCTCCAGGATAAATTGTCACCTAGGAGAGAAGTGAAAATTTTCTGTTCCACCCCATTTATTCTGAGAACAGAAGTTGGCTCTCAGATGAAAGATATATGAGATATGTATGTTTGTTATTCGTCTATTGAGGGGAGGGGTGTGGAAGGCTTTGGGAAAGGGTTTGAAAAAAGTACAACCTGAATATGATACTAAAAAAAAAGAAGAGCATGAATATAAACAATTATTATTTAATTTTCCTGCACTAAATCCCAGAAACTTATTTGAGAAAAGAAAACAGGAATATTTATGGTGCTGGGAAAGAAATGGAATCTTCACATGAGAAGATCAAATGTTGTCCAGGAGGAGACGTAGAAGCTGTAAATGAGGACATTAGTCAGGACAAGACATTAAAGGAAGCTGTAAGTGAAGAACTGGGAGATTAGCCCAGTAAGAAAGGAAGTGGAACACTTGGAAGTATAAATGCCATAAAATGAGGTCAAGGCCTCCTGTTGTTTCTGGAGAAAGGAAGTAGTTTAGATCAAAGCTCATTGAGGACACTAATACACTGCAAAGGTTTTTAATGCTTTATGTCATCATCTGCCTAAGTTTTTTTCAAAGACATTTTTTCATACTTCATTGCATCTACAAAAAAGTAGAGTGGACCTTAACATTTAGATGGTAGTCAATAAATACGTGTTAAGTGAGCAAGTGAATGTATAAACGAGTGAATGAATCAAATGATATGAGAATGACTGAAACTTTTAAACCTAGCATGTCTTCAAGAGCTTCATGGGAGAACAAGATAAATAAAATATGACTGTCTTCATAATAATAATCATAGTCACATATGTTTAATTAATAATCTATACTAGATACTGTAATAGATGCAGCAATCTATTAATATTATATATACTCCTCACAGTCGCTCATTTAAGTAAATATTGTCAGTGTCTCTGAACAGAGCTCTTCCTTTTACAGATATGCAAGGCCCCTTGAAAGCATCTATGAAAGCAAGGTTCCATGTTGCTGAGACTGCCTGTGAGGACTTCACATACTTAGAGGTTGTTTCTTAGTTTAATGATACTTTGATTATATTACTGCTTTATATTAATTGAGAAATTATAGTAAATATAACTTTTACATAACAATCATCACACTTTTCAGGACTGCCACATTTTCACTATATAATCATACTAATTTATGTATTCAGTGAAACATTTCAAAGTTTAAAAAAATGGTAACACGTTTGCATTAAATTACTTTCTCTGAGAAGAGCTAGGAAATCTATACCCATGTGAATAACTACATGTGCATCTGTAAATTTGCCTAGAGACACATATAAGTGATAAAATAACTTTTTTTTTTTACAAATCATCTAATCAGCAGATATTTTAAACTTAAACCAATTTTTAATTCACTAATCCTGGTTGACTAGCCCAATGTAGGGCTAACATCTCATTATGTTTTCCTGTTTATGTTTCATGAACCTTAGTGGTCAGGTGCGTATCTCACAAAGTGTAGATTAAGAGCATGTAGATACTCTCCAAGGGTTTATTCATAGTGTCAAGGTCAAGCTTACTGAGAGAAAAGAATCTCATGGATAATCCATAGAAAGAGGAAAATGTAGTTTATTTGTAGAAGTGGAAGAGGTCGTTTTTATGAAGTTACAATATTATATATAAATTATAAATTTATAAATATATAGGTAGATAATTGAAAATTTGGCACAATTTAAAAATAAATTATGGCAATTATATACTTTTGCAAATGGAACTTTTTTATTTACTTATACTATCTTCTCTTTATATTAGCCCTCAGGAAATAATATTTTCCAACTTACTCATTTTAAAAAAAGATATACCCAAATTCTAAAATATGCTACATTATAAAATATGTGATGGAATTTTTGCTCCTTATTTACTCTCGTGGACCACAGGTAGGCAGTTGCAGGTAAAAAACCCTCAAGACCTGTAAGTCCCAGTCATTCCCACTTGGAGAATATTATAGGTGGTACAAAATACAAGGTCAGAATTAGAAAATCCCAGTCTTCTAGAGCCTTTAAGTTTAATGTTGGCAAAGACATGCGGTCTTTGTATTATGTTCTGCTTCCCTCCTTGGGATATTTCAAACTATACGTCCCACTGTATCTATAAAATGGGTCTACTTAAAGTATTTAACACATAGTTTGTTGTGAGGATTAAAGTATTTTATATATATAAAGCACGTGTAACATGTCTGGCACACAGTCAATGCTAGGTAAGTACTGCTATCGTTCTCTCTCTCTCTCTTTCACACACACACACACACACACACACACACACACACACACACAGCCTTTGATAGTTATTTCCAGAGATAATGTCCCATACTCCTTATTGCCTGCATTATTTTTTTTACAGTATTTGAAAGCAAGAGGTCTATCCTACATCTTTTCAGTGTTTATAAAAAAGAGAATGCATATTAGATATATATAATAATCCTAACTATTACTCTTGATCTTAAAAGGAAATAATGCAACCCAATATAAACTGTATTAACAATTAATAAACATTTTCTTTATAGTGTTAGAACTGAAAGCTGAATAATGGAAACACAAATCAGACATATCTGAAACTGTTAAATGTAGAACATGTTATAAACTAATTAATTTTTAAATGGAAATTGTAAACAATTCATGAATGAGTCAGTATTTTCAGTTTCCACTGAAGAAAAACAGGAATGATTGACCACTACTGTTGATGACATTATGATTGTATTATTGTATTAATTCAGTCTTTATTTTTGTTTTAATCAGATAATGAATACTGTACATGTTTATTAGTCTATCTTCCTGCCAATATAAGTTAACAGATATCTTCTCAGCTCTTTATATAGATATAATATTTTAGAAAATTTAATGTAACAATTTCAGAATATGGTAGGAGAGAATGTAAATATTTGAGGAAAATAAACAGTAATCTCAAGCAAACTACTTGGGGGGCCTACAACAATGTGCATAATTCTTTGCCCTGTTCGTTTTAATTTTCCTGAATATTTATGCATTTTGCTCCTGGCTAAGGATGACAGTAGAAGAGCCAAAATTCTGTAAGAAAAATCACTCCTGTGGTTTTTTTCTGGCTCCTATAACAGCAATAAATTCAGGGATACCAGATATATTAAGATAACGTATTTTCATTAAATTTCTAACTCAATTGCAGATCCACGTGGTTCAGACAGAATGCATTCATGTACAACCATCTGAGATGCTCATTGTAACCAAATTGAACTATAATGCCCTGGAGCATTATTCATTATGAAAATGAGCCACGTTCGTGTCTAAAAAAAAACCAAACATAGAAAAAACACAACAAAGAAAAAACCAAACCCAGTTTTTAATTTGCGGCGGGGGGGGTTTAGGAGCTCTTCTTTAGACTGCTTAAGGCTGATGTACTTCAGCCAGGACACACTCAGTCTCCTCAATCTTTGCTTCACGTAGCAGTGGACGTTTAGATACAAATTCACTGTCTTTGGTAAGCTGTCCTGGGTCATAGTATCTCAAGTTCGAGGAGTTTGTTCCCAGGTTCTTGTAAGAGTTGAAGTTGTCCAAGCTCTTCTTCCAGTTTCCTAAACCAGATTTCTTGTGTGGTCTCTATTTTGAGTTTCCATGCCAGCCATCAGACTACTTGCCCATTTCCCTAGCACCCTAAGCTTCTGCTGAGGTCCAAACTCAATGGCACCCAGTTCCAAGCCCAGAGTACCCTATATCATAGTTATGATCTCTTCTTGAGTTTTGTTTTGGAGTTTTCAAAACTTTAGCTATGGCTTTGAAAGTTAAGGAACCTACCCCAGGAACGAGGGCTGATAAAGAGCAAAGTTAAGTTTATAGTGACATCTAATCATATTCACTTAATTTTAAAATCCATGCACATATTCTTTGCGCTATTGCTTATATCTTAGCTGCGTCTCTCTTTTTGTGACTATGAAGAGAAAAGGCTCTGAACTTAATCCCAGAATGCTCTGCAACCCATGGATCTCCTTTTATACACTGTTTAAGGCCTGAACTTAAAGTATTACTTAACATGAATCTACTGCCACTACGTGTTGCTCTTTTCTTTGGGTAGGGCCATACCGCTGTGTTAACAGATAACCACGCTGCCTATTTGAAAATTTCCCTTCACATAACCCTGTCTGCTCTATTCACTTCAGCCCAGTAGAACTGAGCTAGTAACAGGCCTATCCCTCCCACCTCCCCAACTGCCCCTGACCATTTTGTATCCTATGAGCACACGATCTTGCTTAGATGAAGACCACAATATGTTTAAGGCACAGGGGATGAAATTGATGTATAGGCTATATATACTAAACGGTAAAAACATTACCATAAAATTGGTAGGATTATGGCATGAATCATTTTTCTTGAATGCTAGAGTAAGAATTTGAACACAATTAATTTAGAAATGAGGGCACACTGACCATTTTTAGATTGGTCAACCTGGTGTTTTAGAAAAGGTTTTCTGGTAGTATCACAGTAGCAGGAAAAGCAAGAGGCTATTTCAGCATTACAAAGGACAGGTGAGAATGGATAGGGAAAGTGACTGCACATTAAACAGCTTTGGTGTGAGTCCGTAGCTATAGGATATGAAATCATCATTTTTTGGCAAATTTGGAAAATTTACATTATTGAGTTAGGAATAATAAAAAAAAATTATTAATCACCTAGCGAGAAAGAGGTACTACCTGAAATTGCAATGAAATGGGAGGCCTGGTACAACTCAGGAAAAGTTAAAAACATATTTGAAAAGAAACGCGAAGTGCCAACTGGCACACAAGTGGAAGGAAATTGCTTTAGCTGGTGAGTGAGAAAATAGAAATAATAAATTCGCTGAGGTTTGGTCACCACAGGACTTGTAAGAACATTTCAGGAATGTTGTGAATATTATATTTATTGAGAATAAGAGCTTATTGAGGATATTTACAACCTTAAATATAAGCATTACCGAATTTTTAATGTGCCTGTCAAATCACAGTTATAGATTGTTTATAATAGACATGGAAAGAACATAGAAGTAAAATACAGTTAAATTCATGAAAGCTATTTCATGTTCCCTAATTTAATTTGCAATATATTGGATAAAAATGTCAGTCAAAACAATTTCACAGTTTTAGCAACGTATAATGGTACCTTTTAAAATATTTATATGTTGTTAATTATATTATTTAAAATGTTTTCAAGACTCTTGTCTCTATCCACCTCCCCTATACATGGGCACACACGTGCCGATGTGCTATCATCAACTTCTCAATAATAGGAATTACAAATTTTTGAAATTCCTAGTATCTAGTTCTTTTGTCTAACAGCTGAGTATATTTGTCAGTAGTGATAAACTAAATCCTTCCCTAACCTGAGAAATTATGAGTATCCTATATTAATATTTATTATTTTTATTCAATATTTATATATTATACATGTGCTGAAAAAGCAAACTCAGCTTTCTCTTTTGGATCCCGGCTGGGATCAGGCTCATTGCGATGCTCGCTCCCACAATCAGTTTAGTGGGATACGCGGTCTGCAGCGCCGCGGGAGTGAAGCTCGGGTGAATATGAGAGAGAAAAGCTTGGTGGTATATTTGATTGCCTGCTTCCATCAAGTCTGAGGCAAACCGCTCTCTCTGTTTCCTGGTATTATGCCCTTTTTTCTAAAGCTAAGTGTATCTTTCATCCAAAGAGGGTCCTTGACTTTCTCAGCTGGACAAGGACTCACTGTCAAGGCTATGGACACTTTAAAGCCCTGTATTAGTCTACCCTTTCTCTCCTCTCTATGTAGAATGTCTTAATGGAAGAAAAGGGGTTATTATTATAGGCTTAACCTAAATGTATTCTGATTTACTTTGAGGAAAATCATTTACAAAGTTTGCTCCGTTAACAAGTATCAAATTTCTTGAAATTCACCTACAGCTAATCATGGCCCATCAGGGTATCCACACCACTCATGAGAATTGCTACCCCAGATCAAGGAAAATGAATGGTTTTAATTTGCTACTCGCAGTTATGGCTAATCAATGAGCAAGCTCACAGTGACTCCTCTTGCTAACAAAATGGACCTTTAGTGTAGAACTAGTAAGTAAAAGGCTTTTCTTACTCTCACTGCTCCTCCTTTTCTCCCTCCATCCTCCTTTTCTCTCTCTCACTCGTCTTCTTGGAAGTACTTCTCCTTTCTTCTGGCATTCTGGATCAATAAATAGCCTGAAATTGTCCCTGGGTAAAATACATACATACATACATACATACATACATACATACATACATACATACTGAGTTATCTAGCAATTCTTACCATCCTACATACTAGAATACTCCTAATACATCTGATTTGGCTTAGTTGTTGGAGTTAAACTGTTAATTATTTGATACATAAATTTTAAAATATATTTTAAGACAATTTAAGAAGTACAACAAAGCTTTGAAGTAACTTATCCTTGGACACAATACTCATATCATTATTTCATGTGAACTCTTAACAAAACTGGGCCAGAGAGAGGCATATGTACTGATGGTGATGGGAATTAGGTGAGATTGGCCTTTTAGCATCACAGAGATTTTTGAGCTTTCAGGGACCTAGGAGATAATATAGTCAAACTCTCCAATTTTAAGAATAATTGAATTTAAATCAAGAGAGGTTAAGGGATTTACATAAAATAAAACAACTAATTTTTGGCAGAGCACAGATCAAAATTGGGGTCACCCATCTCACAAGTCAAATATCTTGGTTCTGTAACATATTCTGTTAGTCTAAAATAATGTTAAGGAAATTTTCCATTATTGTTATTAATGTTACTGAAGTTTGCACAAGCCTATCCATGAAGGATTTTACTTTCTTTAAAAAAGCTGGTTGTTTGCTGTTTCATTGTTATTTACCTCTGGCAGAATTTTTTTTTCTTAAAATATTTACTTTAGAGTCTTTGGAAAGATGCATGCTTTTCTTTATTAACTTGCATAGAATATAAACACATTATAGTAATCATATCATAGTAAAAAGTAAATTTTTAAAGAAGCATAATTTAACTTCTGAAAATAAAAATGCAGCATTTTCTTTATAATGAATTTATATGGTTTCAAAACAAGAACATTTTTCTCCCCTACAAAACTTGTTGAGCAAGTGTGGTTTAAAGCAGGAATATTTAGATGGAGAACGTGATTTGGTATCCCCTGAGGTAAGATCAGTTTTCAAAGGCTTAAGCTTGGAAATCTTCTCAAATGGTTTACCTGCTTGTCTGACTAGCCATGAAAGTCCAGGTGGCACTCTTATTTTACTCTTCAGCTTGGGTGGGCTTATTTCTGTAAACCAGGTGTAAGAATTTTCATAAAGTATTACTATTTTTTTTTTAAATCTGCTCGTGGTATGATGGAAAATAAAGATCGAACTGTGTACGCCCAATACAAACCTCTGTGTGCCCGGACGAATCTGCAGCATCTACCACTGTCAGACCTTTACTGAGGATACAAGTGAAGGTGGTGACAAAATAGAGAAATAATTCTCATTCCCTTAGTTACTCCCAGCATGTTTGAATAGCTCTAACTGGTCTTTGGATCTAGTCTGCTGTACAATTGTCTTGGGTCATAATTTTTCTTTGTTTCTAACCTTATATACATGCATCCTTTATCGATTTATTTTGCTTTCCTGCTTGCTAAATCTCCAGGTTACACTAGGATTGTGTAATTTTTTTAGGGGAATAACGACAATTAAAAAATTACCCCTTTAAGGTCTATTAACAGAAGAAAATTTTAAATTAAATTTACTAGGGTGACATTTGTTACAGGATCATTTAGGTTCCAAGTGTGCATTTTCATGATGCGTGATCTGTGTTTTGCATTGTGTGACCACCACCCAAAGTCAAATTATCTTCCATCATCATATATGAAAGAATCATGGCTTATAGAGATAAATTGTGTTTCATGAGTTCTATCAACAGGGACATTTCTATAAAATGGGACTTTCAGGTAGATTGCTTCTCTCAATTCCTGGCATTAACCTGGTTCACCTGGTGTTTTTCAGACTAGTGGATCCAGTTTCTCTGCTTCTGTTCATTCACATTCATTCACACTCGCTTTGCTATTGGACAAATTAGAGGATCATTAACTTTTGTAAGGAGTGTATAGGAACCGTACGTTGTAGATAACATCATCTTTCTTCCTAATCTCATTCTGATTTCTTCTCTCCTCTCTCTCTTTCTTTCTCCGTTTATTTTTTAGTTAACCTCCTTTGAAGTGTATGATTTCAGGGACACAAATACTCATCCATTTGAAGCTACTGAAAAAACAGACCCACAAAACAAAAGTGATTCAGCAGTTTTCACTGTAGTCAGAATCACCTCTGTCAGATCAGAATTATAATTTCTGGACAATCACTTTCACTACATCTTGAATAGAAATATAAATGCGAATAAAGGAAAAATTAGATAGGCATCAGCCTGATGGAGACGTTTTATGTGGCTTCTGAGTGTTATTATAAGTTTATTGTCAGATATCCAGGTAATTCTGATACATGAACTGATGCTAACAAACACAACATGAACAGACTTACACAAACCATTGACTGTCCTTTATCGTGCAGCCACAGCCCCCGCCTTTAACTTTAACCATGAAAGATAAGGGAGGGCCTGGTAGAGTGAACACAAATCTGTCAACACTCTTCCCAGGTCATGCCCCACTGAAACCCATTCAGAAAATCATCTTCAGAGCATCAGGGCAGCACACTACAAAAAATGCAAATGTATGGTTTTTAACAGCACGCTTCTAATAATTCAACTTTTGTCCTTGATGTGAGATAATAATAGGTTGTAATTCATAGCACTCCAGCAAATTACAGAATGCAGTTACTTAGTCCGTTTACTTGTCATTGCATTTCTCAGCATTTTATAAGCTTCTTACATCAGGTGCCGTGCCTGTCCCATTGATAGATATAGCCAGAGTATGTAAGCACCCTGGCTGGTACAAATTGGACATTTGTTGGAATGAATGAGTGAAATAACTGAAGCAAAATACTCTATTAGCTTGGTAAAACTAATATCATCTCTTGTATTACAAGTAATCACAGAAGAACTGAAAACCAAAGAAAATTCAGAACCTGTGAAAAGAAATTCACATGCCTCTGTTGAAGATTTTATGGAAATTGGAATCTACTTTTTTGGTGACAATTAAAGACATAATACTTCTAGATGTTTCCTCCTCTACTTGTTTTTAACCCAACTATTTTAACTTGTTTATTATATACTGGGCCATTTATATCCATTACTATAAGTAATTAATCCTAGATTCTCTACTAGTTTTTAACCTAATTATTTCAAGTTGTTTATAGTTATATCCTGGACTATTTATACCCATTATTACAAGCAACTAATACTAGATTTATCTGAGAAATAACAGTAATAAACTAATTGTGTTTTTAATTCAGTTCATATACATTAAATGATTTCAGCTAAAAGAACTTTGTGTGTGATGAGGAACTAGAAAACCAAATACAATCATACTGGTAACAATGTCTCCAGATATTTTTAGATACAAGTTTCTTCATCAATACAATTGGCTTTATCTTTCAAGCTATATCACTTCTAATGATTGTAAATGAGACAAGATTATGAAGTCGAGTGCTGAAAGATATTTTCCCACACTTCTACCGAGTTAACCATAGGATAGGCAGGTCAGGTTACAACCTATCTCTGAGCATCTGGAAAACTTATGATATTGTGTTCCTAGGTACCTACAAGAAATTCCTTAGGGAATTTTTGGGTTTTCTAGCTCATCTTTCTTTTTCACCTTAAGAAATCAACAATAATTGTGAGCTGAAATGTAAATGCAATTATTTTCCAACAGTATATTATATCATCCAGACAACAACAATGGTGATTTTCTACATTGTATTTCCGAGGGTATAGTTATGTCATTTCAGAAATACCTAGCCTTCCCAGAATCTCAGGTTTCATATTTGAGAATATTTAATTATTATTTGTCAGGCTCCTTTTTAGCCAGGCCTTTTGCTCATACATTAATGTAGGAGTGAAAATAACACAGAGGAAGGCTCAAGTAACTGAGCAAATTCAACTAAAACCTTTTAAAATGTTTTGCCAATACTATCTTTGATTTTCTTTAAACGTAGGTATTTATACCACGGCCAACAGCATTCTAGGAGCAGTAATACATAGCAACGTTCCCCCAGCCCAGCAATTCCCAAAATGTTTTCTGTAAGACACTAGTTTCCTGGACATTGATAGGTGTCACAGTAAGCTTTCTGAAATTTAAAATGCTTAAGTAATGGTAGAATAAATGAAGTTAAACAACTAATTTAGGTATTTCATGGAACTCTAAAGCCACTCATTGTGTGAATGTGCAATGTGCATTTTAGGACAGTAATAGAGGGTGAAAATTTTCCTGCTTTTTACTTGAATGTGGTACCTTTTCTCCCAAGGCATATTGGAAAAGCTAGGGTTCCAAGGAACACACTTTGAGAAAAGTAGTGTACAGCTAACCATCATTTTGTGAAAAATCACAAAATCTGTTACAGACGGTTCTGAGGCTGTGGAAGGAGCACTTGAATATGATTGGACATTGTCTAAGTGGGATATATATAAACACCTGAAATTTAAATTTTCGATGGCATTCCTGCCACGTGCCTACTCGGGTTCGGTGAAGCTTTGTGCGCTACTCCACTGTCTTCATCCTCTATGGAGGATCATGTTTAATAGAGAACCACATTTCACGGGTATTTAATTGTTGGCTCAGTTGTCCCCTTCCCACAGGTCTTGCCTGTCCCATTTACGGGCCACTCAAATTTCATTGCTTACTCTCCAAAGCTTGTCAATCCTATTCTCTTCAAATTAAATTAAAAAATAGTATATTTACATGGATTGGAAAAGTACATCTATGTAAATTTTATTTTCTTAATATAGACTTTTAGAGCTCAAAGTATTTTTGGAGATTATATAAGCATCCATTTATGTAGACTAGGGCTCATGTTTAACCATTTAAATTTTATCTTTTGCGTTTTCTGCTTAAACATTAAAATTCCCATTTCTAGATTGTCTTTAATGTGTCCCAAATGAACTATTAGTGATTGATCCACTCTGCAGTTTGCAGGTTTGCCTTCAAGGCTTTACTTTCACTGGACTTAGTCAAGTTGCTGCCTCCTGTTGATTCTGCCTTTCCTTTGGCCAGTAAACAATCTGCCACACAGGAAGGGCCTCTGAAATTCCTAACAATTAATTCCCCCTCTTCCCACAATTAGGTAGTAGAGAGAGTAGAGAGAGTAGAGCAAAATACACAGTTCTGCTTAGACTGTCACTTCGCATCAGTCTGAGAGGGAACACATATTCCCTGCCTGAAGGGGCTGCCGGGAACAATTAAGCACAGAGCTGCGAGTGAACCTGGGAACCATTCCAGCTCCCCACAGGTCAGGCCTTCACTGTGCGATTTCCGCATAACCCAAAATACATACGCGCATACATACATACATAAACGAAAACAAATCTTTACCTGAATATCCATTTTAATATTGTGTGCATGTTCTACTTGTTGTACTTATACCTGACATACATTATAAAATATCCAAAAAACAAAGTGCAAGTGCATGTGATGAACAGGGCAATATATCTGGGGGCCACATTCACAAGTGGCTATAGAAATGTTAATAGATATGTCAAGTAGATATTTTGATAATTTTAGAAGTTTCCCCTCACTAGTTAGTAAATCTGATTATATGATCATTATTATCTTACCTATCATGGAGACAGGCTTTTTATAAGAATTAGAAGGGTTGACTCTGCCACTTTTTTTGTTTTGTTTTGCTTTCTTATATTTGAAAAAAATGCATTTGCAAAATACATTTTATAGTTTTCATTTTGTTAATTTGATTAATGCTAGGAAACATAACAAATGATAGAATCCATAAATCCACTTATCAGGCACAGATAACAGAGACTATATACTTGTTTCCTTTTGTGGAACTTCAACTTTTACCTTAGGTTACCAGGTATTAATGACATAAGACTATCTGACATTTGGACAAAATAAAGGCATCAGTAGAATATGATATTAAATATATGTGAACCTTAGTTTACTTTGTACTTTAAAGAGAAAATTGGTATAAAATTAATATAAATAGTTCTAATCTTTCTGAATTCCAATAGCATGTATCTCCTGCACTGCTTGGAATGTGCAGACCTAACGTCAGAGCTGGCTGCCTAGACCAGCACTTCCCGGGCTGTCATGTACACACAACTACCTGAAGGTCTTGAGTGAACCCAGATTCTGATGGGGGGTGGTTGGGGGTGTGGCTCAGGATTCCACATTTCTACAAACTTCTCACAGTGTTGCTGATCCAAGGACACAGTTTAAATAGCAGGAATCCCAGAACTGTTCTGTTTAGTACAGTAACCACGAGCAACATGTTACTATTATGCATCGAAAATGTTGCTAATCTAAGTTCAGATTTGCTGTAAATGTAAAATACACACCAGATGTCAAAGGCAGTACAAAAAAGGATGTAAATATTTCATTAATTTTTTCAGTATTGATATGTCAAAATAATAATTTCGGTCCTCATTATATATAAATTTTAATGTAGATTTTAGATGCATTAAAATATTTTAAAATATGACTTAGAAAATTTAAAATTATTTGTGTGTCTTACATTGTTTTTCCATTAGGCATCGCTGCTCAAGATCATGGAATAAAGTCCTGGTTATGTAAAGAGGCGCAATGAAAACATGCTTTATGTGTCTCAGGTGACATCTCCTTATATGCCTTCTGCTATTCCCCGCTCCGTGCCCTAAGTTTCAGGAATAGGATGCTATCTGATATTCACTCAACATCTATTCTTTCATTTTTTTTTTCATTCAATAAACATTTATTGAGTATTACATTGTACCAGGTAATGCCAGTGGGTGATGGGGTTATAGTGGGGAAAGGATAGTCACGGCCTGGCTTCATCGAACATATTATCTCTGACTGACTCTTCTCATTTTATTAAAGGAAAAATTCCTTTTATTACTTACTTACAACCCTCTCATTTTTGAAGGTACTTGCTGGCTCCATAATCTGTACTTCTATAGTATTTTGTGTGTATTTTACAAAAAATCATTTTTTTATATTATGCTTAATATCTGTTGTGTTAACTGTATGTTTTCCACCTATACATTATCTTTGATGGTATAATTTAACCATCATTATATATTTTTTAATTTAAAGCACAATTTCCAGCACTTAGTAGGCGCTTAATAAACCAATTTGAGTACATTAATTATTTCACAAATAAAAAGGTAAACAATTTTAAATATCAGTCACTTCCACAACATAATTTAATTTAAGAATCAATGATTATTTTAATTTGATTGCCATTGGGCATAATTTACTCCAGTCCTTTATGACAAAGATGACAGAGTTATGACAAAGTTATGACAAAGATGTTATGTAGTAATATACTATTAAGCTCAGCAAACTTAGAACCAATTCAGCAAAATTTGAGCCATACCTGATAATCTCATTAGACTAAGCAATTAATTTATTCCTCCTTAATACTGGTCTCCTAATTAAGAAAATGAATTTTTAATTACCTGCATGTTTTTGTTAAAAAGATTGAAAGAATCCTTGAAATTATGCCCAGTTTATACCAGTCCCTCAATAAATATGAAATCTAACAGTTTTTATCCATTTTATTTTCTTTTAGTAACAGTGTCAAATGACATGTTTCCAAGTGAATGTTTGGAGATGAAAATAAAGTCTTGAAAAAAAATAAGTAAAAGCTAACACTTTTTAAATGCTTCTTTCTTCTCTACCTCCCATTTCAGTCCAATAGTCATTTTATGACTAATAATATATTACAATTTATCTATTCTATAGATAAATTTAGTGTCTATCTTATAGACACTAAAAGGATAATAAAAATACTATAAACAGCCTTAAAGACACAAATTTTATAATTTAGATGAAATGAACCAATTCCTTGAAAATAACTTGCCACTCATACAAGAAAAAATGGAATATGAATAGGACCATATCAAATAAATTCAATCAAAATTAATAAACTTTCAAAACAGAAAGTACCTGGCCTGAATGGGTTCACTTGTGAATCCTACCAAGCATTTAAGAAAGAATGTGTACCAATATTCTACAGTCTGCTTCATAGAATTGAAGCAGAGGGAATACTTCCTAATTTATTGCATGAGGCCAGCATTTCCATAATACAAAAATCAGACAAAGGCTTTATAAGAAAAGGAAACTAAAGACCAATATCTCTCATGAACGTACATGTAAAAATTCTCAGCAAAATATTAGCAAATCAAATACAACAATGTATAAAATAAATTAGATACATGATCAAGTGAGATTTATCCCAGATATGCAAGGCTGCCTGAACATTTGAAAATTAATTAATGTAATTCATTACATCAATAAGCTCAAGAAGAAAAATAATATGATCATGTCAATAGATGCAGAAAAAGCTTTGACAAACTCCAACATCCATTCATGATAAAATTCTCAGTAAATTAGCAATGGAGGGGGTATTTCTCAAACTTAAATAGGTAATTTATAAAAAAAGAAAAATACCTACAGCCAACATTATGCTTAATAATGAAAAACTCAAAGCTTTGTCTATGTAGGAAACCTAAGAGAATCAACAAAAATCTTGTGAAAAAAGTTATTATAGCAAGCTTGCAGCATACAAGGTTACTACACAAAAGTCAATTACTTTCCTTTATACCAATGAATAAGCGGAATTCAAAATTAAACATAATACCATTTTCATTGGCACCTTCTAAAAATTAAATACCTAGTCATAAGTCTAACCAAATGCGTACAAGATTTATATAACAAAAACTTTAAAATCTGCTGAACAAAATCAAATAACTAAATAAATAGAGACACGTTCTATGTATAAAAAGAGTCAGACTCAATATTGTCCAGATGTCAGCTGACCTATACATTCAATGCTATCGCAATCAAAATATCAGCAAGTTATTCTATGGGTACTGTAAAACTGATTTTAAGGTTTAAAAGGAGAGTCGAAAACCCAGAAATGCCCATGCAATATGGAGGGAGAATAACAAAGTTGGAAGTGAAACTATTTGACTTTGAGACTTAATATAAAGGTATAGTAATCAAACATGTGTGGTACAAAAAATAGAGACAGAATAGACAAATGGATCGATGGAACACAATAGATAGGCCAGAAATACCCTCCCCCCATAGATGCAGTCAACTGATCTTTGACAAATGGAGGGAAGGCAATATAGTGGGGAGTAGATACTATTTTCAACAAATGGTACTGGAGCAACTAGACATTTGCAAGCAAAAACAAAAATGAATCTAGACACAGATTTACAGTCATCACAAATGTATCACAGGCTTAAATGTAAAATGCAAAGCGTAAAACTCTAAAAAAAATAATGTAAGAGAAAACACAGATGACTTTGGATGTAGTGATAAAACACCAAAGGCAGAATCTATGTGAGTGATCTATGGACTTTGGTGATTATGATGTTTCAGTGTAGGTTAATCAGTGTAATAAATGTTCCACTCTGGTGGGGGATGTTGGTAATAAGGAAAGCTACACAGGTAGGGCTCGGGGATACAGCAAAAGTCCCTGTACTTTCCTCAGTTTTGCTGTGAACCTAAAACTTCTCTAAAAAACAAAGTGAAAAACTGGATCTATTGGTATAAAATCACGGTTTAATATAATATAGATATAAATATAGTTACAGATATATAGATGTAAAGTTGTGTGTGTGTGTGTGTGTGTGCATAAATACATATATTTTCTAGTTCTGTTCACTGAGATAGCCTGTAATAAAATCCCAATAACAGTAAGCTCATCTAGGACTCGGGTTTTGGTTTCTACATACAATTTGACTTGAAAGAAACCAGGGATGCTTAAAGAAATGTCTGATAGCTGGGACGCAGCAGAGAAAGTCCAAGATGATTCTAGAGCATGTCTTGTTCTACATAGTAATGAACCATTCAAAAAATTATTTGGACATGACAAAATAATAAAGATTAGTTTAAAAGACTTCCACTGACCAAATCTGGACAATTGTGCTAATAATTATAGCACACTGAATAAAACTGGAATCCATAAATTTACATTGATATAAATAAATTAATATATACATTGGGGAAAATAAATCCCTTCCTTACAAAGAATATCAATTAATAAATGCATTGGGATAAATTAAATTAGAAAATAATTATTGATACTCATCAAAGTAATAATATAAGATAAGTAGCAATAGTTTCTAAATTCACTGATTTTAAATTAACTGATATGTAAGTGCAATAAGTAACAGGATATTTAGTAATCTCAAAATATCTCCCTGCAAAATTCTTATTGATAATAAAGAAAAAAAATGTAACTTTCTAGTGAAGAAAGCGGACAGTAACCACCTTAATCAAATTATCAAAGTTACCACCACTCATAATGGGACACATCAATGTCATATGCTAGCCGATGGGATGCAATGAGGACACAGCATCACTCCTGTGCATTTCTGTCAAAAATGCATAACTTGAAGAAACACTGGATGATCCCTCATCAAGGGATATTCTAAAAAACTAATAACCTATAGTCTTTAAAAATGTCACAATTGTGAAAGTCAAAGGAAAACCAAGGATCTGCTCTCATGTGAGGGGAAGAGACATGACCACTGAGTGCAAGGGATCATCCCAGGTTGGATTCAGTTTTGAAAATTTCCTGGGCAAATTGACAAAATTGAATGATGGGTTAAAGGGTATGTGGGAGTTGTTTGTACTGTTCTTGCAATTTTTAGGGAAGCCTGAATTTTTCCAAGTAAAATTACTTTTAATAAATACATAAAACAAAACAAAGAGCAGTTTAAAAAAAAAGAAACAATAGATGATACAAACTTTTTGCAGGTAGTCGAGTATGTCATAATTTGAAGCTAGTATGCTCACAGTGAATGTTTAATAATGGTCTGTCGCATGCTCTTCGTGGTTATATTTTTTCTTTTGCATCTTAACAAATAATCTCATATTTGTGTAGCTTATTGCTAATAAAAATCATCTCAGTATTGCCTGACATCACAGTCTACTTAGATGTTATTTACCGTACCATTCCACAGCATTCTGTGTATACACCCATCACCACTAATCTTACTGTCTCCTAAACTCAGGCCTGAGCTCTTCAGTGGTGAGCAGTTTATAGTAAAAGACCACTATTACACTGCAATGTGTAACAGAGTTAAATTAAGTCTGTAATGTAAATTATGTATTTTATCAATGTAAAACTAACTCTGTCCCATCTAATCTTTTTTTATCATTGTGGAAATGTCTACATCAATAAAATTGAACTGTTTTTATTTTTCTACTTTTAACAACCTGGTATAATTTCACCTATTATTTGGCTTTTAATTTTTCTGTTAAAATTTTCATTATACATTATTTTAGGTATTTGATCTTTCAAACCGTATATTATTAAATTTAGCTTTTTACCCTAAATGAGAGACTATATATTTTAAGAGGGAATTTTCCCACTTTACTATTATAACTGATATCCTTCTTTGTCCTTTTTTTTTTAATCCAATGCATCCTTGACTTCTTTACTCTCGTTATATGGGTTATATTCAAATTGATTTTAAATTCACTGATATGTAAGAAGATGTATGCCATACTGAAAATTTGCCAGTGATTTCTCTTAAATTTTTCAGAAGTATTTTTAAAACCACTACCATTTTCTCTAATTGTTGACAGTAAGCTTTATTTTTTTCAATTATGTGCCATTTACAGTATAAAATTATAGTCTCATTGCTCCTTACGTGCCCATCATTGTAAGATCTGGGTTGAGGAGGGTGAGGTTGATATGGTTATCCATAGAGTCTGCAGTGCTAAAAGAAAAGGCTGACTTAGGGTGACCACTTGAAGAAAAGAGGCGACAGCCTGGGGAGACTGCCGCACACATCCATGGCCAGTCCCAGGGAGTCACTTTGCAGCTGTGTGGACGTTAGTCAAGATCTGGAGTTAGTTGACAAGTCTCATCACACATGAGTTCTACTTGGATGGGATTGGATGGGAATGATCTACTTTTTCTCCAAAAAAAAGAGGGAAAAAGTGTTTACATAATCAATGGAAACCTGACTTTCTCTCATTCAAACTGCATTTTTATCAGTTTGTTCCAACTTGAAATCATTACCAGTTTCTCAAAAGCTTTGATATTAAATAATACAATGTGGAATCTAAAAGGCCAGACTTTGTAACCACACTTACCAAGTTCAAATTCCAACTCTTTTTCACTGGCTATGCAACCTTGAATATTTTACTTAAATGGAGATAATTTATGGATAACAATAAAATATTTGAAAAGATAAACTGGGCCAATATATTTGTCTATGCTTGACTGACATAGTAAAAAACTAGGTAAATGTTCATGGTTATTATTACAATGTTTTTTGATAGTGTTGAGCCATTTTCTTTTTCTTTTGTATCTCTATGTATATTTAAAAGAACACATAGGCTGCCACTTGGCTGCTACTCACAAGCTGTATTGAAGTGAAATTTCTTGATTATTCATTTAAAATGATGTTTTTCATCATATTCAAAATCATCTAGGCCTTGGACTGCCCCAACCTTGCATTGCCAAAGGTGGCACATAGAAACATAGAAAAACACCTAATCATGCCTACATCAGTGCATCATCGTTTTCTGGACTAAATCCATCACTTTCAATTAACTCCTCTGGAAATTCACAGTTTTAAACCACTGCTAGATTCTAGAGGCTGATTTATAATTCTTCTACATGCCCTTAATTTCCTGGTGGACTCCTTGCTGCATTTCATTTTGTGGTTGTTATAAAATACTCCCATTCTCCTTAAACTTGCCACAACATTTCTCAAACCTCCAGGATAGCTCTCCTCCAAAAGCATTTTAAATAAACTCATTTTTATGTTTGTGATGAAACTGATATTATTTATTATAATCATCTTCATGATCTTTTTTCTCATCTTCATATTCTTGATATTTCATGTTCTCTGTTGACTTTCCCGATCTAGTAACACACACAAGTCTTCTTACCCTAAATATCTTTTGTCATCTTCCCAACCTTATTGTTTGGAAACCTCTTCTATCATTCTTTTTTGCAACCTTCTCTACTGATTAGATAACCTTAAACCAGTGTTTCCTGAAGGAAAAATCTTCGTATTTCTATATAGTTCTCTAAAGAGTTGCTATCTCTCTTTAAAAAATAAAATAAACTACCATAATAAAATAAATTTTATAAACAGCAAATGAAATTAGTAAAATTGTGAAATTATTAAATAGGTTATACAGATTTTTTATCTTCAAAAATTCTGTGCAAGTGTGTTTGTGTATGTAGGGCTCATGGTTTACAGTGGGTAGCTTGGCTTCCAAACCAAGTTGAATACCTAAATCTTTGTTCTCAGAACACCCAAGATCACAAGAACATACCATTTTAGCATCAGCATACCAATAAACACATGATGAGCATTTCCATGATACATGCAAATACAAATATATGCATATATTAAACTGTGCATTAGTATTTCTAAATGAGTATATCAAATAACCTGGCCAAAACTGTTCATTTTTCTTCACAACTTTGTGTTTTAACTATTACTTTTAAAGTCATGCAATATCTTCCCAGCTTAAAATCCCAGAAAATTCTCAAAATAATTTTAGTTCCTTCCTAGTGTTCTAATATACTAAGTGAAAGGTAAAGGGGGCCCAAAGAAAGGTGATATCAATGAAAATGTAATTATGAAAAAAAATTAATATGACATTTTAAAGGAGAATATATAAAGTTTGACCACTGATGGAATATGGTAGAAAATGATCCCTAACTAACTCTAGATTGGAAAAGGAAATTAATGCAAAAGTGCATACAAAATATTTAAATAAGGCATGATTAATATCACCATTAAAATAAACATCATTTTCCTCTTGGAAATCCAAATATTTTCATTATACAAGAAAACCAGGTAATTGAGTTGTAGTAAACTATACATTTAAATGCAATTGAGCACCTACATTCTCTTCTAAAGAAAATGCTATATGTATTTGTATATTAAGCAGGCGTTTGCTTTAAAGTGTAGGCTGACACATTACAGGAACAACAAAGGAACCATCTAGTAAGGAAATATTTAACTTGGTCCTTTTGATTGTTACAGACTAGTTACACTTACCATTCTCTAAGTATTATATTTTCTCTTCTTCCAAGTATTGCTTTCAGAGAGAGTCTGAAAAGTAGTCTTTGATATATTGAAATAGACAAAATAGCAGATACAGCCCTAAATCTATGTTACTTGACAATATCATCACCTAAGGTAATTGGACTTAATCTATAAAAGTTTGGACTAAGAGCAGGCAAGACTAGGTTTCTGATCAACCCTAAGATGGTAAAATGTTTCATTTCCCCACCCTCATCAAAAATTAAAACAACTCTTGACCTTTAACCCTACTGTCTTATTCTGGTGGGTATTGAGCAATTTAAACAGAATGCTGGATCTCCTTACTCATTATGTCCCATGAATGGAATTGACTTTTTCAAAGTTATTAATAACAAACGTTATAAGGAAGGAGAATATGTTTATTTTTTAATCTTATTATCAAGACTCTTTTCCAATTGTCTAGCTAATGATCCTTTTTTGATTGATGGGCCTATTAATTTTCTGGGAATAAAAGTCAAACAAACATATCATACAGAGGTTTTATTTAGGCACTTAAAATTCATGTCCTATTTAACACAGTGGGATCACCAAACATCAGTAAAGCTTTTGCCAATGTTTGTGTTTTCTTGCAATTAGATGAAAATCAAAGCCATGTGGACACCAATGGTGAAAACAGCAGGTCTCAGAGTGTGCTTGGTGGGGCACTTTCTGCTACCCTCTTGTACTCCTTTATGTATTGACAATGTAAGCAAACTTTATTTTATTATATTATTTGTGCTGTGATGGTGGTGGTCCTAAATTTTTTTCTCTTGTTTTATATATTGTTTATCTACAGTTCCTGGGTAGTTTTCAAGAAGAAAATCAAATTTCCTTTTTCAATGAGTCTATTTCCTTTACTGTTTAAATACAGAAGACAATATAACAGGTGCCTGAAAACCTGTAGGAAAACATTAAACAAAGAGCAAATCCAAAGAATTATGACTTTATGCTCTACTAAAGACTTTTCCAGGAAATGAAAGCAATTCGGGTATAATAAAGGTATCTAAGAAACAAATGTGTGTACAGACACATACATGCATTCACACACACAGCTGAATTCCTAAAATGTGTGCCCATGGCAAGGGTAAGTAATAAACCCAATTCATTTAATAGGAAAGTTATATTTCTTTTCAACTAAATATTAAGATATAAAGGCTGATGATGCCAACAATTCTAAGGGACTCATATAATTGCTAGCATAAAAATTCTTATTTTTTTTTATTTTCTGAGAATTTCAATGAATGTTTTGTTTGCCTGACTTTAATTGTCAAGATGGTTCTCATAATAGAAGGTACATATACATAAATATTTTCTTTGGTAACAGAAAGCTTATTGGGAAAGAAAAAAATAGCTGTTTACATTAGCAAAATTATAGCCCTCAATAAACATACATAAATTATGATTCTATTTTCAGTGAATGTCTTGATACATCAAACTTTGTTAAAAACATTTTATTTACCTCACCTCCTTCCCTCACCTCTACTGAAAAAAAAAAAGTGGAGCTGTAAATTTGTTACTTTAAAGGAGGAAAAAGGAAATAAATATGAGGTATCTCCATGTAGCAATGGTTACTTTGGTTTGACATTCATCCAAATCAAAATCTTTTATTCACATCTTGAAGTCTCATTGAATTCAGTGCCAGACAGTGAAGGAATGTAGAACAGATAGAGAGAGCTGCAGATAAAAGAAGGCTTGGGCTTAGAATTTCATTTTGATATATAATACCTTTCATTAAAAAAATTCATTCAGGAATTTTGGAAAGAGTTTTATCTAAAATAATAGACTAATTAAAGAATAAATAACAAATATGAGTCTCCAGAAGAGAAGAAAGAAAAGGTTACTGTAAGCTCTCCAATTCACTACCTTTAGTTTGATTGGATTCTTATTTTATTAGATAATGATAGGTAACATTTCTTGAAAAAAAAATGTTAATGCTTTAACTCATTTCACCTCAGCATACATTCTGTAACTATGTGATACAGAAACTATTGTATCTTCCCATTCTATAGAAACAGGGTTTGGAGAATTTTGGCAAACTTTATTAAAATAGCAGAAAATAATTAAAATACCTAGAATTCAGTGGTGGGCAACTCTCGATCGCCACCCCCAGGCACCCCTGCCCCAGCGCTCTTACTACTTAATGCTGTGCTTTACTGTTTTAGGTTATGATGTTTTTGTATGTTTTAACTTTTTAAATGCAAGGGACTACATTTGTGTCATTAAAGATTGAAATAATATATTTTCAAGGATCATAATATTTGATGTCATTCATGTCATCAATAATCTATATTTAATATTTAAAAAAAATTTTTGGAAAGGAGTTCCTGAAACTAATGGGAAGTTTTCATTAAAAAATGACTGAGCCCAGCTACATAGAGACATCATCCTAGGTTCTGCTCATTGAAATTACACAAGTCAAGTTATGCTTATCTGTTAAGGAAAATAAAAAACTCAGTAAAGTTCTTATTACCTTCCTTTCTTATGAATAACTACAGTTGCTATGTTTTCTTAGTTTTTCATTCCAAATAATCTAAAGCCCAGAATCATAGCTATTTCAAAGCTGAAAAAGTCACCTGCTTGGGTTTCCCAGTGTACCAGCATTCCTTTTATCATTCTGTTAATCCAAACTCTACTCACAAGATGTATTTTTCTTTGTTTTTGTTTTTGAAAGTTTATTTTTTCATTACCATTTAGTCCTCTTGTACTCCCTCTCCCCCAGCAATTACACATTGTTGTCCATGTTCACGAGTCCTTTTCCCTTTCTGCTCAATCCCTCCACCCCCTACCCTTCCCCAACCTTAGCTGTCAGCCTGCCCTCTATTTATGAGTCTGTCTCAGTTTTGCTTGTTATTCCAGTTTCTTCATTAGATTCCACATATGAGTGAAATCATATGGTGTTTGTGTTTTGCTGATTGGCTTATTTCACTTAGCATAATGTTCTCTAGGTCCTTTCTTACTGTCGCAAAGGGTAAAGATGTATTTTTAAATTCATTCTGCCAAATATATCACCCCAACGGTATTCTTCTCCTAACAGGTCTGATTCCTTTAGGGTCTTCATTGCAATATCAAAGCTAAATTGGTTTTTGAAAACTCTTAACCAGCTTGATATATTTGTTATTATTATTATTGTGCTTTCTCTTAAGGTGATACTCCATTTGATTCAAATGTGAAGTATTTCTTTTTTTGTTTTTCAATAATTTCTTATGATCATGTCTTTGAGAAGTCTTTCTATGAACTGTCAACTCCAGTCACCCTTTTAACAGAAGTTTCTCAAATAATGCAAGTCTTCACCTGATTTACTGAAATTGTATAATATTTTCTTGAATGTGTTTATGTTAATGCTCATCTATGTATTTTTTAACCTTGGAGAGTAGGCCACAAATAACTTTTCCAGGTTTACAGTTATGTGTGCTAAGTGGAGAAGTTTGGAAGACCTAGTACCTCTAGTATCCTGTCCAGTGTGTCATCATGTAACCCAACTACACTGAGCACTTCAAACGCCTGTCGTCCACAACAGATTTGCCAAATACCCGCAGGTTCAGATTGGGCCCTTCTGCTGTGTCTTGAACAGAGAGTGGTTATAAGACAGTGAGAATGAGTTTTTAACTTGACTAAACTTATTAAACTTATGACAATATGATAGTAACAAGGATCAATGCTGAATTTAGAAAAAGGGAAATGAAAGTTACCTTCTGTCTTCCAGTATCTTTGAGAATCATTACCCCCCATACAGAAACACAACATGGAGTCAGACTTTCCTATAATTCAGGTAATGGATGCTTCTGTCTTTTCTGTCTTGACAATTTTAAAATGTATGCTACAAAATATTTATATATTTCTAATTTCAAATATATTTAAGCTGTTTTACTTTAAAATTATTTAATATTTTTAAATTATAAATTAGATCACCTAATATACCCAATAAATGACACCTATGAAGTAAATTCTGTCATTTAAAAATAGGACATAAGAGATTCTTTTAACTTATAAAATTAATAGGTTAGACAATCAGGTCATGGAATATTAAAGATTATGTCTGAGTCCCTGGTTAATACAGAATTGAAGGATCCATTTTCTGAATTCAGTACCACCGAAGAAAGGTTACCTTTTAAAATAACTTCACGATACCTCATTTTTAGATTGTTCTCTAAGCCAAAAAGTTGTTCTTCTTATTTACCTAAACTGTGTCTAAGGAGCCCCAGGGAACTCTGAGTACTTCCCAATGGATTAACACAGTCAAAACCTAACCCTCCTTCATGTGATAGTCTTTGAATTGCTTCTTTTCTCTAATTGTCTCAGTGAGTTTTTTTTTTTTCCTTTCTTTTTTTCTGAATGACATGGTGAGGCCACTCACTGTGGTAACAAGTATCTTCTGAATTAAGTCCTTTTAAAAAAATAAACTGAAATCTGAAGGTAATTTTTTTGGAAGTCTTAAATGGAATTTGCACCACTCTTGTTGCATGAACTAAACTTCTTCAAGTTAGTATGTTATCTGTACTAGGTGTAGTAACATTTAATTGCAGTTTAGATAAACCTCCCTTCTTAAAAAGATTTCATGTGAGCAGATTGTGGAACAATTTGGGGTAGGAGACCCTTTTCTTTGTCCTCAAAATTTTAAGGAGTACTGCTGTTGGGCTAATTGTTGTATTTAATTCTTTTTACATGGAACAGTTCAGGCAGCAAGAATAAAATGTGATATTGCTGATAAGTTTGGTTATTTCCTATAAACACATCATCTATCTTATATAAAAGGGGAAAAAAACAACAAAGACTTGAAAGGGTTTAGACCATATGTTGGATATTGTTCAAACCAGTGCCAAGGAATTAATCATAAATTATTTTGATAAATTTCTAGCTGGGACTTGCATTACCTCAGAATGTTGCTCATACCATCTCATTGTATATCATATCAAAGTTAAAGAGCTAGGAAATACAAATTTTCAGAGGAATAATAGCAACAATATTCCTTTGTTAAAAAGTATAAAGCATATTTATTAATTTATACTACTATATATAGATTTCAATTCCAAATTATTTTACCTGCCCTTAATATTTTACTCATTGTTCCTGCACATAATATTTGCAAGCAACAGTGAAGAAACCTAGGGAGCATGAGAATCTAAGGATTATCAGTGGAGTATCTCAAATTTAAATTTTGTTGTAAATTCATTTGACCGACTTTTTTTCATTTTTCGTTGCCAACTAATTTGCAAGGAATATAAGAATAGCTATAAAAAAATGTAAACAATTAGTTAATGGTATCTCAAATTTTAATATGAATCTATAATCTTTGAAACATTGAATATTTACAACTTGGAATTTATTTGGGATTTATATTGCCATGTTCTTTCAACTTACAAAGGCAGGGAGTCTTGTTATAAAATTCTAAACATCTTAAATGTGATCCTGGTATTAATAGAGGATGATTTCCTTCTCGTAAGCTGTTTAGTCTTTATTTGTTACCAGGCTGACATTACTGACATCTGACACTGTTCATTCTTCAGTTTAAAAGTGAAAAGCTTCTTATGAAGAAAAGCTTCTCCTCCAAGTTAATTTCCTAAAGAGTTTACTCCTTTGGGCAAAATAATCATGCGGAGCACCTGTGGTGCAAGCGCTAAAGAACTATCAAGCCAAACCCAGCCACAGCTGTGCTGTAATCACTGAAGTGTGCCCAGTGCATAATGGCACATTAGGTAGGCATTGATCTCTGCCAGTTTATGAGGTCTCTTACAGAATTAGGCAGACTTTTTCACTGAAACCCATGGAGCAGAAATTGCTACTTCTAAGCTAATCCATTTTCAAATTACCATCCAATTGTGACTGATGACCTCACTACAAATCCGCTTATCTACCTCCAACCACTCAAAAAGCAAAGGAGAATCAATCGTTATTTCCCTTTATTTTCAACTCTTTACAAAAAACTCCTCTTGATATTCTTAGTTACCTTTTATTGCGACTGCAGCTGTGAAGATAAACATGATAAATATTAAATGTTGCCTAATTGTCTGTGCTTATTTTGAAGGTAAGATGGGAGAGTAGAACATGTGCTTAATATGATACAAGGTTTAACTAATATTTGCTATTAAATTGCTACTATAAATTATGGCTCATTTAGTTAATTTATTTTAAATAATTAATTTAGAATGAAGTACACTGAATATTTGATCAAAAAAATTTTTCATTACTATAAAATTCAGCTCTTCCTCATTAAAAACCTTGGGTCCAGTTTAATCACTAGAGTGGTTAAAATTTAAAACATTTAAGAGAAAACTTTTTTTGGTAAACTGATGAGGATGTTCAATAGGTTATTTAACTGAAGGAAGTATCATGTGAAAAATGTGTAGGAGGCATGAAACAAACAAATCAGAATCAACCAAAAGCTAGTCCTAATTTCTCTTCAAGAAACTTTATCACTGAAGAGTAGTGACTTTACATCTTTAATAGTTGCAACAATGCATCAATAAAGAATGTATAAAAAAAGTGATACTGACAAGCATAACTTTCTCTTACAAAATTATAATTAGCTGTAACTTTCAAAGACCCTTTGGTATATTTTAAAAGTCAGTGTTTAGTGCATATTTTGTAGGTTATTTGTGAAAAATATCTTGCCTGGTTTCTGAATGTTTTTCCTGTAGACCAACTAGTGGAAATCTAATTGGTAAATATATTAATGTATGTATGGGAATATTTGTTTACATATTTCTTGACTCAAACAATATACAAGCAGCAATTTGAAAACAGTTCTAGCAAAATTGTGGAATGTCTGACCATTAGTTACAAAAATCTTAGCTTTGGCAGGGTGATGGATGAAACAGAGAAATAATTATTTTCATGTCTACAATTAAAAATACATATTTTGAATGTTTCCATTGCAATGTAATAAAAATTTAAACATCTGGACCAGTCATTGCTGGGAAGCCTCATCTTACCTGGTGCACTTGTAGTGCCCTGGCAAAGGGCTGACAGAATTAACTCTTCAGAGCCAGGTTAGCAGCCCTGCAGCTTCTCGAAGGTATCTTCTCAAAGGAGTTGAAGTTGCTTTCTCACAGTTGCCTTTTGACTTAAGTATGTGTATGTCATGGCTTCCTTCTGAACATTAATCAATGGTGTTTCTTATATTTGGTGTATGAACTATGGCAAGCCATTTGTAAAGTGAGATAATACCTATTCTAACCTACCAACCAGTATGTGGGATGAAAAATACCAAATTAATTCATGGATTTAAAAAAATTCTATTTTGGCTTAAAATATCTTAATTTTAATAGTAATATTAGCAATTTCTTGAATACCTATATGAATAGATGAGGAAAAGCCACTGGTCTATAAATTATAATTAGTAGTCTAAAGATTATTTCAAGTACATTAATCTCATTTTTTAGAATATATATCCATTTTGTTATAATTTATATTTTGAAACATAATATGTATTTACCTCAACTAGTGAAAATATAGGAAGCTACATGAGGGTAAAAATTAAGATTAAATTCCCTATATTAAATTGTTTCCTCATGCCTCAGGTTTCTAAGGCAAAGAACAGTTTCTCTCACATCTTTCTTTACATGATGAAAACATACAGATGTATATATCATACAGATTGAGCTTTATGTTATCTGTTACAATAACAGTATCAGAACATAAATGTTTAGTAAAATGTCTTTTTCATGAAACATACATCATGAATAGGCTTCTAGTCGAATGCATAGATCTGATTCATGTTGTTATTAAAATGTAATATTCAATAGTATGAATTAAAACCACATTACCTAACTCATCCCCAGTCAACATTGAGATACTCATGGAGCCAGGGCATTTAGTTTGTAATTGTTTATTTGTCTTAGTGGTTCGTTAGTTGTTTTACTAAAATATATTCATTTTTATTTTAGTAAATATTTCTTCATTAGTTTTCATGAATTCATGTCTGTTTGGATTCCCTCAGCATTCAGTATGCATACTTCCGGGAACCCTGGAAAACATTGACCAAATTTTCCCTTTTTAATTTTACCAACCTGATGGAGGAAAAATGGTATCACAACTTTGTTATACTTACACATCCTTTCATATGTTTACTGCACATTACAGCTCGGTTGGCTGTAATTACTAATTTATATGCTTTGACTAGTTTTATATTAAGTTATTTATCTATATTTATCATCATAATTAAATAAAATTCCCAATACCCTCTCATGGGAGTAATATGAAGGCTAAGTAAAGACTGAGAAGTACAGAAAGGATCTAAGACGGCAGAGAAGTAAATGGGAGCTACACTAACCTCTTCCCAGGACCAATCTTGAATTACAACTAAATTATAGAAAAACCATCCTGAATAACCAACAGAGCAGTAGCTGCAGAGAAGCCTTATAACCAAGGACAGGCAGAAGAAAAACTTCAGCACAATGAGACTGGTAGGGAGTGTGGAGGAGGTGCAAGAAGGCTGGCTGTGCTCCCATGGAGCTCCCATGGAGCTCCCACTGTGGCTGGGGTGTTCCCCCTGAGAAACGTAGGGTGAAAGCCCCAAGCTGGGCTCCCCAGACTACAGTGCCAGAGACTGAAAGGAAACCATTTAACATCCGGATGTGAAAAGCAACAGGGTTTCTGTCTTCCAGGGAGAGATGGCTGGAGATGCAGACAGTCTCTTAAAGGGTCAACACACAAAATATCATTTGCAGCCCATTCCCTGGGCATTAACAGAGGGAGGGCAGAGTGGATTAGAGATGCTTGAGGAAAATTTGGGGATGGTGGCTCTGGGGAGACAACTGAAGCAACAGCCTCCAGGATCCCTGTGCTGAGTCATTTCCCACACTGCAAAGGCCATCTTTCTCAGGCAGAGCAATCCCCTTCAAGCGGCAACAGCCTGAGGGGAAGCAATAGCCCCACCCACAGGAATTATTTGGTCCCACCCTGTGGTGCTTAAGCTGAGCAGCTGATTACAGTCTGAAGCTATATCGTTGATTGGTTTAACAACTAAGGTGGAGCTCTGAGATTTCAGCTGGTCTCTGGGCCTGGTGTTGATAAAAACTGGCCTTGGTGCATAGCCCAGTTCTTTCTGCACACAACCAGGCCCAGCAGAAGGAGCCACATGATGTGGATCACTGCTAATTCCAAACAAGATAACCAGAGCCAGTCACAATCAGTGTCTGACAAAGGCCTACATCAGAGTCTTTGCTGATCTAACAAATATATACAAACAAATACAAAAAAAAAAAAAAAAAAGCAGCCAAAATGGGAAGACAAGGAAACAGACCACAAATGAAATAGGAGAATTCTCCAGAAGAGCTACAAGAAATGGAGGAAATAATTTATGACACAGAAAGTTTAAGTAATGATTATAAGGATACTTAACAGCATGAAAAAAAGACATAGAAACCGTAAAAAAGGACCAGTCAGAAATGAACAATACAATATATGAAATAAGTAATACACTGGAAGGAATAAACAACAGGTTAGATAAGGCAGAGTATTGAATTACTGCTTTGGAAAACAAGGTAGAAAAAACATCTAGTCAGAGAAGCAAAGAAAAACAAAATTTTTTTTAATGAGGAGAGCTTAAGAAACATTTTGGACAACATGAAGCATAACAACATGAGGATATCATGGGAATATGAGAAGGAGAAGACCATGAGCAAGGAATCAATAACCTATTTGAAGAAACAATGACTGCAAACTTCCCTAATCTGGTGAAGGAAAAAGACATACAGGTCCAGGAAACTCAGAGAGCCTCAAACAATTTGGATCTAAAGAGACCTATGCCCAGACACATCATAAGTAAAATGAGAAGGCTGAAAGACAAGGAGAGAACCCTAAAAACCTCAAGAGAAAAGCAGGTAGTTACATTCAAGGGAGTCCCAATTAGACTGTCATCTTATTTCTCAACAGAAACATTTCAGGCCAGAAGAGAGTAGTGTGAAATATTCAAGGTGATGAAAAGCAAGGACCTACAACCAAGATTACTGTGCCTAGCAAGTCAAACATTTAAAATCAATGGAGCTTCCCAAGAAAAAGCTAAAGGAGTTCGTTAACACTAAACCAGTACTGCAACAAATGTTAAATGGTTTGCTTTATGAAGAAGGAGGAGGGTGAGGGTAAGGGAGTAGAGGAGGGGGAGGTAGAGGAGGAGGAGGAGAAAGAAAAAAAGAGCAAAATAGCCTAACAATAATTGGCACTAAATACGTATCTATCAAAAATCACCTTAAATGTAAATGGCTTAAATTCTCCAACCAATAGACATAGGGTAGCTTAATGGATAAGAAAACAAGACCCATAAATATGGTGCCTCCAAGAGACACATCTCAGATTGAAAGATACACGCAGACTAAAAGTAAAGGGATGGAAAAATATATTTCATGCAAATGCAAAGGAAACAAAGCTAGGATAGCAGTACTTATATCTGATGAAGTAGACTTTAAAACCAATGCTATACTAAGAGACAAAAAAGGGGTACTACATAAGATTAAAGGGAACAATCCAACAAGATGATATAACTCTAGTAAACATTTCTGCACCCAACATAGGAGTGCCTAAATATTTAAAACAAATTTGGATGGACATAAAGGGAGGGATCCACGGAAATACAGTCATAGTCAGGGATTTTAACATCCCGTTGAATTCAATGGCTAGATCTTCCTGGCAGAAAATCAAAAGGAAACATCAGCCTTAAATGATACAGTAGATCAAATGGAGTTAATTGCTATCTTCAGACCATTTCACCCGAAAGCAACAGAATATACAGACTTTTCAAGTGCACATGGAATGTTTTCTAGGTTAGACCACATGTTAGGATACAAAATAAGTCTCAGTAAATTTAAGAAGACTGAAATATCAAACATCTTCTCTGATTGCAATGCTACGAAACTAGAAATCGATCACAAGAAAAATGCTGGAAAGCATACAAAGACAAGAAGCTAAATTACATGTTATTAAACGAGTGAGTCAAGAATGAGATCAAGGGAGAATTCAAAAGATACCTTGAAACAAAGAAAATGAGGACACAACAATCAAAAATCTATGGATCACTGGGACAGCAATCCTAAAAGGGAAATTCATAGCATTACAGGCCTATCTCAAAAATAATTAATGTTTAATTAATTAAAAGGCTCAAACAATCTAACTTTATACTTAAAGGAACTTGATAAAGAACAACAAATAAAGCCCAAAGTGGATAGAAGAAAGGAAGTAATAAAAATGAAAGCAGAAATAAATGAAATACAGTCTAAAAAAAATGATATAAAAGATCAATGAATTCAAGAGGTGGTTCTTTGAAAAGATAAACAAGATTGACACATCTTTAAGCAGACTCGTCAAGAAGAAAAGAGCAAGGAACCAAATAAATATATTCAGAAATGAAAAAGGAGAAATAACAACAGATACCAAAGAAATACAAAGGTTAGTAAAAAAAATATTATGAACAACTATATACCAGCACACTGGACAACCTATGCTAAATGGATAAATTCCTAGAAACATACAATCTTGCAAAACTAAATCAGGAAGAATTAGAAAATCTGAATAGAGAGATTACACCTAGTAAAACTGATGCAGTAATCAAAAACAAAAACATAAACAAAACCTCCCAATAAATAAAAGCCCTGGGCTGGATGGTTTCACAGGTGAATTTTACCAAACATTCCAAGAAGAGCTAACATATCTCCTTCTGGAATTACTTAATAGAATTCAAGAGGAGAGAAGGCTTCCAAACTCATTTTACAAGGCCAGCAATATCCTAATCCCAAAACCAGATAAAGACACTACAAAGAAAGAAAATTATAGGCCAATATCACCGATCAACATAGATGCTAATATCCTCAACAAAATTCAGCAAACCGAATACAGCAATGCATCAAAAAGATCATACGCTATGATCAAGTGGGATTTATTCTGGGAATGAAAGATTGATACAACATTTCCAAATCAATAAATGTGATATACCACATAAACAAAATGAAAGATAAAAGCACACAATCATAACAATGGACGCAGAAAAAGCATATGATAAAATCCAGCACCCATTTATGATAAAAACTCTCAGCAAAGTGGGATTAGAGTAAACATACCTAAACATAATAAAGGCCATATATGACAAACCCTCTGCCAGCAACATATTCAATGGGCAAACTCTGCAAGTATACCCCTTAATACTGGAAACAGGACAGGGGCATCTGCTTTCACCTCTCTTATTCAACATAATACTGGAAGTCCTAGTCACAGCAATGAAACAAGAATAGGAAAAAAAAAAGACATCTAAATTGGAAAGGAAGAAGTAAAACTATCATTATTTATAGAAGACGTTATACTGTACATAGAGAACCACAAATATTCCACCCAGAAACTACTAGAAGTAATAAGTGAATTCAGCAAAGTAGCAAGACACAATATTAATATCCAGAAAGCAGTTGCTTTTTATATGTCAATAAAGAGCTAAAGGAAAGGGAAATTGAGAAAACAATCCATTCACAATTGCTTCAAAAAGAATAAAATACCTAGAAATAAGCCTAACCAAGGATGCAAAATACCTGTCCTGGGAAAATTATAAGACACTGAAGAAAGAAATGGAAGTAGGTATAAATAAGTGGAAGCTCATACCATGTTCATGATTAGCAAGAATTAACATCGTTAAAATATCCATACTACCCAAAGTAATCTATAGATTCAGTGCAATTCCTATCAGGCTTCCAGTGATGTATTTCACCAAACTAGAACAAATATTTAAAAAATTTATAGGGAACCACAAAGACCCTGCATAGCAACACCAATCCTGAGAAAGAAGAATGAAGATGGAGGGATGACACTACCTAATATCAAACTACACTATAAGGACATAGTAATCAAAATAGCATGGTACTGGCATAAAAACAAACACACAGATCAATGGAACAGAATATGAGTCCAGAAATAAACCCATACCTTTATAGTCAATTAATATTTAACAGAGGAAACAAGCACATGTGCTAGGCTAAAGATGGCTTATTCAATAACTGGTGTTGGGAAAACTGGACAGATACGTGCAGAAAAATGAAACTAGACCACTGTGTTACACCACACACAAGAATAAATTCAAATTGGATCAAACTTAAATGATAGACCCAAACCATAAAAATCCTAGAAGAAAGCGTAGGCAGTAAAATCTCGGACCTGGCTTGTAGAAATATTTTATGGGATATATCTCCCCAGGCAATGGAAACAAAGAAAAAATGAACAAATCGAACTACATCAAACTTAAAAGTTTTTGCACAGCAAAGGAAATCAACAAAATAAAAAAACAACCCACAGAGTGGGAGAAGATATTTGCCAATACATCAGATAAGGGGTTACTATCCACAATTTATAAAGAACTATCAAAACTCAACATCAGAAATACAAACAACCCCATTAAAAAATGGGCATAGGACCTAAAGAGACACTTCTCCAAAAAGGACATACAGATGGCCAATAGACATAGAAAGATACACATCACTAATCATCAGAGAAATTGAAACTAAATCCACAATGAGATATTCTCTCACACCCATCAAAATGACTATTGTCAAAAAATGAACAAACAACAAATGTTGGTAAGGATGTGGAAAAAGGGGAACCCTTTTGCTCTGTTGGTGGGAATAGATTGGCGCGGCCACTGTGGAAAGCAGTATGGAGATACCTTGAACAATTAAAAATGGAGCTGCCTTTTGACCCAGTGAATCCACTTCTGGGAATATATCCGAAGGAACCCAAAACACTAATTTGAAAGAACATAAGCACCACTATGTTCATTGCAGTGTTATTTACAATTGCAAAGATATGGAAGCAGCCCAAGCGTCCATCTGCAGATGAGTGGATAAAACAACCATGGAACATTTAAACAATGGAATGCTACTCAGTTGTAAAAAATAAGAAAATTTTATCCTTCCTGACAGTACGGATGGACAAGGAGAGCCATATGCTAAGTGAAATAAGCCAGTAAGAGAAAGAAAAATACCATATGATTTCACTCATATGTGGAATCTAATAAACAAACTGAAGCAACAAGAAAAATGGGGACAGACTCATAGATGGAGAACAAGGTGGCAATTAGTATAGGGGAGTTTAAGAGGTTGAGGGATAGAGCAGAAAGGAAAACGGACTCATGGACATGAACAACAATGTGGTGATTACTTGAGGGGTGGAGTGTAAGGGCACTAAATGGTAATGGAAAAAATATAAAGATTAAATTTTTAAAAAGACTGAGCAGTGAGCACTCTGCCATCTTAGTACTTACATTGTCCTTTGAAAATTTCATTATATTGTTTCCTTAATAACATTGTTTTGATTGTAGGGCAATTATTTTTAATTCCATTTTATCAGTTTATCATAATATTTGGTATACTCTACATATACTAGAAATAAATGTTAAGCTCCTAAAATGGTGACAAAAGTACATCTTCAATTAAACAGCCAGATATTGCGGGAAGGAATCACATCTCATATTCACGTGTCCCAAACAGAAATCTCTTCAGGAAATACCTCTGAATTAACTGATTGCTCAATATTTGTTCTAATTTAACTGAGGTGTAATTGACATAAAACATTTTGTAAGTTTAAGACATATAACCTCATGATTTGCTATGTGTGTGTACTAATACAAAATAATAAGCAGAATAAGATTAGTTGACACATTTGTCACCTTTCATAATTACCATTTATATGTCTCTGTGATGAGAACATTTAAGATCTATTCACTTAGCAACTTTTAAGGATATAATACAGTATCATTAACCATAGTCATCATACTGAACATTCAATCCCCAGAACTTAGTCATCTTGCAACTGAATGTTTGTAACTGAAATCTTCCTATTTCCCCACCCCTCACCCCTGGCAACTGCCATTCTACTCTGTTCCTATGAGCTTAGCATTTTTAGAGTTCATATGTAAGTAAGATCATACCGTATTTATCTTTCTCTCTCTGACATTGTACTTTGGGTTGCTCAATCTTGAATTCCTTTTCCCTACTTTCACATTCCTCCCTGGAGCTTTAAGTTTAAACCTGTGAGTGTAGAATGCTAGGGGCCCTTCTCTTCTTTCTGCTTTCTGCAGAATCTTTGTATCATATACATTTTTTTTGAATGTTAACTTTTCTTAGTTTCCTTACTTTTAGAATTATGTTCATTTCATCCAAACTTGGCAATTGAGGATTGTGTGGAATTTCAGCTAACACTTCTCAGATGTGCATGATCTCAGCCTGTGGGATAGGAAAGGATTTAATGTAGAAGGCACCTCCACCTAACTTCAGCGTCTAGACTAACAATTGGTCTAAGAATATTTCTATGAGACAATGGTCTCTTGATTCAAAATAGGCACTAATCAAAATGCTGACAATATCATTTTATCATTTTGTTGTTATATGAGTGGCATTAGGTTCATTATTTTTGTTGGATATTCCTACACTAAGTTACCAGGTTTCAGAGGTAAAGATTTTCTTAATTCACGGTATGTGACCACTGTATTTTATCTTTTGCTTGAGGCAAAATTCTTCAAATGAATACATCTTTTAAGGCAGGAAATAACTGAAATGGAGTCCACACATTTGCAGTAGTAAAAATGTCTTTATAGCTTTCAAAACTTTATTTCTATACCTAGGCTTTCTATTGACTGCGTTTATTTGAGGAAAATCATTTTTCCTTTCCCTCCTCATTTCTTTCATTCTTACACTTAAATTAATTGCACAGAATTATCTCTAAAATCTCTTCCTGCTCTAACTTTGCTCTCTTTCATAAAACAATTAAACTGTAAACAAACAAATATGTAATTATGTCTGCTGATACATACTCAAGCCAAAGTTTTAGATAACATTTTTAAACTACACAGTGAGTTTGCACTTAACTCAGTTATAATTAATAATTTCATCATGATTTTGAAAATAAGTCAACCAACACACTGAGAATAATATTTGCAAAAGCTGTTGCTAATAATAGCCATTATCATCATTGGGTTTGATAAGTCAAACATATCTAGAAATGTACAAGTCAAAGTCACTTTCATAGTTAATATTCTCATATTTTAATGGAATAGTAAGATACCATGAAAATAATTAAACAAAATATATATTTAAATGTATACTCAACTAATCAAGTCATCAGTATATTAATTGAGCAACATGTAGTGAATAAAATACTTAATATAGAGAGAATTACAATCCCCAGCTTAGAAAATATAATTTCTAGAAGACAAGCATTAAGAAGTTATACATGTGATACAAAATAGGAATACTTTTTTTTTAAAGTAATATTGGGTTGAGACATGCAGGTTTATATGGAGTTGGCTAGAGGAGTGGATGAGACTGAATAGGCCTTTAGGCAGACAAATTGATACAACCATTTTATGTAATTTCTTCAAAATGACCACTTCAGCACAATATGAATTCAAGCAACATATTCATCTACTACTTTAGAAATTGGATAAGACTCATGGCAAAGGATGGATATGTTTTCATATTATCTAGTAAAAAAAAGTGAATGTTTTAATCCATTGGGTCTTAGTGTTTTTTCTTACCAGATTAATCTATTAAAACTCAGAGTGACATTCTCTAGAGCAAGTTAGAGTAGTTATTGTGCAGAGGGTCTTGGCCATTTAACAGGGAATTTTAGGCTGTTCTTTAAATGAATATAGAACTTCAATTGATTTTCTACTGATAAAAACAAGTAGATCCCAGGTGTCCTGGGGATCTTTTATAATTGTGCATGCTTTTAATTATCTTTCTATCTTTATACTGCCTTTGATAGCTTATTAATCAATATCCAAGAAGAATTTAACATTGTGAGTAGAAAACTCTATAAAATGTTGAAAGCCAAATCTTTTAAATTTACTTTTTAAAATATTTTTACTACAATTTTCTATTCCCCCTTAAAAAATATTATAGTTTGGCAATATGACAATGCATTTACAGCTTTAACGCCACTTCAGATTACCTCAGTTCTATCGTATTATTCAATAAAGCGTTTGACACTTTCTGAGATTTTCATTAATATTGGGGAAATCACTACTTAAAATGCAGATTGACATGAATTTTATTTAAACTACTGTGCTCTGCTAATTGAAAAATAATTTTATGGTTTGGTCTAAGAATTTTTTTAACTTCACTATTTTAGAAACATAGTTGCACTAACAAAGTAAGCTCAGGAGAACTTGTGACCACACATTTAGAGTAAAATGGAATAAAAGTAATCAAAAACTGCTGGGTCTGAGTCTCCATTTTTGTTGTGTGGATTAAAGTAAATTGTTCCAGAAATTCTATTTAAGATAAATAATCTACATGGATCTATGTATAATAGTTTATAAATCCAACTATTGTTAATACCCTACCTCTTTATGCTTATTTCTTCACCTATTGTTATTTTCAGTTCTGGCTAACTGTTGTTGGTTAAATTTTCACTAAAGAAGAGTTGAGTGGGACAGTTTCCATAGCAACTGTCTCAGACCTCAGGCAAATTCTTAATGACTATTTGTAGCACTTCCAGACATAAGTTGTTTCAAAGTCCATTGTGGCCAAAAAGGGATATAGTTTTGATGAAACCCAGATGAGCTGCAACTGTATTTCAGTCTCTACTTCCACTTAAACTATAGCCAATTATCTATGGTAATAGGAGAACAGAAATAACATGAGTAATAAAATCTATGGATTATTTCAAAGCATCATTTTAGGCAATAATCCCTCCTCGCCAAACCTTTTTTCTAAAACTTCTCAGCGTGAATTGGAATGAAAAGACGTAAGTTTTCTTCTCTTCCTTGAGGCAAAGATGACAATAAGTTATAAAATGATTCTTAAAATATGACCATAAAGGAGGGAAGACTGATTAATCATTTGGGCTAGATACTTGTTTCTGAAAAACTCAGGAAATATTTTCTTCTGAATCTTGGAAACACATCACCATCATCCATAATAATATTTAAGTTAAATAAACCTATTGAAGATTATACACACAAATTTATCTTCTCTCTCTCTTAATCCCATTGAATAGATAATAAGGGAACTGAAACAAATAAGTGAACAATAACTAATGTATTCATCCACTAGGACCAAGAGGATGATAAAGTGGTTACCACGATATAATATTTCAAGGAATTTTAATCCCCGGCTGGTGTAGCTGAGTGGATTGAGCACTGACCTGCAAACCAAAGGATCACCGGTTTGATTCCCCACTCAGGGCACATGCCTGTGTTGAAGGCCAGATCCCCAGTAGGGAGCATGCGAGAGGCAACCACACATTGATATTCCTTTCCCTCTCCCCTCTGTCTAAGAATAAAATAAATCTCCATTCCCCTCTGTCTAAAAATAAAATAAATAAAATCTTTTAAAAATATGCAGAAGTGTTTTTAAAAATATTTCAAGGAATTTTGGAGTTGGCCAATTTATATACACTTATTTGACTTGCAAAAAGGAGTTAGAGGACCTCTCAGGACAAGCAAACCCAATCACACTAAGGAAACTGGGAGACAATCAGTACTAGATGTCATACCTTAAAAGAAAAGATTGGGAGGCCAATGTTTCTACCCTCTTCTTCCCAAAATATCAGCAATCAGTAGGTATTTTCCCTCTTCCAACTATTGTAGATACTAAACAGCACTGAAGAAAGTACCCCACATACCCTCATTTGGTGGCCCACTGTGAAAAGACTGATTTGCTTACTGATAAATTTAAAATATAAATTCACAAAACACCCTGTAAACTTTGCCACCCCAATCCTATTCATACAGGGTTTCCAAATATTGTTTGATATTTCACTTATAAATGCCAATTTTCAGCCCAGAATTAAACGACTTGTCAACAAAACTGATCACATTAATGAGAAACAAAAACCCAGAATCACCGACTAAAATAGCTTGGAGAAAACAAAAATAATGAAGAACATGAGAAAAATGTCAAAGCTATACTGAACATTCCCTAGAAATAAGAAATGATTTTCAATCTATTAAAGACAAACAAACAAGTAAATAAGACTATAAGAAAGAGAAACAGAGAATCAGAAAGTGCTCTTAACAATTCAAAATTTGATAATTGAAATAAGAACTTTAATAGAAGGGTTAGAATACAGAGTCAAGAAAAATTGCCACAAAGTAAATCAATAAGAACAAGAAATAGAAGAATAAAAGTAAAAAAAAAAATAGAACAAATAACGTAGTCAAATATCATATTCTTGGGGCAAAGGAAAGTCAAAAAGCTCAGGGAACAGATCTACGTATATTTCTTTTATATATTTACATATCTCTCTATCTATCTATATTTTGATATATATTTCATGTATTATTGATATATCTCCACCTATATCTATCTATACCTATAAATCTATCAAGAAAATTTCCCACAAATGAAGGGCATGTATCTTCAGATTAAAAGGGCTGTTTAGCACTTAATGCAATAAGAAAACAAAACAGATCCTAAAAGGCTTAACATTACTACATTTAAAAATGTCAAGGATAAAATAAGATTCTAAAAGCTTTTCTTTTCTTGATGGAAGGGATACAAGTTAGAAAGGAACAGAGATTGGAATGTATTAAATGCTCGACTGAAGTATTAAACGGATGACCTGAAAAATCAATAGATGCAAATATTAAGCATAAGACAGTTGTAATGTCAGCTAAAATAGACATCAAAGCACAGGCACTGCCAAAGATAAAAAAAGAAACAGTGTGTGAAAGGGTCAATTCAGCAGGAAGGCATCCTAAGCATAAATGTATATGAAATTAGCAAAGAACCACAGGTATAAGAAGTCAAGATTTATTGTACAGAATTAAAGTAGAAAACTAAAATTTCATAATTATAGTAAGGGATTTAATAAGATTACAGGACGAAAATAAATCAATATACACATAGTGGATCTAAAGAACAATATATAGCACATATGTTGGGCCTTAAAACAACCCTCAGTAGGTTTTTAATGACAGATATCCAACTATATTCACTGACCACAATGGATTTAAAATAAAAATAAATAATAAAACTTCTAGAGAAACACAAACAGATTTATAGATTCAACAAGTTTCAGTCTGAATCTCAGAGTGCTTTTCTGTGGGGTGGTACTGGCGGAGGAGTTATAAGGGAAAGCAAACGAACTGGAACTATGGGAGGAATTTTAAAACACAGATGAGAGATGGACTTCTGGTCAAGATGGCAGCATAGACAGACATGGCTCACTTGCACAACCACATCAAAATTACAACTAAAATATAGAACAACCATCACTCAGAACTGTCAAAAATTGAGTTGAATTAAAGTCTGACAACTACAGAATTCAAGAAACCACATCCTTCAAGACTGGTAGGGGAGGCACTGGCATGGAATGGGCTGGTACCTCACCCATGTGTGGTGGATAAAAACTTGGGAGGGATATCTTGGGAATGGGGAGTCCCAGACCCATACCAGGCCCCCCAGCCCATGGTACCAGTGCCAGGAAAATAAGACCCTACAACTTATGGTTGTAAAAACCAGTGGGGATTAAGTTGGTGGAAGAAACTTCTGGACCCTCAAACAGTCCCTCTTAAAGAACCCACACACAGACTTACCTACTGAGGCACACTCCCCCTGAGCTCCAACACTGGGGTAGCAGCTTGAAAAGCACTAGTGGTATGCAGGGAGAAACTAAAGTGTCCGGCATCAAGGCAAATAGAGGCTGTTGTCCCTTTTCTAAACTTTCCCCCCACAGAGACACAGAGTCAGAAAGTTGGTGTCATATCTGAGACTCCATCAGCCTGGCTAACACTGTTTGACCTGCCTTGGAGATCCCCAGAGACTCCATCCCACCCAGTTTATGGGCCTACTTAAGCTGCTTTTCCATATGAATGGCTGGTCTTGGTTCATGTTGCACAACTTCCTAAATCCTCTCAAATAAGCAACTGCTGACCTCTGTGAGCCCCAGGCTCTGCACTAGCAGAAGCCAGCCTAGGTTCACAGCTTGGCTTCACCTGGGCACCTCCAAGCCCAGCACAAGTAGCAGCCACCTCAGATTGATTTATAGCTCAGACAGTGTGGCCAGGGCAAAATGCAGGTTGGGGCTGACCTTGCCCTGCACCACCCAGGAAACCCCAGGGTCAGCCCAAACAGTGGACAGCTACAGACCACATCAGGGCACCACCACCCTGCCCTTGCACTGCTGATCCTGCATGGAGGATGGAGATTGGTGGTCCAGTGATCACAGCCAACCCTTGCAGTTGACTGGCCTGGGTAAATCCCTCCCATTGATATGACAACAGGACCCAAGTCCCAACTACAAGATGAGGGTATATTCAGCCCACACAATGGGTGCACCTCAAGTACCCAGCTTGGTGATAGGGGAGCCTGTGCCACTGGACCCTACAGGACACCTACTACATTAGGCCACACTACCAAGAAACTGGGTCAGAGCAGTTCTACCTAATAGATAGAAACAAACACGGGGAGGCTGCCAAAATAAGGGGCAAAGAAACATGGCCCCAGTGAAATAACAGATCAAAAATCCAGAAAAAGAGCTAAATGAAACGAGACAAGCAATCTTTCGAATGCAGAGTTCAAAACGCTGGCTACAAGCTTGCTCCAGGAACTAACGGAGGACCCTCAGCAGCATAAAAAAGATTGAGTCAGAAATGAAGGACACACTGACTGAAGTAAAGAACAATTTACAGGGAAACAACAGTAAGGTGGATGAAGCTGAGAATCAAAGCAATAATTTGGAACATAAGAAAAAAACAACTAATCAGGACAATGAGAAGAAAAAAGAATGCAAAAAGAAGGATAGTATAAGCAGCCTCTGGGACAACTTCAAGAGGTCCAACATGCAGGTCACAGGGGTAACAGAAGGGAAAAAGAAAGAGCAAGTAATTGGAAATCTACTTGAAAAAATAATAAAAGGAAACTTCCCTAATTTGGTGAAGGAAATAGACATGCAAGTCCAGGGATCACAGAGAGTACCAACAAAAGGTCCACTCCAAGACACATCATCATTAAAATGCCAAAGGTTAAAAATAAAGAGAGAATCTTAAAAGCAGCAAGAGAAAAGCAGTTTGTTTCCTACAGGGGAGTTCCCATAAGACCGTGAGCTGATTTCTCAAAAGAAACTTTATAGGCTAGAAGGGATTGGCAAGAAATGTTCAAAGTCATGAAAAGCAGGGATCTACAGCCAAGATTACTCTACCCAGCAAAGCTATCATTTAGAATAGAAGGGCAGATAAAGAGCTTCCCAGACAAGAATAATTTAAAGGAGTTCATCATCACCAAGCCATTATTATATGAAATGTTAAAGGGACTTTATTTAAGAAAAATAAGATCAAAACTATGAGCAATAAAATGGAAAAAATACGTATCTATCAACAATTGAATCTAAAAGCAAACTAAGCAAACAAGAAGAACAGAGACGGGGTCATGGATACAGAGAAAATGTTGATAATTATTAAATGGGAGAGGAGTATGGGGAAATGGGTGAAGAGGTGAGGGGATTAAGAAGTACAAATCTGTAGGTTACAGAATAGCCAAGAGGATGTGAAGTACAGAATAGGAAATGGAGTAGCTAAAGATCCCATATGCATGACCCATACACATGAACAATGGTGTGGGGACTTCCTGAGGGGGTGAGGGATACAGGGTGGAGGGGGGCAAACGGGGAAAAATCAAGACAACTATAATAGCATAATCAATAATATATAATTTAAAAAACACAGCTGAATTGGTCACCTAATACAATTTGATTTCAAGACAGTATAAATCTAAAAAATATCGAGACAGTATGTTCTGGCAAAGGGTAGACACATAGTCCAATGGAACAATTAGAGACAAGAACTTGGGCCATCGTTTTTTGACAAAGTTCCTAAAGTAAGTTAATGGGGAAAGGAGTGTCTTTACAGCAAATGATTCCAGGACAGCTAGACACTGGAAATGAAAAGAATGAGTAATCTCAAAGCTTACCTCAAACTACATGCAAAAATTTACTTAAAATGGATCATAGTCTTTCAAAAATTAAAACAATAAAACTATTACAAAAAAAAATACTGGAGAAAAATTTAACATTGGAGTGAGCAAATTTTCTTAGTACAAATTGTAGAAAATATAAATGAAGAAATAAATGATATATTGTACTTCATCAATATAAAAATTTTGCTAACAAAAGAAACTTAAGAAAATGAAAAAGAAAGTAATTGAATGGGAGAAAATATTCACCCACTGTATGTCTACCGAAGGACTTGTATCCCGAATATATAAAGGGCACTTAAAACTCAGAAGGAATAAAAAGTCAATTAAAAATTGAACAACATATTTCAATAGATACTTTAGAAAATATATAAAGATGCAAAAACCCAAAATAAAAGATGCTCACTCTAATTAGTCATCAGAAAAATGCAAATTAAAGCCCTAATTAAAATACCATCACACATACATTAATATGGATAAAATGAAGAAAGACTAACAATAGGAAATTCTGCAAGGATGCAGAGTAGGGACCAGCAGACTTTTTTTTAAACAGCCAGCTAGTAAGCATTTTAAGCTTTGAGGGCTGAGTGGCGTTTGTCACAATTACATAACTCAGCTTTTGTAGTATAAAAGAATCTAATTCATAAACAAGTATGTTGTTTTTCAATACAGTCTATTTTTAAATAAAGCTGAATTTGGCTCAAGAGCTGTAGTTTGCAGACCCCTGATGCATAGCAACAAGAAGAGTCATATAATACTCAGGGAATGCCACTTTAGAAAACTGACATTTTTCACAAAGTTAAACATATGCCTACCAAACAACCCTGATGTCTCAATCCCACAGATTTTTCCAAGAGAAATAAAATCACATGTCCACATAAAGATTTTACACAAATGCTCATAGAAAATTAGTTCACAAAAGCCAAAAGATAGAAACTAAATGTCCATTGAAAAGTGAATGAATAAATAAATGTAGTATATATATATATATTCAATGAAATACTATTTAGAAATTAAAAAATGAACTGAGAAATACAAGTATATAAATAAATCATTACACTAAGTGAAAATTACACTTAGTTGTATGAATCCACTTAAAATATGTAGTTATAGAATTTCATTTATATAAAAATGCAAACTACTGCATAGCATGAACAATGTAAAAGGTCATAAGGAATCTTGCTGGGGTGGTGGAAATTGTCTGTGTCTTGCTTATGGTAGTGCTTTCCTGGGTGTACACCACTGTCAACACTCTCAGAATTGGTCCCTTTGAAATAGATGGAGTTCATCTTTCCTAAATTATCTTCAGTAAAGTTAGCAAGAAAAAAAAAACTTAGAGAGGCTTCAGCTAAAGAAACTATACGCATCTCAATGAGTTTGATAAACACCAAAGTTCTGTGCAGTTGCTTTGCTTTTTGTATATATGTATCAACAGATATTTAGCCAGTCATAAAATATAGTTCCCCAAACAGGGTTGTTCCTGAAGGTAGTATACTGTGTATGTATTCCTGTTACCGTAATCTTTCCTGCTCAGTGATTCTTACACACTAACAGGTTTTATGTGTGTGCGTGAATGTGGATGTGAAAGAAGAAGATGTCACCTCTTTATTTTTCTACACAAATATAAATTGTACTTGAACACAATGATGTTAAATAATGAGAATTGTCAACAGATACTTCTAAAATACATGATAGAAATATCGTAGCTTCAGAGCAAGATATAAAATATAAAGGAGTATTTTGGAAGCAAGATCCATCATATACCGGAAAGAATGTTAGAGTTTGTGGTTCGGGTTCTTGGTCTCTGTAACTTGTACTAAATTTATATTGTTCTTAATTTCCTTATGTCAACAACAAGATGCCTCTTAAATTCCTTCTGGCTCAGAAATTCTGTGGACCTAAAAACATTTAGCCCAAATTATAAAAGACAGAATAAAAAATAAAGAACTATTTGAGAAAAGAAGGAATTATTAGCCAGAAAAAATAAATAAGTGATTTACTCCGAATCAGTGGTAGCATTTGTGCAAACATGCAGAAAATGAAGTTTTTCAGAGGTAGGTAACATTCCCCTCCCACAGGCTCCATTCCGATCCCACCCTCACTGGGTGCGGAGGAGGTTAGGAGTACGCTAGATTCTCTCAGGAGCAAAGCCACACCTCCGAGCACTCCTTCGACCCTGGGGACATAAATGTCTAAGACAAGGCCCTGAGGTGAGAGCTTGCTGGTTGCTCAAGTCACCAGCGTTTCTTGTTACTGAAGCTGAATGTGAGCTCCATTCCGGCATGATTTCCCAGGCACACTTGAACCCTCTACTTTTCTCTCTTTCTTAAAAAAAATACCTAGAAAGTTCTCTGATAAGGAAAAGATACTCAAATTCCTTGAAAAATCTTAGAAGTGGTTATAAAGCAGATTAAAATATTAATAGACAACCAGCTCAAAGAGCCTATTTAAATAAAAATTAACAGCTAAATTAATAAGGGAACGCATTGAGTCAAAAAGATTTTTATTTTTTAAGAAAGTTTTTAGCTGTTAAATACTGACATCCTTTAGAAAATTTTAAATGTTTTTGTTTTAACTCAATTCACAACCAATATATGTAAATAAAAGCATTCTTTTCTTTCCTTTAATCACTCATTTAATAAATATTGTCTGTTCCTTAAATGGGAAGGTGGAGGAAGGCATAAAGAAGAAAAAGTATTTGCACTGTAAAAAGCTTACAATGTACAATAGGAAAAAAAAGACTAACCATACAAAATTACAAAAAAGTAAAAAGACGCATGGACAAGGACAACAAGGTGGTGATTGCTGGGGGCAGAGGGGAATAAGAGGACTAAATGGTAATGGGAAAAAGTATAGTAAAGATTATATATATTTAAAAATGTCAAAAAAAGTACAACACTTTGAAAAGGATATAAATAAAAACCAGTTTGAAAATTATTCAAAAAAGAGAAAATATATTATACATTTCAAAATTCAATTTTAAAAATAAAATATTTCAAAATATGTAAAAATTATAAGCAAATAAATGAGGTATTATGAGCCCTAATGTGTAAATGATAAAGTTAAATAAAGCAAAGTAATTTTCTCGAGTTTACGTGCCAATTCAGCTTGGAAATCCAGAGATATGTGTGTCAGGAGTGTAATATCATTCTCATAGATGAAACCACTTCCCTACAAAACAGACCAGAGTTACCCAATATTTATGTAAGAACGAACCTCAAATGGAGTAACAAATTATATGTACTACTCTTGATCTTCTTAGCATATGATTTGTATTTTTGTCTTCCTTCTCATCCATATATTTTCAATTTTTCTTTTTAGTAAATGTGAAATTTTCTCTCACTTTCCACTCTTCCAAAAGTGGTACATCTTTTTCTTAACTATGGCCCCCTTTAATTCTTTTTTTTTTAAATGAACTCTTGATATCTTTATCATGAACTTTCTAAAATAGTATTGGTTATTTATTTAATCCAGAATTTGCTTAGAATCAAACATATGTGGAACCATGTCTAGGAAATGTCAATAATTGAAGAACTATTCTCAGATTCAGTACAAAAGAAAAGCATCATAGTTCTTGCTATATTGGCATTCTATAAGCAAATAAGTCAATAAATAATAAGATTAGCAGGGCAAACAATATATATTGTTTGCCAACTACAAAATATTTATTTATATTAAATATGTCACCATATATTTGACATACCCATAATTCTTCAACACATTATTTCTGTTTAAAAAGGGGAGAAATTAAAGGGCAAAGTAACCCTTTAATTAGTAACCAGTCACTAGAATGAACATTGGTGTGTGACAGGTAGGTCTCTATCTGGCCTCTTAATTTGGGATGGCCAGAACACATTTTCAACAAACTGATATTTATCTACCCTTGTTTATGTTTGCATCGTTCAAAGCTTAAATAAAGTTAAATTCTGCAAATAGTTCTATTAGATGCAATATCTGGGAGTAAATTTTATGGATTTTAATCATATTTGCTTCTCTCATTTTTATAAATATTTATTAGTTTTCTAGGATTCACTACCCCATTTCTAGTGTTCGTTAATTTTGTTCGTGATTTAAGATTCATCCAAATGGACTGTTGATAATTTTTCTAAATTAATTTTGAAAAACTAGCTTGCTCTTTAAGTATACATTAAAAGGCAATGATGGCAATGACATTAAAAAATAAGTCTATGTATGACTTTGGCCTTCATAAATTTCAAACATTCTTTGATTAGTACCTAAGAAATTTATTTTGTGGACCTTTCCTTCTTTATTGATGTCCTATGAGACAGTTATAATTGGAAAATCAGGAGGTTCTTATTTGCTAAAAAAAAAGAAAGCATATTTTTAGTATTTGTATGCATGATAATGAAAAATAGCATCAAGGATAGTATGAATATTTTAATAATGTTAATTCTTCAGATCCATGAACATGGTATATGCTTCCATTTATTTGTGTCTTCCTTAATTTCTTTCTTCCTTGTTTGTGGTTTTCTGAGTACAGACTTTTTACCTCCTTGGTTAAGTTTATTCCTAGGTACTTTATTTTTTCTTGTTGCTATAGTAAATGGGATTTTTTCCTAGTTTCTCTTTCTGGTATTTGATTGTTGCTGCACAAAAATGCCATTGATTCTGAATATTGACTTTGTATCTCACTATTTTACCAAATTCACTTATTAGGTCAAGTAGTTTTATGGTGGAAACTATAAGGTTTTCTATGTACACTATCATGTCATCTGAGAATAATGACAGTTTTACTTCCTCCTTTCCAAGTTGGATGCCTTTTATTTCTTTTTCTTGCCTGATTCTTGTAGCTAGGACTTCCAGTACTATGTTGAATAAGAGTGATGAAAACAGACACCCTTGTCTTATTCCTGCTCTTAAGGGGAAAGATTTTAGGTTTTTCCCATATTGGCTATAATTTTCTAATATATGACTTGTATATGTTGAGGTATGCTCCCTCTATTTCCACTTTGCTGAGTGTTTATATCATAAATGGGTGCTGAATTTTATCAAATGCTTTCAACATCTATTTATATGACCATGTGAATTTTGTTCTTCATTTTGTTTATGTAGTATATTACATTTATTGATTTGTGAATATTGTACCATCATTGCATCCCTGGGATGAAGCCCACTTGATCATGGTGTAGGACCTTTTCAACTCAATTCCTATTAAAATACCAATGATATATTTCACAGGTCTACAACAGATATTTCAAAAATTTATATGGAACCCAAAAAGACCTCAGCAACACTGAGAAAGAAAAACAAAGTAGGAGGGATCACAATACCTGATATCAAACTATACTAAAAAGCCACTATAATCAAAACAGACTGGTACTAGCATAAGAACAGACACAAAGATCAATGAAACAGTATAGAGCACCTAGAAATAAACCCAAGTCTATGCTCAATTAATATATGACAAAGTGTGCATGAGCATACTATGGAGTAAAGATAGCCTCTTCAATAAATGGTGTTGGGAGAACTGGACTGGTACATGCAAAAAATTAAACTATATGAGCAACTTACACCATACACCAGAATAAATTCAACATGCATAGAAGACTTAAATATAAGTTGTCCCTGGCTGTTGTGGCTCAGTGGATTGAGCACCACTCTGTGAACAAAAGGGTCACTGGTTCAATTCCCAGTCAGGGCACATGCTGGGTTGCAGGCTGGGTCCCCAGTTGGGGGTGTATGAGAGGCAACCACATATTAATGTTTCTCTCCCTCTCTTTCTTCCTCTCTTCTCCTCTTTCTAAAATTAAATAAATAAAATCTTTAAAATATATGTGTGGTGACACCATAAAAGTCCTAGAGGAAAACATAGGTAGGAAAATTTCAGATACCCCATACAGCAATATTTTTGTTGCTATATCTCCTAGAGCAAGGGAAATGAATGAAAAAATAAACAAATGGGACTACACCAAATTAAAGAACTTCTCTATGGCTAAAGAAACCATTGTCACAATGAAAAGGGATCCGACTGTATGGGAGAACATATTTGCCAATGATATATTGGACAAAGGGTGTGATCTCCAAAATATATAAAGAACCCATATGACTCAACACCAGGAAAACAAACAATACAATGAAAAAAAATGGGCAAAGGATAAGTACAGACAACTTTCCACGGAGGACATTCAGAGGGCTCAGAGACATATGAAAAGGTGCTCAATGTCACTGGCCATCAGAGAGATGCAAATTAAAACCACAGTTGGCTATCACCTCACACATGTTGGTCATCATTAGTAAATCAACAAAAGAAACAAGTGCTGGCGAGGATGTGGAGAAAAAGGGAACCATAATACACTGTTAGTGGGAATGCGGACTGGTACAGCCACTTTGAAAAACAGTATGGAATTTCCTTAAAAAACTAAAAATTGAACTGTCTTTTGACCCAGCATTTCTGCTGCTGGGAATATATCCTAGGAATCCTGAATCAGCAGTTCAAAAGATCTCATGCACTCTTATGCCATAGTGGTGCTATTTACAATAGCCAATTGCTGAAAATAGCCTAAGTGCCCAACAGTAAATGAGTGGGTCACAAAACTATGGTACATTTACACAATGGAGTATTATGCAGCATAAAGAAAAAAGAAACTCCTACTTTTGTGACAGCATGGAAGGAACTAGAGAATATTTTGCTAAGTTAAATAAGACAATCAGTGAAAGACAAATACCATGTGATCCCACCTATAACAGGGATCTAATGAGCAATATAGTTGAACGAATAAAATAGAACCACAGGCATGGAAATATGGAACAGGCTGAAAGTGACTGGAGGAGAGGGGTGGGGGGACAATAGTGGAAATAAGGGGAAGGGACTAGACAAAGAACATGTATGAATGACACATGGACATAGACAATGGTGTGGGGACTGACAGTGAGAGTGCGGGGATGGGATGAGCAGAGGAGGGCAAAGGGGGAAAAATTGTGAGCACAGTAATAAAATAATAATGAAAAATGATTTAATAAAAAATTAGCAACCAGAAAATTAGTATTGTGGAGGGTAAAAGTTAATCTATCCCTATAATGAACACATATCCATGTGCATTTTATGTGTGTACATATTATGTGTATGTATATAATCAGAGAGCTGGAAATACAAAAGTCATATTTTGAAGTTTTTATTGCTCTGTCAATACTAAAGATATAAGATAACCCCTGTAGAAATTAAAAATCTTTTGGACTAAATGTAAACTTTAACAGTTTCAAATGTACATCCCAAATCAGTGAATTTTCACCTTATGTAATAAATATCCTGCATATATAAATAATGCTTTCATATAACAATTATAGTTTTCATTAAAAATCATTTTCTCTTCATACTAAATATGAAAAAACAGATAAAATGCATTTGTTCACATTAAATAGGAATAATCATCTAATTAAATCAAAAGGAGCCAATAAAATTGGGAACTCTAGTTTTATTGAAATAAAATTTTAAAAATTGATAAAAGATTTTATTCCACTGAAAGACCCATAAAAGGAAAAAATAATAATTTTTTATCAGTCCCACAGACTACTCATAGATCTTTAAGTTTATACTTTAATTCCTTTGTTCATTCCTTCTAATAACAATTATTTCTAACAGCAGCATATTTGTATATATAACAATAGAATGGTGGGCTTAATGTGGCTAAAGTTTCTTCCTACTTCTTATCATGAAATGAGTCTTCAGTAACGATAGTAGTTAAAGAGGGTAAAAAATAATGCATATGCTTTTAGATTTCCTAACTGCATTTTAAAGGGTTATGTTTCAGTCTTAGATCTTAAGTCAAAATTATTATAGCAAAATATATTAAAAAACTGACTCCTCCCTGTGTGCTTGGCACACAAGCCTTGGAATGGAGTCAAGATGACAGTAACCATATGTGGTCCAGGAAATATAGCAGGGGCAGGCTAGCCAGAGGGTCTCCCTGGATGGCAATCTGCCCACACACCAACTACCTCTGCACTGCTGTTCCTGGGGAATAAGGCAAAATCAGTCTAATTACTAAGTGTGAAGATTTTTAAAGAAATAGTAGGAATCCAGATTTTGACATTTCGAAGTGGTAACGTGGCTTCCCTACAAACTGTTTGTTATTTTAATGTTGGAGCACTATTTTTTTACAAATCATTCCACAAAAGTCTATATAAGTAAAAACAGAAAATGCCCTTAATTTTCAAAATTTGTGTTCTAAATAGTATGCCTAAGAAATATACTAGCACAGCAAAATTTCCACCAAAATTTATTAATATGAAAACGTGCATATTTTTAAATCTCTTACCTCCTTCCAGGAAAAATTCTTAATTTCTGAGATACATTTGTTCAGCCCAACTGACTAGGTACCTGGGCACTTCAAGTACCCTATAAAAATAAACATGGTCATTCTTAAAATTGTATGTAAATCAAACGATTAGCAATTAATTAATAGGTGCACCACTAAATTAAATTCCTTCAAATGACATGAATACCTCGCATAGAAAATGTAGTGCAGGAAGCATGAGGTATTATGAAAGGCAGATACTGAATTTGACAAATACTTCACTCTTGCCCCTTCCAATAAATTAAAATTTGTAATCGCTAATGGAACTTAAGGTACTTTGAAATAATTCATTATTTAAGTTCTGACTCTGCAAAAAAATAACTCATATAACTGATTTATTTGAGAATTGGCTGAAACACTAACATGCTCTATTGCATTGTCCGTAGTGCTATGATGTCATTAACATTTTTCACTACTGATGATGAAAGCTCACATTGACAACCCAGCTAGGCAGTAATTTCATAGTGCTGTGAGCAAGTAACCAGATTTCACTTTAACAAAAGCTTTGATTTTTTTCCTATGTAAAGAAAATACACTATATGTGAAAAAAAATATTTTAAATAACTGAATCTTCTCAAATATAAAACTAAAAACATGATTTAAATATTTTTACTAAAATATTATAGATGCTTTGACATTAATCAAACACTATTTCATATTTGAATAAATAATAAAAACAATTTAGAAAACAAAGCAAGAACAATTCATATCTGGTCCAAATATTTAATATCATCTTGTTTGGGAAAAAATATAATTTGGTGAAAACAAAAATGTATGCCATGGATATTCATGAGCTAAGCAATAACCTTGTTAAATAATAAGACTCTTTTTTTAAGTCAGTAAAAACTATAGTAATACAGACTCTAAGGGAGTGTTTCTTTCATATTTATTTCCAATCTTGTTTTTACTGTACATTTTTGAGAAATATAGATGATTATATATTACAGTTTTGAGAAATATAGAATATATTATATATATTTAGGCAGTTGTATCCCTTACTATCAATAGGATTATAGATAATTTAAAAATTGATATATGCTAGATTATAGCTAAACAGATAATCTATTATCCCAGAATATATATAAATATTGAAAGTCAAATGACAATATCATGTTAAATATTCCTGAATTCATACATCTCAAGTCCGTGAAATTATTTCACAGCAGTACCAAGGTGGAAAACAAGATCTTTGGTGTTGAGGAGTCAAGTAATTCAGAGATTAGTGTTTCTGAAGTCTCATCTATGTGGGATATTGAAATTACCATATTATGTGATGAGAGTGGTATTGGAATGAGTGACAATGAGCTAAAATTAACATCTTAATGGGACAGGGGAAGTTACCAGAGGTCAGTTGAAGAGTTCTATAAAGAATAGTGCATAGATGTCATGAGATCACAGCACGGAGATTGGAGGAAGGACAGAGACTGCTTTGGAAGAGACATTGAAGAAAAAAGAGAACATTGCCTCATCTACAATTTCAGTCATTTCAGTGGTATAGAAATAGCTATGTCTTGAAAGCTAGAATGAGAAACATAGTCAACAAAGAAAAACTAGATTTCATTTAGAAGGAAGATAAGAGGAAAATACATGGAGTAGTTGGAGATGAAGGGGTTTTGTTGGTGAGCTCCAGAAAACATGTTGAAAGGGTATCAGGAGACAGACAGGATTAGATGATGTGGTTTAGAGATGTGAGAATCAAGATTAGGTGATGTGGTTTGGAGATGTGAGTTTTTTTTGGTCATTGATGTAAAATGAAGAAGTGAGCTTGATGAGTCCCATCCTAATTTTTCCAGAGAGGATGTTGTAAAGTCTTGCCAGGATTTAGGATGTCCACTTGACTCTTGATGATAGTGCTCTCTGACCCAGTAAAGGATGTGTGAGTTCTTCTTGACATCTGATGGACACCTTTAAGTTAATACTGGGGCCTTCTCCCTTGACCTCCATCAGTGGTGGCCTGAAGATGAGGAATGTACACTATGTGTGGGCTTTCTTTTGACTTATATAGAGGGTATCCTATGACCAGTCTAGAGGTCAGTTTACACTAAGCCTATAGCCAGTGTCTTGAGCCCTGCTGATGATAGCCTCAATCTTACCATTTTTCTGAATCTTCTGCATATATAGATCTACAGGTTTTCAAGGGGCCATCACTATGTTTCAGTATTTTGATTCCTTGACTTCCACTACTAGAAGCCTAAAGAAAGAGAAGTTTTGTGCCAATATAAGGGCTTCCATTTTTTGTATGTTTTCAATTTTCTTATCCTGATATTGTGGATACTCTAATTATTTTATTAAGACCTTTATAAAGTTTAACTGGTCTGATTATTCATAACTAATATAGATATTTATTATTAATTCAGTAAATATTTATAATTTAATCTGTGCCAGGCACTATTTTAGGTAGTGGTGACAAGTAATTAAAGTACCTGGCTGTAAGGCACTTCAATTTTATATAAACAATAAACCAAATAATGTACAAATTCATAATACAAGGCCGAGCAATCATAAGTGCTATAAAATAAGAGGATAGAAGGTGGTTGGGTAATAATTGGCTTGAGATGGTCAGGGAAGTCCTCACTGACTTGACAGTATTTTACCCAAGATATGAAGAAACCATATGGATATCTTGGGAAAGAAGGTTGAAGATCAAAGAAGCAATAAATACAAAGGCTGTGAGGCAAGATCATGCATAGCTTTTTCCAGAAACAGTAATATAGTCAGTGCATAATGAGTGAGAAAGGAATGATGGGGGGAGGTGGAGAGACACAATATAATATAATTGTAACTATATATAAGTTCAATCATAAATGTACTACAAATATTGGTAAAATCTATGTGATGAACACAATTTCCTAGTTAACAACAGTACATTGGTCAAATTAAAATATTGTAAAATACAAAACAAGCAACAAAAAGCTATGGATAATATAATTTTAAAAGCTTACTTACACATTAAAATTTTCAGAACTTCACTGATCTCTATGTTAAATAGACCACAATGGAACCATCATGTTGGTATAAAAAATTTACTCTAGTACATGGAATGTTGTATAATTCAATAGCCATAACTATAATTAAAATATACTTAGTTTTATTAAATGAAAATATTCATCTTCAATGATAATGTTGAAAATCTTCTGGCACAAGTGAGATTTTCCACCTGTCTTTGCAAGATAATATGAGCCAAGTAGGCACCTGTAGATACAAACTATCTGATCTTACCTGGCAGATCTTTTTTTTTTAATTCACACCCTATAATTATTCAACAACAACAACAAAAAAATCTGTCAAATGAGGTTCCATTACTGTCAGATAATGATTCCTAACCAGCATACTTTTAACATTCTAAAATGATAGTAACAAGTGAAACTTAAATGGAAAACTCCTATTGAAAATAAATTGTAATTCTTTATCTTATCTATTTCTTTTCTTTGATCCTGGTGTTCTTTTGGAAACTGTAAAGGAGTTGTGACTTTGACAAATCTTGATGTCTGCTGGTTCCTACAAAGATGTACTAAGAACAAATTTAACATTCTACTCTCTGTTGTACTTGTTTTCATTAAACAATGATTTACTAGGAGTTAGGTGAATTGAAAATTACATTGGCCGTTTTCTTTAAAAATAACAGTAAATTTATTAGAAAGACAAAACTGTCATTAATGTTTCTAGAAAACTTCATTACAAGTTTAAAATTTCTCTCTCTCTCTCTCTCTCTGCCTTCTTCCATTTGTCTCTATCTCTCCTTTTGTCTGTTTCTCATGAGAGGATGGGAAGGTGAGGTAATTTAAGAAATGGATATGAATAAATTTAAAACCATTCATTTGAGGTTTAATTATAATGCAAAATTTCAAGTGACTTTGATTAAAATTAGAAGATGCATTTTAAATAACTTGATGATATGTGCTGTCCTGATTATTTAAATTTTACTAAAATGTATAAATTTTAGTAACTTCAAGCATTTACATTTATTATGAAATTTCAATATTTTATTTATTAATAATTTAAAAATATTTAATAAAAATATCTAATATGTCAGGCAATGTTTTAGCTGCAAAATTATATTAGACATAGGGCTAAAATACCACCTCCAAGGAGTAGAGGCTTGCTTTTTATTTTTTTTAAGATTTTATTTTTTTATTTTTAGAGAGAGAAGGGAAGGAAAGAGGGAGAGAAACATCAATGTGCAGATGCCTCTCGTGTGCCCCCCAATGGGGACCTGGCCCGCAACTCAGGCATGTGTCCTGACTGGGAATCAAACTGACAACCCTTTGGTTCGTAGGCCGGCACTCAATCCACTGAGCCACACCAGCCAGGGTGAGACTTGCTTTTTATTTGCCACTATAACTCCAGTGAATAGAACAGTGCCTGGCTGACAGAGTAGCATTAAAAAAAAAATATATATATATATATATATAATTAATGAGCATGTATTTTAAATATATGTATGTATATGAATGAATACATATTTGATAAATGAATAACTGTGTTTCGTCTCCTTTCTTTTATTTTACTGCGAGAGTCAGACAACTAAATTAATGATTTCAGTACAATGTGATGAGTATAATTATGGTTATGTGTACTGCATGCTCAGGAAGAACACTGGTAAGAATACAAATCAGACTATGTGGTGTTCAAGTTTCCAAGTTTATGAAGAGAGAAAGTGCACAGTCAAGTTTCAGAGTTGATCTCTCTAGGGCTGATAGGTCATTAGGCACCATACCAAATTGTTCAGGTAAAACACATACACAATTCCAGGTCCCCCAAAATATGTAATTGTGATAAAAGATGCAAATTAGAAATTAAGAAATATTTAAATAAATGCCTATTAAATTTTACCTCTCAACCTTATTAATTGATAAATTATAAATGTTTTATCATTAAAATCCTCTTATTTTACAAGTATCCCCAAATACATATTATTAAAAATATCACACTAAATGATAGTGAAATGAAAACACAAATTATTAAATACTTTCAAAATTTTAAAACAAAAAAATTGCTTAATGTGGAACAACAGTCGATTAATGTATTTGAAACACTATGAGGTGAGGCCACCAAAATAAAGAAATGGCACCTACTGCTTCACAAAACCTAAAACAGACCAGATCATTCTGTCTAATACTGGTTTTGATATAGACTGAAAATAAATATAATTTGACCAAAATATTTGTGTGAAATCCATCACTTTAGTAAACAATTTCTAAATCCTAAATTGTCATTGGTAACACAGGTGTAGAATAGAGACCTGGAACTAAAAAGTTCATTTTGCTTATATTTTAACAAGATTACAAAATTACCTGAATGGTAACAGATCATTCCTAAAACTTAAAAAAATATATTACTTTAAAAACAATATTCCCCTTTGAAAATAAAGAGAAATTCTATGAATTATTATAGAACTATTACATAGGGATTAAATGCTTGAGTTTACTCATATATTAATGATGATACCTTGTAAACTTTCATTCATACATATGTTATAATAAATGCACATCATTTACATTCATATGCATTTTATATACTATTACATACAAAGCAGGTATATATACACGTGCGTGCTTACACACAGACATGCATATGCTCGTGTGTGTGCACACACCAACTCCTTGGAGAATCGTTAGCTGAGTTGTACATACTTTATGTTTTAATTAGAGAAACTTGGAACTTAAATTATCCCATTGCTTAGCATGAACAAAATTTCTGGAATCCCCATTTCTTTCTGATTATATGTGATTACCTATTCTAAATACATGTAATCCCTTATTCTGAATAGATATGATTCCTTAGAAGATTTTGAATCTTTCTACTCTTTCTTAATCAAATTTATAAACATGATTGGCAAAATATTTTTAAAGCTCCTGATGTTTGCAACATCTAAAGTTATTTGCAATGTAGATTTCTTTTTTTCTTTGAAACAGTGTGACTAATAGATTTCTTTGACCACATTAACCACTTGTCTCTAATTAAGTCATGCACTATTATTTAAACATTATTTTTTAAGAACGTCAGCTGTGATAGTCATTTAAATACTTATTTTCTCTGAAATTCTAGTTACGGCCAAATCAAAAGAATCCTATTTTGAGAGTAAAACAGTAGAAATTACAGAGATAATGAAACTATAGTCTATAAATCACTTTACTTTAGGCGATTTATTTTGCAATTCTTTCTGTAAAAATAAAAATATTAATACCTTTGCCAGTGTGGCTCAGTTGGTTAGCACATGGTCCTGTACACCAGATGTCAGGGGTTCAGTCCCCATTGGGGTGCTTATGGGAGGCAACCAATAGATGTTCCTCTCTCATGCTGATGTTCCTCTCTCTCTCTGTTTCTCTCGTTCCCTCTCTCTCTCCCTCCCTCCCTCTCTCTCTAAAATTAAAATATTCATATTTAAAAAATTAAAAAATATATTGATTTATAGTTATTTGGGAATAACTATGTTTTAAGCATTTTAACAATATATGTTATTATTTAAATTACCTGTTAACAGGTCTTCTTCTTTCTTTTTAAGTTGACTAGCACCATATTCAGTTTTACACTTAAAGTAATAAGTAAAGCTGTGTTAAGTGAGTTTGTGATAGAAAGGTCTAGAAATTTATGCTGTGTTTCCAGATGTGTGATTACAATGAGTGAAAAGATGTGTGTCCTACAGCTTGTAAGTTCATTCTAGACCTGGTCCTTGTCCTAAGATGACAATTTACATATATATAAATATCTATATCTATATCTATCTATCTATTTCTCTCTATATATACATAGTGTATATAGATATATACACTGAATTTACTCAGTGAATCTATCTAGGTTTGCAATTAGATAAAGAGGTAAAATTTTAATTAAGACATAGATTGTTACACATACATAATTTAATTCATTGGAAACACTGGGGACATAAAAATTAAAGACATACATTTAGGTACCTTGTACATTGTATGATATAAGAAACTATTTTTTTCCCAGTGATTATCTAATAGTACATTGTCAGATGCTTGTTTTATTAATATCAACAAGTCAAACAAGTATAAGCAACATCAGCGTTATTAGCACCATTGGGAAAAAAGATTATTTTAAAATATCAAGCAACTGATATGTATTATACTCAACCAGTTGCTCTCAGTCTCATAACTTTAAATTCTATGCACTTTCAAGCTTTGTCCCTCCTAAGACAAATGTGTAAGACTGCATTATTGTTCAAATATTTATATCCCCTCTCTACCATGCCCCACCTTATCAGGGAGATTATACCTCACACTTTTTTAACTTCGAGCTTGGCAATGTAACTTGCTTTGGCCAATAAAGTGTGAGTGGAAGTGACATGGCTATTTCTAAGCAGAAATTGTAAGAGTCACAGTGTGATTCTGCCAATTACCCCCCTCCCTTTTTTTGGTGATACAAGCTAATTCTTAGGTCTAGGTGCAAAATAATGGAGCAGAATTGAAACCGTCACACAGAATACATATAATGTGAACAATATTTTTAAGAAATCTTTATTCTTGTTGTAGGGGCATTAATTATCTCAGCATAATGTAGCCTATGCTAATTGTATGTAATTTGGTAGTTAGAAGTAATGCATTACAGTACCAAGAATCTAAATCATTTCCAAATGGGTGAGTCAACCTTACCAAAGCCATACAGCAAGACACTCTAAAGCATTATATCAAGGTGAAAATTAAACTTAGATAAATGTGATGGGTAAATTTGTCAGCTCACCACAAAGGTAAAATATGCAAATGTAGACTGTTAGGCTGGAGAGGGTGTGAACTATACTCCTCTAGATAATTTTAAATTTCGAAGACCTCACTTTTATTAATGACACCACTGCTGGCACACAGGTCCATGGAGGAAACACCCCGAGGCATCAAAGTCTACATGCTTCCTCTTCTGCTTGGATGATGGTGCAATAATAATAGATATATTTTTGAATTGTTTTTAAAATACCAGCTATGATTAACTCATAAAATCATAAGCTAGAAACAAATAATGAGAAATAATATTGTCTCTCTTAAACCCTATCTTGTAGTTTATCTCAGTCTTAAAAAATTATGTAGCAACCTTGGGTTTTTCTCACATTTTATCCTTAATTCACACAATAATACAAAAAGAGGACAATACTGATAATAGCAAACTTTTATCTGAGAGACAATAACTGAGATATAATTGTTCAAATTAGAAAGGACATCGCCTTAAGCTTTATGTACCTTTTTAAATTTTCAGAATAATTGTAACCAAACTAAAACCAAAACAAGCACTAATATGAAGTATTTGGAAGTAAATCAGTTCATATTTTCAAATAATAATAATTTTAAATCTTTAAGAAAAAGACTTATTTCACAACATACAGAATGCTGGTACACAAACTAAAAATCCACTAAATTACTAACACACAAAAAAGCCCTTCCTTGGTTTTGCATCATACAGAGTACGTTACTACTGTCTCGTATCAGCCAAGATAAAAGGAGTACTCTAAGTCCGTGCATCAAAAGTACACTTGCAAACATTGAGAGACACACACAAAGAGAATGGGTTACCATTTTGGAGCTCCTGTGAATCTTCTTCCCTATTACTTGCTGCTGAGTTTTTATAAAGCAGATTTTTAGTCTTCTAGAATCACGTTCTTTTACTTTGTTTTAAAATTAAAACCCAGTAGCAGAAAAAAAAAATCTGAAACTGTTAGTGGTCAAATGAAATAAGAGACCAGAAGAAGTGGTGGGAAGCCCACAATCAAGTTGATTAAACTCTGCAGGATCTGCAGTTTGTCAAAAGCCTTTTTGCTGCCTCACATTTTCTAAAAATGGAAAAGGTGAAGCTTTCACAAGTAGCAGGCTCCAAATAAACCAGTACGCCCAGCACAAAGCTCGTGATACCAGCATTTTTTTTTTATACATTCGGAAGTTCTACTATTAGCTGGTACCCATCACCCTAATAGGACATTTCTCCATATTAATGTGAGATTCAGCTATTGGACCCCCAAAACTCTTTCTGTCCCTCAGGCTACATTTGCCCCAAAGATGCAGTAGTCACATGTAGCCTTGAGGGGCTTTTATACAAATCTTGTGGAAGTAAGGTATAGATTCCTTCCTTGGAAAGGAAAAAGACAAAATAAAACTGGGTCACTGGTGGTGATTGTCAAAAACAGTAAATCAAAGAAAGCACTTCTACTTCTTCATTGGGTCACTGGTGGTGATTGTCAAAAACAGTAAATCAAAGAAAGCACTTCTACTTCTTCATTTTCATAGAATTTCCTCAGTTTTACTTTGATTTTCTAGACATAAGTGTGCTTATAAGTGTATATATACATTAAATATGGGCTATATGAGAGCTACCCATGATATCATGTATTCAGTGACAGCATACTCTATTTCAATTCATCTATATTTACCCACTAGCTTATCTAGGTTTAAAGGTAATAAACTAATTTTTTTTTTGCATAGAGCTTTGCCATAGCATAGTTTTACTCTATTAGTTTTCACTCATATTTTAACAAAATTGCCTATACCTAAATATCACTATTTTGTCAACTTAAAAATCTTAAAAACAAATATAATCTCATTATTTGATAGGTATTATTCTTCATTGTTTTTGGCATATGCTCTTCCTATTCTAAAATTTGTAATACCTTTCACATTCACGAACTTGACTATTCCTTGTCTCAACATATTTCATCAGTTTTTATGGTTGCTGAGTTGGCAATAAATTATTTAACTGAAGTAAATATTCTCTGATGGCCAACACGTCCTAGGACAAACTCCACAAAAATGAAACTACTTCAGGAATTCCTGAAACTGCAAAATTGTACTAAAAATGCCTGGTTCCTAAATAAGTTTTGAAATAAATATCATTTTAAAAGGTAATTTGTTTCTTAAAAATCAGTTAATCTAGAAACATTTGCTACTTTTTATATAGTAAAAGAAATAAAGCATGAATGAGAAGCAAAACAGATTTTTCTTCAAATAGGTTTTAGGTCATATCTGAGCCTCCCTTTCCTCATCTATTAAAATGAATAAGTGATAACTATTTTTTAGGCATTTACTATGAAATTGCTATGTTTTTAAACACTGGTAGCATTTAAAAAGTAGAAATATGGATCTTCCATATTTAATCCCATATTGTCTTTAGCTATTAAGTGTTAATATCAAATTGATGACCAATTAATTGTTAATAAAATATCACAATTTTGAAACATAGTTTAAATAAGGAAATTATTAAAAACTCTGTCTTTATCACTTATTGTATAAATAAATTCTTTCTCTTTTTGTATTCAATACAATAGGCAAAACAGAACAATTGGATTGATTGGCATAAAATGAATTCCATGTGCCACTGCATTGCTCGATACCATTTTTCATATAACTACCTTTATTAGTCTTATATGTGAATTATATGTGTGATAGCATACAATACCACCAGACCCAGATATCAATAAAACCAATCTGTTTGAAATCTAACCACCTGGAAATCAACAATATATGTTTAGGTATGGTCTTGGAAATGTATTGCTTAAATATATTGTTACAAATGATACATGCTCACCAGACAGTACAAATAAATAAGGATGAATTAAACCTTAACCCTTTTTTCAACAGATTTCAAGTATCCTTATCTACCACAGAGATTCTGATTAGTTTAGTGATTTATCATGTTAATCACCAAATCCTAGAAGTCAGTATGACAGTAGCTACTATTACTGGGCATTTACTACAAATCAAAGTCTGTTCAAAGCACTTTATACCAATTAGCTACTGTAATTCTGCTAACAGTTAAGTAAGCTTTTAATTCACTTCATAGGTAAGAAAACTGAGGTAAAGAAACTTGATAGACTGGGTAATAGGTGACAGGCTGGTATTACAAGATTGTATGACCTGATTGCAGTCATTCAGTTCTTCAGCTCTGTAGGCTTTCTGGCATCAATAGTTTGACCAGCATCAATATTTCATAGGAGAAGGAAAGCTGATAGTGCAGATAGACCACCAAGTGCTCAACTTATGATGTTATGGTCTGACAAAGTACTTAGCAATTTTTGCTAAGGGAGGGAGAAAGGGAGGGAGGGAGAGAGAGGGAGGAAGGAAGGAAGGAAGGAAGAAAACAGATTTAATTGTTTTTTTCTGAAGTAAGTAAGCAGAGGGAGCAATGAGCTGCAATAGGATAGAATGTAAAGGAAAAGACAAAGGAATATTATTCAGCAATAAAAAAGAATGACATCTTGCAATTAGAGACAACATGGATGGACATAGAGGGTATTATGCTAAGTAAAATAAGTCAGTCAGAAAGAAAAATACTGCATGATCTCACTTACATGTGGAACTGAAAACAAAAAAAATGAATAAACAAAATTAAACAGAGATAGACTCACAGATATACAGAACAAGTTGATGGCTGCCAGAGGGAAGGGGATGGGGACAAAGGAATAAAAACAAAAAAGAAGAAGATGGTGTCAAAGACATACTCCAGTGACATAATCAGAGACTCCTCAGAATCCCAAAGCTTCTTAACCAGGGGTCACAGAGCACAAAGAATCTGTAAAATTCAGGCAATCAATGAACTTGGATTGAAAAATATATATATTTTAATAGCTTTAAAATGGAATTTAGCATTTCCTTCATTAATGAAGTTAGGTGAAAAACCACAGTGGTACTAGCAATGCCTGTGACTGTATCACCAAAAGCAATCAAAGATTTTCATATCACATTGTATTTCTCTCAGAAATCTTAGTGACATTTATACTCATAATTACTTTTAAATTATGATATTATTAGATTTTTCCACTAGATCCTCTTCTTTAACTAACAAGAGCATATATTACTAAGTCATGAATTTGTTTTTTTCAATATCTTAATACTGTTTTTACTATGATTGATTTTCTTTGTAATGCTTGAACAATGTAGAAGTTACAGGCACCAACCCCATGCAGTCAGAAATCTGTGTATAACCATTGATTCTCCAAAAATGTAACTACTGAGAGCCTACTGTTGACCAGAAGCCTTATAGATAACATAAAGAGTAAATTAACATATATTTTGTATGTATTCAGTACTGCCCTCTTACAATAAAGTAATCTAGATAGAAGAAAATATTATTAAAATCATAAGGAAAAGAAAATATATTTACAGTATTTATTGAAAAAATCCACATATAAGTGAACCCACAAAGTTAGAACCTGTGTTGATGAAAGGTCAACTGTATTTTATTTTCTGCATTTCAAAACATCATTCTAAGAAGCAATTCATAGACTTCACCAGACTACCAAAGACATGAAAGGGCTAAAGCTCCATGGTAGACGAACCCAAACCAAGAGCCCAGTCAGCAGCAAGGACTTCAGTTGAACCAGTTCTCTGATACTGTTGGACATCATCCCCACCTCTCTTCTTTCTTGTTTCTTGTGCCTGTGCTATTATTATGATTATGAACCACTGATGACTCAGTCACATATCAAGACTACTTGGTAATGGGTATTATACCTTTAGTTGCAGCAGTCCTTAGAGATATGCATTTAAATGTTCTTTTTCCATAGGAAAATAATTTCTCATCTCTGGGTATTATGATATATTATTATTTTTGTCCTCTGTGTATAGATTTCCCTCTTAATTTGTCTGTATACAATAAAATTTACATGTTTCTTTCAGTGCACTAAAAAGCTGCTAAGTTTTAACAGAAATGCCCCCCAAGCAGAATTTCTAAGATTCAAGCAAATCAAAATTGTTTATTATTGCTAGAAAAATTATAAGTTTCATGTTGCTAGACTCAGTTACTTGCATTATTAAATGTATATACTTAGATATATGGATTTGTAACAGGTAAGAGGGACACACAGTTCTATTTGCAAAACAAACAAACAAACCAAAAACGACAGTCTAGGTATCTTTATTGATCCATTTTTTGTGATCCATTTTGTGTATGGGAGTTATTATATTAACTATGTATTTTTAAATTTCTATATCTTATAATGTTTTGACATCTCTTGGGGGTCTTACAGACCCAGGAGAGACTGATCCTCCAGGGCTAACTAATTCCAGGGGGTGGTAGACAGCTTGCCTGGAACACTCTGTTTATGTAAAGAACTGCAGATCCAAGGCCTTGGTTTCATCTACTTTATTATTTATTTCTCACACATTAAGTTAACATTTCCTCTGCTCTAAATGAACCCAGGGCCAAGTATCAGAAAAATACACTATTCCTCTAACCCAAAGCCTGCCAGAATTATTCACATTAGCATATCCTAAACCGCTTACTCTGCCCTACCTACATTTCTGAGTTGCGGAAACCCCATTAAAAGCTCTGTCCTAAGGCTCTTCCCTCACCCATTTCTTCCCCCTGACCTAATCTCGGTGTTACTCTTGTGGCCCTGTATAGAGAACCGTACATCTAGTCCTAGGGAAACTGCAGCTTAAACTTTTCTTTCAGTGACATTGACCTCTTCTGGTTGTCACTCGGTCACTTTTATAAATGAAGATCCAGGCACATAGCAGTTATATTTCAGAATAAAAAGATAAACTATACATAATTATTTAACTGTGTTATACAGGATGAAGTGTTGTGATATAGTAAGATAATAGGAAACACAAAGTCAGACTGACTTCTCTAATGTATTTGCTATGTTCCCTAGTGCAGGTAATTTAACCTATCTGTGCCTTTATTTTTTTCTTCTGCAAAATGAGTACGATTATGATTGCCATTCAAGATTATTATGAAGATTAAATGATAAGACATATGCAACTGTCCGCACCACAGGTGTGCTATACACAGTGGCCCTTAATACTGGTGAATTACCTCACATTAGTCAAATATGTATTTTAGCTGAATTTTATTTGGCATTCTGGACTTTAGGAATTAGGTTCTTTTTTGATTAAAAAACAATTGTGACTATAATTGCATTTCTTAAATAAAACCAATTACCCATATAAAACCAAGTGGTAGTGTGTGGAGAACACATAGTTTTTAAGGTAGATTCAAATTGGTAATTCTAATTTCATCTCATAGTCTTTATTTTTATATTATTGTTATTCTAACCACATAATCACGTTTAACTCAAGAAATTTTTTTAATTAATAAAAACATTCTTTTATGTTTTCCCTGTTACATTTACATGATTTCTGAAACAAAATATGATTAATTGTTACTAACATTAAAATGCGAAAATTTAAAAAAACCTGGATACTACTTTGTAAAAGTGCTCCAGAGCTGAAGTAAAGGGTCATCTTTCTCTACAGTACATTTGAGCAAGAATGATAAGAAATAACTTTTAAGACACAAAATCTGGAACCAGATGCCTGAGTTCAAATCATTGCTCTGTAAATAACTAGTTGTGTAACCTTAGTTTTATCATGTGTAAAAAGTGTACGGCAATACTAATTGCCTCATGGTGTTATGACAATAAATGAATTAATACTTGTAAAACAAATTCCTGTCAAAAATGAACCTTCAATAAAATACTGTTATTATCTCACCATCATCATTTATATTTTAATTATAGTCAAAGGAACATTACATATCTTTGAAAAGTTATGAGTCTTTGAGGATTCTTTTTTTAAATGGGAAATCGCATCAGTCACATTTAAACCCGGTAGGGGTTCCTAAAGGAGATGTCATTTGAGAAGAGGGGCTCCATTCCCAACACTCAGGCATAGCAGTAGAGCAGTTAGGAACAGGGCTGACAGAGTCACATGACCTAGATTACAAACTTAACTGCCATTTCACTCACTAGGTGATCTTTAACAAATGACAACCGTGGCCTGATTCTTAATCTAGAAAGTGGTGGACTCCTTGTCACGTTTTGATAAATACTAAATGAATCTTTAAATGAATGTCCTCAAAAACTGAATGGAATTAGATGCATAATAAATGCTCAATAAGTATTAACAACAAGCCTAAGACTCCTTTTTTAAATTATCTCTGAGGAGTAGTTACCAATAGATTAACATTAAACTAATTGTGCATTTTCTCTATACTGTAATATTTATGTTAATGAAAGCATCAATACTCAAGAAAGCTTGAGTCCTTCTTCCAAAGATACAATGCAGTGTGCTATGGTTGTTAAAGTTTGCTAATATTCATTTTAGCAAGACTCTTAATCTACATGTTCTTATGGCATTAATCACTACATAATCAAGCATGCCAAGTATGACAGACAGACCACCTGCGGCTAAAGCAGAACAGAAGTACTATTTGCTTCTTAAAAAGAAAACATTTCTTTGATGAGAAGAAATCGTGTTGTTTCCTGAGTGGAAGTTCAGAAGGAGTATTCGCAACATGCAATGAATAAAAAATAAATTTGAGGGGGAAATGTAGAGAAAAGTTTGTAGAAATAGTATAAATGAAAAATATTTCCATGCTTCTATGCTAAATATGATCCTCTCTTACAATGAGCTATAGTTCTTTAAAAAATAGAGAGCTTATTCTCTGATTATATTTTGTCATAAATCATGTGGACAGACGTGTGCCTTAGTCACGCATCACGGTTCATTACCATCATTCAAGGTTTATGCAACACAGGTTAAAAATTTGATTTTATAATTCAACATTTAATTCCTTTGGTATTATAACAGGCAAAAAGTAACATTCTATGAGATTTTCCTTGTTATAGTGCAACACCTGCACTATAAAAAATATCAACTTTTTATTTTAAATGTGACTTTAAAATCATGCATTAGTTTGTTTATTCTCTTCAAGAGGGTAGTACATTTTAACTTTTAACTGTGGTTTAGAATAAATTGTTTAAAAATTTTAAATTATGTATAACCTTTTCCTAACTATTTTTGAAGATCAAAACAATGTTGTGTTTAAATAAATAAAATTATCTAGAGAAGTAGTATTTACCAGTGTGATGATGGTTGAAACCATTTACATTTCTGCCACCGTGAGTCAAGGATTTCTTTAATTACAGTGTGTACGAAGACTTTTCAAATATTGTTGATCCACAGCAGCCTGATTTAGGTGGGTGGGATAAATCTGCACAATGATTTCTTACAAAAGCAAATTTGATAGGATGATAGTAATCTACTGGAGTTTCCAATCAAACCTTGTTCATTAGTGTTAGTCAGAACTAGTACACGGAGTAGATTAACATGAGATTACGTGACATTTCTATTAGATAAAATTCAGAATTGACATTAGTCATGGATATAAAGTTAATGCTGAAGTGGCTTTGGAATTCAAACCCTTATAGCTATCTGCCACCTCCAATGAATGAACAAAAATAAGATTGTTATAGGGCAAAAAGAAAAGAACATGTGGTTGAAGCAAAGCAAATGTGGTTTTGGGTTGAGAGATAAACAGCAAAATGATGATTATTTATACATTGACACCCATATTTTACCAAACTAGAGTTCTAGATAAGAAAATACATAAATTTTTATCTCTAGCAAAAAATTTCAAGAATTATACCTGAATTCCTATTTTTCAAAGAGACTGAAATTTATCATAGTGCATGGTCCATCATTCTCTAGTCTTATGAACAACATAGTACATATCAAAATATGCCTATGCCTAGCTTAATAAACTGTGACTTGCTTAAAAATGGTAAGAAGATTCACAATATTCCTGACTGCATTATAAATATCAATCACAAAAATAATGTTCTTTCAACATTTAGTAGATAATTATTTTTTGATAAAACATGTAAGACATGTACTTGTATTTTAGGAAGCACTAAAATTAAGTAGACATAACCAGCTGCTTCCTTCAAAGAGCTTATATTTGAATGGAAAAGAAAAAGATGTTCATTGCATATTAAAGCTTATGAAAAGGAGTTGCTTAGCTAATATAATAAATACTTATATGTAATAATTTATATTTTTCTTTATTTTTATAATAGGCCTACAGACCTACAGCAAAAGAATTTACATATATACATGTATGTAAACACTATATGTATATATATACAGCGTTGACCATGGGGTATGCACAGTTGTAGACACTGTAGTTAAGGCAATGGACAGGCAAATTCTTGCCCTTATGAAACATATTCTAGGGAGAGTAGACAGACAGTAAATACATAAAGAAATAGATTAGAATATTACATAAAAACAACACAAACTATCAAAGTGAGGCAAAGGAGAAAAAGAATAGTGAGAGGTGCCATCCTTGCTCAGAAGGTCAGTGGGAGCTTCTCTAACAAAGTCCCATGTGCACAGGGATCTGAAGTAAGGCAGAAAGTTAGCATAGGACATTTGTGAGAAGAGTCTGAGGCAGCAGAGGCTTGAAGTAGACAGGTTGGAAGCATCTCAGGAACAGCAGGGAGGCCTGTACGGTTGCAGTGGCCATAGTGAGGGGCACAGAGGGACATGAAATCAGAGAGGTGTGAAGGAGCCTGACAACGGGAAGCTTTGTGAACTTTGAAGGACTCGATAGGTCATAGGAAGCCCTATAAGTCATTGGAAGGTTTTGAGCAACACACAATGATAAGATCTGGCATATCTTAAAAGACCACTCTGGCAGTTTGGCTGAGGAGAGGTTGTTGGAGCTATGTGTACAATAATGGGGATCACTTAGACAGCTTCCACAGTTGTTTACAGGAAAGATGTTGGCTGTCCATTGCAAGGGCATTCGTAGTTGTAAGAGTTAAATGAAGGTTTCTGGTCAAATTCTAAATAGGGCAATTCTATAATTCAAGGAAAAATATTATAAACTAAATTTAAGTGTTTATAGATCATAAACAACAAATATTTTATTTAATTATTTGCTAATGGCTTAAGGTAGCTAGGGTTATATAAGTAAAATCCAAGGGGAAACCATAATCACTCTCTTGTTGGTGGAAAAATATAGAGTATTTAATTTTTATTTTGTAAAATTTCTTCATGAAAAAAATGGGATTTATGAATATGCATCTATTAAATATTTGATGTATCTTTGAGTTTTATTCCAATTTGTAACAATTTATGTGATATAAAAATTTTATTTTTGCATTAAAATAGTTTTAGAGGCTGTTATAGCTATAATATTATAGACCCATTTCAAAATGTACCTAATCTGAAATTGTAAAATCTTCTGATAAGTTGATCTTTGCCCTCAATAGATCTACATTATTTCCAGGGCAGTGAACATTTATATATGAGAGAGTTCCAAAAGATTTTTCCAAATAAACATCATAACATACTTTGCTTCTAGGTATTTCAATGGCAGTTAGGAAGCAGGCATTCAGTTTTAACTGGGATAATTAGAGAAGGTTTCATTTACATGTAGTAGTTGAAATGGGTAAAGGGAGAAAAAGAGAGGAAGAAGGGATGTAAAAAGAAAAGTAGGTAGGCAAAGAAAGAGGGGGAATGCCAAGCCCTTGATGTATGCCAAGAATTACATTAGGATCGCTCACATACAGTCAAAGTGGCATTAAAGGGCATGTATGATTCGTAACAGAGAAAGCCTGAGTATGTAAAAATACGCTGGATTCCTGTAAGAGCTAGAAGAGTAATTCCGTATGAAGGATCTCAAAATTTTCTACGATCACTATTTGCACATTATAATTGTCACTTTAAAGATACGAGTTTATTTTTTCAAAGTAATATTGTTTTGAACTAGGCCCTGGGCCAGAACTTTCACCACTGCTAGCTAATGTAAGGAATGTAGCATTTAATCACAGATTTCAAGCCTGAAAGCATGCAAATGGAGCAAACTTCAATATAGAAAAGCAGTTATGGCACATGGTCTTTTTGGATGAATGGATAACACTCAAGGCTATTTTTCTTTTTGTAAGGGTCTTTTAGTCTGTGATAAAATTCAAAATTGGATTAAAGGCAATGACATAGTATTTGCATGCATTTACCACAAAATAGACCACAAAGATCATTTATAGCATTTTCTAATTTGTTGGGATGATGGTTAATAGATTACAGTTTTGAGTTTTATGAATTAAATCTTTAATTTATAGGTGGATCCAGTTGTTTTTAAATACTGTTTTTATTGGATTGCAAATAATTCCTTCTGTGCAAATAAATGTTTTTTTGTAAATTTTGAAGAAATAGAAAAGCCAATATAATCTTTAAGAACATTACTCAGAGAATCAAGAAGTGAGTCAAATGAATAAGGTTTGGAAATAATAGAAGTCAGTTATTTTTCAGGGCAGTGTATGTGGGAAAAAATATTTTAGTGTCCCCATCTTTACACTTTAAAATTTCATTCTTGCCATCACAAGAGAGTGGGGTAACTATAGATAAACATTAATCATCTCCTTAAGACCACGTCCTAGAGAAGTTTTTGGCATATAATAAATGTTCAGTTTTTGGAAGAAAGAGAGAGAAAGAAGACATCTAAGGAGAGGAAATAGATTGTAATGTCCAGGGTAAGAGCCTTAAAAAGTTTCTACTTTTGTGAAACAGGAAACGTTATTTGCTATACATAAAATATTTCAAGGTTTATTTTTGGATGAGATAGGCCATCACCCACACGGTGTCAATTGACTACAGCTGATCTATTTCAACCACCTGTGTTAAGTTTATAGAAAATAGAAGCATCTTTTATTTCAGTGACTTTTATTCATTTTGACCCATTCACTTCTTTCCTTTGTTTATTTAACAAATAGTTACTAAGTATGTAGGCACTCTACTAGACATAGGAAACAAAAATGTATATAACATGGTAGCAGCCCTAAGGGAACACAAAATCTCACAGGAAGGTAAAATGGAAATTCATTAGAGAAAGGAGTGCAAAAATCTAAACCAAAATTATGAAGGGAGTGTGAAAAGAATAATTCCAACTCAGGTTCACAAAAAATTTCCTGGAGAAAGGTATTTTTTATTTATATATTTTCTATTTTTAATTAATTTGTTCTGGTAATACTAGTTAATAAACTATATAGGTTTCAAGTGTACATTTCTATGATATGTGACCTGTATATTGAATTGTATGCCGACCACCCAAAGTCAAATAATCTTCCATCACCATACAGTTGACCCCCTTTACACTTTACTACCCTCCACCCCCTCCTTCTGTTATAACCACCATACTGTTGTCTGGGTCTATGAGTTTTTGTTTTACCTGTTTGTTCATTCTGTTGCTTTTAGTTTCATATCCCACCTATGAGTAAAATCCTATGGTTCTTGACATTTTCTCTCTGACTTATTTCACTCAGCATTATACTCTCAATATCTATCTATGTTGTCACAAATGGGAATATTTCATGTCTTCTCAAGGCTGAGAAAAACATTTTAACTTGGGAATTTTGATCAGACTGTGCTGGGCTTGTGAGATGCAGTGAAGTAGGGTTAATAACAATAAGGCCATTCCAGGCAGAGGTAATGGTATTTATAAAGACATTAACATGTTGAATTTTCAAAGAGTTACATGTAGTTTTTGTACTTCAAAACATACATTTTAATGAAACAAGGAGACAAAAGATGAGTTTTGAGAGGCCGTCATAAAGATTTGAGAAAGATTTTATTTGGTAGGTAGAGAAACATAAACAGCATAGTTTTAGCAAGAAGACTCCTAGAAACCTAGAAGAGGGACAGAAATCAGACCAACAAGAACCTGAACCAAGATGGGGGTCATAGTTTTGTTTACCAAATCCCTACAATCTTATTCTCTATTTCTCTAGACAACAATAATTCAAATCAATAGTATGTTACATATTTTCTTGAAAAATAAGAGAAAATACAGTGAATAATTCCAAATGTTGTGCTGTTTTATAATAAATGTTTATCTTTCTCTTTGTGCTTTCCCATGGAGCCTTTGTGCCCTTTAAATGAATTACTATCCTACCCTTCGATAATTGTATGCTGTTATTTCTCTGCCAAATTTAGGGCTTGTACTTGCTGGTTTAAACAGCGAGATCCAATATATGATGTATTAAATTACGGGCATTTGGGACCAGTCTTAGTGGTTAGTATCAGATACCCCACATTCGTACTTAATGGTAAAGGATAAAGGTATGATATAGAAAATACAGATTCTCATAAGAAGTAACTTAAGTAAAAGTAATGCAAAGTCAGTTATATTCAGTTTGTTTTACAATATCACTGGCTCAAATTAGGTGACAATAAATATTTTATGCCCTGGATATATGTTCCATTGCTTTCTTTTATGGTTAGTCTATTACAAATACACTTCATTGGGAATTCAAAATTAGCCTGAAAAAAATATTTTATGATATTTATGTGATGTAAATCATATTCTTCAAAATTTTAGAGCATAATTTGCAAAGTGAGGATGATGATTATCTCTTAATTATCTCAAAAGCAAAATATATGAATGAGATAAGTGACTTTCTTAAATAGATCTGAATAATGAGGAAATCTAATATCAAAGCTTTGAAAGAAAAAAATAATGAAAACAATATATAACAAAACATTATATATATTAAGAAATAAGTTCTACTGATTTTAAAATGTTTCCAAGGAAGATAAATTGTTTAGGTAAACATCATAAATACATATCTTTAAGACAATGACAGTTTGTGAGGAAGTGCCCTTTCATGAGTTTTAACATTGAAAGGATATTACCTAATTTATTTTTCCTTTACCACCTACAATAGTCATCTGCCATTTATCGTACTACTTATTTTCTACCACTTTTTTTTTTCCTGTGGTACATGGGGCATACAGGGGTAATTCGATTTTTTTTTTTTTTTGCATATTTAAATGGTTGGATCTTTTGGAATTTTACAAGCACAATGTTTCATCCAATTCTTCAACGAGCTCGTGCTAACAACTACAATGGTCCTTCCTTCATATTCTGGGATAAGAAAGGTTTGGATTTTATTAAATCAAAGAGGCCTAAAAGTATTGGAATGGATTTTATCCGATATCTATGTCTTTGATATTTATTACCTGAGAGTGGTTAGCCAAGATATTCAAAACATAAACTGATGAGCCCATGCCATGGAATGAAAGACCAGAATCATACAGTTTTAGGTTTTATAGATCAAAGTCTGTATCTCAGGTTTTATATTTGAATGCCATGACCTCCATAGAGTGGAGTTTCAAGCAGTCAATGCCTGTGACAGACATGCTTTTCTTTTTGGAACTATTTATTGCTTTTCTGAATAATCTTCAAATCCCACTTTGTAGTCATTCAATTTGGAGTTCAAAAAGATATCAGGAATTTTGAGGTATCAAAAAAAGCAGAAGTATCTAAGATGATTAAGAAATTTGCCAGGGGTATTTGGAAGAATTTTTTGGCTTTCTTCCAAAGTTCTTTTAGCTTGAATTCAAGTCTTAATATTTTATGACAAGAGCTTCCCCCCTTAGACAAAAGGTGTGTTTCTGCTTTTCATCCCAGACCACAATTTTATAATAAACTTGGAAAATGAAAGATTCAGATGACCCTGGTTTTTATTAACTGTTTTAAATTCATTTAATTTTTAAGTTAAGTTTTCATTGCCCCTTATCTATAATGCATTGAACTTGTTCTTTATTACTTGCAGTCTGTGGTTTTATATGCTTCTAACTAATCATTGCTCATTATACTAAAAGAATCGGATTTCCAACTATGGTTTGATGTCATTGTGCATGTACAGGACATCCACAGGTGCCTGGAAGGCCAAAAAGAAAAAGAAGGAAACCAGCCAAGATTAAAGTTGCATAGATCCAGATGTTGCTGCTGCTGATGTTTGAAAAAAACACAGTTTAGAGCTTGGCATTTCAGCCTTACAGCTGGCAAGTAATAAGAGAGAATGAGGTCTGTGTGCGTGCGTGCTCCTTTAGTGGCAGAAAAAGGAGAAATGGAAGGAAGGGAAGTCCAATCTGCTGAAATAAAATAGGAATGTGGATGAGAGCCTGTTCAACCCCGCTGGCAGTGAGGTATTTCCATGTTATTAATGAAATGTTCTGGCACATTAGGAAGAATGCGATTTGTGTGAATAAATGTGTAGGACAGAAAAGTAAATAAACAAAAACTAACTCCTAATAGCATCCCTTCAGCTTGTTCACAAAGTGATCATAAACAGGAGTCAGTTGTCTTCCTTTTCCATTAATTGTTTTTCACCATGACTCATTACTCCTTTACTCATCACTCTTTCAGAAAGAACTCTGACAAAGGATCTACAAACGACATAAATCACTGAGTCATGCAATATGCTAAAAAGAGGATTGGTGTGGCATTATGACTTTCAGAAGCGGCTTCTAGCAGATGTTCCTAGCAGGATATTACAAATAAACTCAAAATTTGAAGTCCCAATGACTAATTTCCAGAAAAAAATGGCATTATATCTACTGCACATGAAAATGTGATCAACATAATTGTAAATATTTGTGAATCCTTATTCATGGCAATGTGTTCTACCTCCTTTGTAAAAATACACACACACACACACACACACACACACACACACACAGTGGATGCACTGTCAAGGAAAAGAGATGTTCTTAATTTCAGTCTAGGTTGTCCCAGACAGTAGTCTGTAGAAGTGTAAATATCTAGACAAGTTAGATTTTATTAATTCCCAAATTTAGTATATTAAATCCTGGGCCAAACTAGGAGTCAGCATTCGAGGTAAAGACTAACATTTCTTCTTAGAGGTCAGTTAAAATGGATTTAACACGAACAAATGAATCTATTGGTTTTTCAGAGGCAATTCAGTATAGTTAAAAAATATATAACCTTAACACATGGCTGTGACATACTCAAAGACACTAATAACTCAAAATACTTGTTTATTTTCATATGCTCAACTAATGAAGTAGGTGTAGATAAGCTTCAAGATATAGATAGATCTGTGATTTGTAGAACAAAATTATAGAAGGAAAAATACCTAGTTATCACTATATATTAGCTCTTACTCCACAACAAATATTTATAGTTCTTGAGTATATTTAAAGATTGAGTAACTTTATTAAGTTTGTTACACCCAAATAGGTTACTTTTAAATGTTTCTACTCACTGCAGATGCGTTATCAATTGACTCATTTCGTATAATGAGGTTATGAATCATTTTATTCTTTAAGATAAGACAGAGAAATAATGCAATCTCAGTTTTTTAAAGTCACAATGCCATCTAAGACTACTGCCATGAACACTATTTCAGGTCTTGATTTAAGTGTTTAATTATCTCCATTAATTTTATTTTTGAGAAAAAAATTCAGCTATGATGGAATATTTCTAATGTAAAATGTGTAAAATAGCAATAGTACCTACACACTGCATGCCAGTGTCAATTTAGAAATACCTTATAAAACACAATCCTCCAAAATGCTCAGTTGAAGATTCTATTAAGCTCCCCATCGCAAACACATACAAGTCTTCCTTGAGTGTCACTAATCTGGTGTTTACACTTCCAGACTGCAGAAATACGGCATAAGGAAAGGTACTCCTTTGTACCTAATTGTCAACCCCAGTAATGCTCTAACTTTAAAGTGATGATATCTAACTTTTCCCACGACATTGACTCTATACTCCTTATACTCCTCATCTGTCAGTTTATCAAAATCCTTAGCACTTGTAGAAGAAATTAAAACAAAACAATGAGGGAAATATTTGCCCCTAATTAATAGAAAGTTATAAAAGAATGTTCATTACTATTTTAAAATTTTAAAGTTGGTTTGCCATGATATATTCACTTTTCAAAAACAACAACAAAAACAACAACAACAAAACACATGCAGTATGCAGATGAAGAAAATATAGCTCCAAGGATGGACAATGTGCTAATTTGAAATCTTTCAAGGAAACAAAGTTTTCAAAGGTGTAGGGCTTATGAAGAACGACTCGGACCGTTTGCATGTATATTCTGTCTATGAAGACTTACTCCTGCTGAAAGCATATTTTTTACATTTACAAATACAGGTTATAATTGTGAAGAATAATAATTTATTAGCTTAGTTGATATATTTTATAAATATAATCTCTCTTCTCTCTCTCTCCTCTGTCTCTCTCTCTCTCTCTCTCTCTCAAACACACACACACACACATAAACACATATACTGTTTAGTCCTTGCTAGAAAGTAAAGGTTATGTGATTCACATTTTCTTAACAAATTAAATTAAACACATTTATGACTGAATACATATGTTTAAGCAAATTAGTTATTATATTTGACAATAAGAATGCAAACACAACCCTAAATAATGAATAATTATTGTTATTTTTATTTATTGATATTATTCCAATTGTCAGAAGTGGTCTAAAGTCGCAATATTTAATTCAAATACAATGTAATCCACATATTTAATTTAAAATTTTCTAGCATTTATATTTCTAACAAAAAATTAAATAGTGAAATTAATTTAATAACATATTTACCTATAATAAAATGAATATTATTACATGTAATCAATATAAAATTGAAGAGTTATACATTTTTTTTTTCTTACCAAGTCTTCATAATCTTCAAAACTCAACTAACACTAACACAATTCTGGAATTTTATTGCCATTTAAGGCTACTTGCTATTTATCCCATTGGACAGCACAGGTCTATAGTGTGGCTAAAATCTACTAAAAGCAGGATCTCAAGAAATATTGGAGCTTTTTCATCCTAGCTACCATATTTAGAAGAATATAAGCAGGCAACTGTCACATTAAAATATCACAATGAGTACAGAAAAAACCCTATGTGAGTGCAATTAAGGGGAAACTTTTCAAAACAGAGGGGGTAATTAAGTAGAAAATGTGTAGTTCAAGGCACACAAAAAAGTTGGATGGAAGAATCCTTTCCAAACAGAAGAACACCAAACATAAAAGGAAAGGGGAGGGGAGGAAACTTAGCACAGGCAAAAATTACCATATTTACTGAATAGAAGGCCAGTTTGGCTCTGGAAAACTTTTTCTTTTTTCCTCCCAGAGAGAATGGCCACACGCCAATAGATACAGACCTAAAATAGAGTATATACCACGGTAACCATAGTAATGAGTAGATAGAAGTAAAAAAAGCTGGTCTTGGGGAGCAGATGTTCAGTCAAAGCAAGAATGGAAACATGAACTGCATTTCACAACCTCCATTTTATCAACATACAGTCGGACAGTGTTCTAAGACCCTGTGGGAGGAATGTGCCTATGGAGGAGGAACCAGAACGTCAGGGAGGCCCGTCAGTCACCTACACAGGCACTCAAACTGGGGGTTCCGTTAGGAGAATGCAGTAGAGAGAAACATCGCCAAGTAAGTCTGCGAAGGGGTGTTAAGTGTTAGCCTTATATTGGTGTACACACACGCACACTCTCTCTCTCTTGCAGTCTTGTAACAGTCCATACAAGTTAAAGTATGAAAAAATTATTTAATCTTAATTAAGAAATCTTAGTTTCCCTCAGGAATTCTAACCTTAATATAAGTTTTATAAGACTAGCCAGTTATTATCTACATTATGCCAACACCTTCTCTAGACTTAAAGTTATCCTTGCTATGGAAGCGTGTCAGTGCTTTGGTTAGCAACAAGGAGTGTTATGCAAAATTGCCTGAGTTTGAATTCTGGCTCATCAGGTGACTTACAAAAGGTACTTACACTTTTTTTTCAGTGTCAGCTAACTCACCTACAAAGTGGAACAAGATCAACCACTTCTGAGCACTGATGTGAGTTAATGTAAGGAAACTGGAGGTGACTGCCACATACTTAACATTAATCTGTATTAGTTATTCATATTGTTATGAAATTCAAAAATAAATTTTATGCCATTATGTGATTAAATTCCTAAATAGCTGTCAAGAAAAATACTAAAATTGTGTTTTATTGTGCCCAGCATATTTTTGTGGACACGTATGCACAAACAAAAATACACAGACACATGTCTACACCTATATTTATCCATCCCTTAAGAGAGCTATTTTAAGATAAACCATAGAAGTTATCCTCAAAGAAGACAGGTAGCTCTCATCTCATCTCCCAAAATGCTGTTTGGCAAATATTTCATCGTGCGCTGTACTCTGTTCCATTCAGCCGGTGGTGTTTCAAAACCATACACTATGCTTCAGAATCTTACTAAGGCTGAGGAGTAGCGAGTCACAATTAGCTCAAGAATAAAGTTCAACAAGGAATAAATTCAAATTCAGCTTAATATAAAAAGGCTTTAGATGGAGGGAACATTGAATTGAGATCTGAATACAGCCAAGTTTGCATTCCTTTTCTTTTTAATTCTTATTGAATTTATTTGGCTGACAATGGTTAATAAAGTTATATAGGTATCAGCCGTACAGTTCTATGATACATCATCTGTATATCATCTTGTATGTTCAACACCCAAAGTCATCTCCTTTCATCACCATTTACCCCCCTTTTACCCTCCCCTACCCCCCTTTTTTTAATCCCTTCACCTTGCATTCTCGATCATTGGGAACTCCTTGTTAAACTACCTCCCTAGATCCTTAAATGCCTTGTGCAGCTGGGGTTTGAGGTGATACAGAACATCTCACTACATTTAGTGTGGGAAAGGAGGGTTGGCACACATTCCTCCTGATCTGCAGGTAGCACCCAAAGCACTGCCAAAGGAAAAATAAAAAAGAAGCACATAGAACTGCCTAGCAAGTAATGTTTCCCAACAATGAATATCAGGAAGTGGTGAGATCTCCAGGAAGAGAACATTTTAAGCAGAAGTTGAATCATGAACTCCATGCACTGTTCAGGGATGCTGAATCTTATCAAAGGTTTAACAAAAGCTTTATACTAACCAAAGTTTAACAAAGGCTTTATTCACAAAAACACTTCATCACAGTGTTCATCAGTGTTTTTATATATGTGTATATGTGTATGCGCACAAATGTATGTATATGTATATATATGTATACATAATGTATGTATACATATTTGTTTAGATAGACAGAGGGATAAATAGATAAACAGTGGGAACATTTTACATAGTTAAATGGAGGGTAAGTGATTAAGTACATATAAACGAATATGAAGTGCTTGCATAGAGCACAACAGAGTAAAAGACATACATTAGTATCACAAATTTATTTCTTTAATCTACAGCTAAAGTTTAGGTGGAGTATGAAATTAAACCATAAAATAAATGATTGTTTAGAATTATGTCTCCCTTCTAAAATGTAATATCATGCCTCCTTTTTATTAGAAAAGTAATAAATATTGATCATTAAAATGTTAATAGTCTTTATATATTATACATTGTAGCTCATGATGCCTAAGAGTTTCAGCATATTTTAACCATACCTCACAATGAAGTTCCCTTTAGACTTTACTTATTTCTAAATCTAGGACTATTCCTTTGCCTCTGATGATGAATATTTGAAGAGCTGGGAAGTTTAAACACAGATATTGAGCATAAATGAAGGTAATGGAACTAAGATGACAGAGAAAGGGATTCTGCTTTACCATGCCTACACAAAAATCTCTTTCAATGCCAACTTCTGTCTTCAGATGCATCTGCCTAATTGTGTTCATTCAACTAAATAAAGTTAGTTAGAACCTGAAAGAATAGATGAACATTTCACAAATGTTCAGTTTTCGAACATTCTTTAAAAAAATGGAAAAAAGATTTAAAGCATTAACTGAACTTGTTTTAAACATTGGGGACACAGATCAAATCTAGTTTTTAAAAATTGGAAGAAAAATATGTTTTAAGTTATTTCTATCAGATGTGAGGTTTTACTTAAATTTTCTCTTTGTTTTTATATGGGATAGCTCATATGTCTGTGGTGGGTTTCTGTTCTACATGTTGGTATATATATCACATATATATTAGGGCCCTAGTAATGATTTGGTGCCAGGGATTGCTTTAGACTTTTCAGGAATTAACTGTTCAAATGGTGTCCCTTGGAAAATTACAAACCAGAGAGTGAGCATTAACTGAACCAATGTAATTGCACTTTATTTGGTGTGGGTTTGTGTGTTGAAAGAATATATAATTTGAACAAAAGTAGGTGACTTGGAGACTAATGCAAGCACAATAAAGGAGATCAGACTCTCCCTGCGGAGGTCAATTAGAGACTGCTTGTGCAGTTTTCCCGCTGTCGAACGGCCTTAATACAACCACATATTCCTTTCTTCATTCCTTAAAGTTATTGAACACATGTAATCTGTGTATCTGCCTTTGTGGGTCTTTTCAATAGTTCTACTCAAGCAGCTGCACTTGAAGCTTAAGGGTTTGCAGCTGTTAGAAGCTATATGAGGAACGTGAGGGTTTGGCACTGTTTTTCATAGTTCCTACTGTGTAGAAGTTTGGCAAGAACTGTGGAAAGGGTATGGTAACCTAAAGAATGTTTGTAAAACTTTTCCCCATAGTTGTGGTTCTGAGCACATGAGGTATGGAGTCAAAGAATACAATGGCGGTTATTTTGATTGGGGCATTTGGGTCACACTCATACAACTAACATGAAGAAAAAATGTTCTGAGATGGTGCCTAAATTTTGTTGTTGTTGTTGTTGTTTTTTTGATAAGTATAGCAAACAGAAGACTATTGTAAAGTAGGTCTGAAGAATATTTCATTTTCTCAAGTTCAATAACAATTTTCAAAGCCTTAATATGACCATTTATACTGTAACATCTTTAGCAAGCTTATTACTAGTAGCATTCCTGAAAAGCAGTTTCAATATTCAAAGAGGAACCATTATCTACATGAATTAATTATAGGGAATAAATAAAATAGTGCTCAAGTCATCACTTAGAATATTTAAAGTCATTGTAGAAATAATAAAAAGCAGGGAGGATTAAAAAAATCACTTTAGAAATAAAATTCAATGGATTTTTACTTGATACAGGAAATATTTTCAAAATTAGCATGATGTGTAATAAAGATTTTTATTTCCATATTGCTTAAATGTTATAAAAATATTTGCTTAACATACATTTACAACTCCTGATACTATATTATATTATTAAAGTGAATCATTTAAAGGACTATTTAAGTCAATATTTATATGAACATAATTATAAACCTTGAATGCTCAATTCTTTTAAGAGTAAATGTGATAAGATGACATTTTCCTGGGTAAATTTTAAACAATACATTAATATATGTATGTGAATAATTCAATGAGATATTTATTCCTTGATTGACAATGGTGATTGAAAAGTATTTTTTTAACTCCTGCAATTTTATATCCTAGAGCTAGAACTTTCAGATTACAAGCCATAGGATTATAATAAATTCAAGGTGAATTTATCTAGATGCATTTAGAAATATTTTTTAGAAATTTAGAATTGAGTATATACACAATATTTGTGTCATGTCAACTATAATATTGATAACTTACAGGTATAGATTTTATATGAATAAATTTATATGATGTATAAAAAACAAATTATAAATTTGTTTTTTAAATATTTTGCATGAAAAATTGGAATATACAAGGGAATTTAGAAATCTGATGATCAAAGTTTCTTAATATTTATGCTATTTATAGCTCTATGGGGGAGTGAAGCCATTTCAAAATAATAAAAGGACCACTTGAAAAACAGATCTTTGAACATAATTATTGGAATGATCTGGTAAGTGTCCATTTCAGTTCATGTAGATGTGAAATACCAACTATATGGTAAGCACATACTCTCTATGCTCCCTTCAGTTAATATGATCATGTGCCTTACTTTAATATATTCATCTATCACCTGTTTATTAAGCAATATATAAATATATAATATTAGAGATTTAAATATTGTTTTCAAATAGTTAGTTGTATATATATTTCTTTTATCAATCTTAAAAGATTATTTCAAGGCAGGACTTGATGATTCTTATACCAGCTCATGAATCCAGGTGCCTGAAACCTAGGAATCAGTTTTTGATCTCTCTTACCCTACATGTATTCCACCAGCAAGCCCCACAGGTAATGCCCTCTGAATAGCTCTTTTTCTCTTTGCTTCGCTCCATATCTACAGATAGCATCCATCCAAGCCACCATTGTCTCAAACTAGAAAGGCTGAAATAGCCCCCTTCCATTAACTCTAGCTGTCCTTCAATGTAGTCTCCATGATGCCACTGAAGCGATTTGTTAAATTTCAATTCTCGACATGTTGCCTACACACCCTCAGCTTGTCACCCCTTTAAGGATTGGAAAATATTACTATAACCCCAAAGACATCCCTTCAAGTTAATGCTTCTATTGAGGTTTTAGAAGTTTATCCTCCTTCACACCTTAGAATATTTGTCCACAATGCATATCCTACCTTCCCACCCCCCAAACAAATCAACTTCTACTCTTTTTCCACTTGTCATCTTATGATTTACCACCTCAAGGAAGCCTTTCCTAAACTCTCAAATCACATTTATTTATTCTTAGCTACCATAGAAACTTTATTATTTTTCTCTGGAATATATGTTAAACTTGTAACTGCCTTTTGGGGATATAGCTTATTTAGCTTCCATGCTGTGAACAACATGAGCACAAGAACCAGGTTTGTTTGAGTAAATTAAATAGAAAATCAAGAAAAAAAATTAAAAACTCAGTAACAGTATAGGTTTTCAAATTCTATTTTTCAACTAAATAAACATTTCAGGTAAAAGAAAAGATCTTTAAAGAATCTCATCTTAATGGTAATTTTTCCATATTTCTTGAATGAACACACAATCTACTGAAATTGGTAAAAATGGTTATAAATAGTCAGTAATGTAATTCTTATAACTGTGAATGAATATTGAAAATAATAAGAACCTAATGAGCACTTACCATGTGCCAAATATCATGTATATTTTTGAAGTGTGCACCTTCATGAAATTGTCACAAGTATGTGATGTAGACACTACTGTAACTATCAAGGTTCATTTACCTAACTATGCCAAAGTCAGGATTAGAGCTCTTTGGTAAACTTCATATTAATATGTACCTAAGAAAGAAAAATATCTGCTCCCTGGAGCCCACAGACTTAACCACAAGCTTACAATGCTCTTTAGGAGTAGAGGTAGAGATGAGGCTGGAATCATAAACCAGTCACATGGAAAAGGATGTTGAATGCTGTGCTGAAGAATTTTGGCTTTGTCCTCCAGGCAATGGAAGACACAGGAAGGTCCAAAAGCTGGGTTATTATATGATCCAGTGTAACTTTTGAAAGGTTTCTATATTGGAACATATGGAAGATTAATAAAGGTGGATTGATTAAATTGCCTATGACTGCATTAAATTGCTTATAACTGAGGTAGGCAGCTATGATACTTAAAAGTAATTTAATTCAGACTTACTCAAACTAAATCCTCTAGAGTGATTATTGAATCCTACCTCATCCTCTGCCAAAAACTGATTCTCTAAGGACACACTTGTCTGTTGAGGATAACCTGGCATTGAAAAGTAGCTGATGTTCTCATGGGACAGCCAAGTGGAGCTGTCAATAAAAAGTTAACATGAATCAGGAAAGAAGGAGTCATGCTGGATACAAATACAAAATTAAAAATCTAAACATATAAGTTATTTAAAGAAAGTAATCTGACTCACTTTATGAAATTAAATTAACACTTTTGCAAAGTTCTTTTAGAATATATTAGAATACACATATTCCTGGCATTAAAATTTTCTGAAATGGAAATATTGCCAGTCCACTCAATATGGATATTTTACAATATTTCCAATATTATGAAAGATAAAAACTAATGTTTCTAGCCAATGTGGAATAACAGGGACCAGATTTACTCTTCTGCCTTAAACAACTAGAAAAAGAAACACAAAATACATAAAACAATGGTTTTAAGACATTGCACAGCAGGTGGTACAAAACTATATAGTCTCTCAGAGACAGGTGAACCCTAAAATGGCATCAACATATTGTGTGGGAGCAGTATCCAGACTTTAATGCAGAGAGGGGGAGAAGAGCCAAGCACAAAACAAAATTTTTGTTGAGTTGATATTGCAGAGAACCAAGTTCTGAAAGGCTAAAGCAGTTATACTTTGTTGACTAGAGTCCTAGAAAAGAGAAAGTTATGGAAAATAAAAACCTCTGTCTATCTGCAGAAGGGTCTTCTCAGGTCGTTGGTATACTACCGATCTACTTGTGTGAGGGGAGACTATACTAGGAAGGTGAAATAACCAATTTAAGGAGGAGTCGGCAGAAAAATACATGGGGCTAAAGGGTCATAGTTCATGCTTCCATTATCCATAGTGGAAAGACCTCATAGGACATGAAATATCAGGTAGAATCCTTAGATTTACTAAAAACTGAAAACCTTTGCTCTTTGAAAGACATTGTTAAGAAAAACTAAGAGATAAGGTACATACTGGGAGATATATTTTCAAAACAAATATCTGAAAAATAAAACATTGCAGCCAGAATATAGGAAGAACTTCTACAACTCAATAATAATAGGTAAACAACTCCATTTAAATAATATTTACAGCATTTGCATTGACATTTTACCAAAGATAAATGTGAATGGCAAATAATGAAAAAAAAACACTCAACATCATTGATCACTAGGGAAAAGCAAAGTATCGGCACATTGAACTAACACTACACACTCTATTTAATGACTACCACTTAAAATACTGATAATAACAAGTGCAAATGAGGATGTAGAATTTTCATGTGCTATTTGTGAGAATTCGACATTGTATGCTTACTTCAGAAAACAGGTCAACAGTTTCTTATGAACACATCACCTCCCATACAACAGAGCAGTCTGTGCTGGGTATGTGCCCAAAAGTAATGAAAACACATGAATCCAAATGTGTATTCAAAACTTACAGTAGTTTAATTCTTATAGGCAAAAACTATTAAAAAACAAATTTTCATCAAATGATGACTAGATGAACAAATTATGGTATATCCATAAAGTAACAAACTACTTAACAATAAAAAGGAAGAGGTTATGTGCAATAACAAAATAATTCTTAAAAGTATTTTCTAAGGAAAAGAAGCCAGCCACAACAGAACATAGTTTCTACAATGCTATTTTTTATGAAATCCTAGAGAATGCAAAGCTTTAGATTCACATAACAGATGAGTGATTACCAGTGGCCAGAAAAGAAATGAGATGAAATGATGAATTGACTGCCAAGAGCATAAGCAACGTTGAAGACATTGGAAATGTTCCATGTCATGGTTGTGGTGTTGGTCAGATAATTGTACACGATTGTCAAACTCATGAAACTTACACTTAAAATTGGTAAATTTTATTATATGTATATTATATCTCAATAAAGTTGATTTAAAAAATTAATGTGGATATTGACAGTAGGGGACACTGGGTATGTATGGGGAAGGACAAATATGGGAACTCCGCACTTTCCATTAATTTTTCTATGAACCTAAAATTGCTCTAAAAATGAAATTTGTTTTTTAAAAATATAATGAAAAGTATTGCTAAAAGGCAAATTTCACCATAAAAAATTAATGTAGCTTTGCTACAGTCTCAACACTTTAGTATATGATAAAAGAAGTAGATAAATACAATTTACAGGATTTTTAATTAAGAGAATTATTTTTGTGGGGATATTATATATGAAAGAAAAGACTAAATATTAGTTAGTATGTATTGAGAGTTAAGATTAGTTTTTCCATGTAGATTGCAAAATGTAAATCCACTCAGCATTAACTGGAATTTCTGTCTTCCTCTTTGGCTATGAAAATTATTTCTTTAAAAATAATAAAGTTTCTGAAGGCATTTTTGAGATTCACACTTGATTACTTTCTTTAAAATAGAAATAGTTATCAAAATATCAAAATGAATTTCATATTATAAAGTTCAGTAAAAACCAGTCTCCGAAAGTACATGTTTCATGTTTCCATTTGTATAAATTTCAAGGAAAGGAGAAACTAAACCACGGTGATAAAAGTCAGACTGTTGGTTTTACTTAAGGGACTGTTGCCTGGAAACTGGCATTAAGGAATCCTATATATTTATACCAGTGGTGGCTGTGCATGTGTGTGTGTGAAGTTGCAAAATTAACAAGTTTTATAATTAAGAATCATTCACTTAGTTCATGTAGTTTGTGCTTACATCTGAGGCTTTTTTTGGTCTGTATAGGAGATACATGATCTACTTAATATTTTTCTACCTAATATTTCCCTCCTGGCTTCTGGTTCTTCCTTTGTTTCCTTAGTAGATAAAATGTTATAGCTTCAACTCATTTTTATTGTACAGCTTTCATGTTTCCTTCTATTTTCTCTCTTTTTCTCAATACATATATTTTTTTAAACCCTCACAATATTCCAAAATGTGCCAGGTGCCAGGGATACAAAGGAATTGTAAAATAGGTATGGTCCTGCTTCCATGGATATGTAATTCTAGGAAAGAAGAATAATATTATATTTTAAAAACCACTCAAATAAATAGCTCAATAAAAGCATATAATGGTGAGACTTGAACTTGACTGTTAGGTCAGAAAATTTTTTCTGCATAAATAAGTATCATATCTTAACAGCATTTGACTTTATCGATACTTTTCCCTAGAATTTGTTCCAGCTCCTCTTTTCTTTTTCTACTATAATCTCTGGATTGTCTCATATGTATCTATTATTATATTTAATAATGATATCTCTAGGCCAGACCACCCCTCTGAGCTTAAAATTTATATCTCTGCTTGCTTTCTTGACATCTCCAGGGGTGGCAATATATCCTGCTTGAATATTAATTTTAAAAGAATAAAATAATAAAAAAGAAGAAAAAATAACATACTTGCTGCCTTGAGTCCCCCAAATTGACCTACTAGTGTCCTCTATTTCAGTGTTACATCAGTTGTCACACAAACCGGAAACTTAGAATTTAACCTTGACATCCCTTTTTTCTTATGTCAATATATTTCCATGACCTGTCAGTTAATTAATATATGTCGATCTCTATTACATTTTCACTAAAACGTCCCTCATTTCAATCCATGCTTCCTCTTTTCATTCCCAAAGCCCTGTCCATACTACATCATCTGCTATATTGTGCCCAAATATACTTGCCAATAACTTTTCATAGTTCCTAATATGTCATAGGAACTGATCAAATGGTTTGCTGTAGTTGGGGGGTGAGATAGTAGTTTCCTTGTAATCATACATAAAACATTAAATTCTCACCAAAACAATCAATACATTTATAATATATTTTTAATCCAACAAAAATTTTATGTGTTTAGTAACTTCATTTTTTTAAGTTAATCTGGAAAAATATTTTTTTTATGATTTACACCATGTGAAAATCAAAAGCCGATTCCCAAATTGCAACTGGCACATTGTTTTTTGGTGTCACTGCATTCTGTATTTCCCCCATATCAAAGGTGTATTTACTAATAACAATAAATACATTTATATTTATTTTTCATTTACATGTTTAAAAACACAATGTGTGCTATACTATATTTAAAAACCAAATTTAGAGTTCTTAGAAAGGCTTATCAACAATGATGCTTAAGTAACCAAAGAATGAGTCAGAACACAATAGTTTCAACAGACACCTAAATACTTAATTATCATAGCTGCTATTTTATTTTTATAAGTTGTATATCTAAATTATCTTTATCTCATTTATTGTTTCTAAAAAATTTTAAGTAACCTTGAAATGGAGGCAACTTAATCTGCCATAACACTTAGTACCCTTGAAGAATTGTTAATTATAGAAAGAAAGTGAAGATACGATGTTCTGTATTTTGTGATCTTCCTTGGAAACCAAATTATTTTCAAGGCAGAAGATTAGTTTTAAGTACGAAATTATGTGAATTCAGAAACACATGTGCGCATGCATATGCATTAAAAAAAACACACCTTAAACTAACACATTAGAAAGTATTTTTTAGATGGTCAGCTATTTCAAGCTTGTATAGGACAAACATTTATTCATAGTGCTTATATAAATTAAATGTCCGCATTCTTAATGATTCAATGACCTTAAAAACTCTGTTAGATTCTTGCTATACATAGTTCCCGTTTCCACATTTATACATGGGCTTAGAGCTTTGCTTGGTCTCCCCTAGCAATAGCACATCTTGGATAGGCTGCTGAAAGACAGCTCCCTAAATTCACTGCATTTCATTTTTTAGATGCATTACAAATTGAGGGTTTTCTAATCTTTTATATGACCCAGCATGATAACTTTACCTCTATTTCAGAAGATATAACAGGACTTCGAAAATTTAATTAGATTCTTAAAATAGACCCCTTCCTATAATAAGACAAGTGGCCACTTGCTCATACTGATATACTAAGGGCCAGGGCTAAGCATGACGTGATAAGATGTGGGATGTCTCACAGACTCAGTTTTGATATATGGCTATGGTGGGGGGGAAGGAGGAGACACTTCTGTAACAAAAAGCTATAGCATACTCTGAAAAACATTTGCAACTATCAGAAAGTAAGCAGACTAGAATCAGACTGCCACATCATTCATTCATGGTCACTATATCCACAAACATTTATTGAGATCGAACAAGGGGAAACCAATATGTCACATGGGCAGCTACTAGTTAAGCAAGTTTAAATTGGTAAGAACAAATATCAAACTAATTTGTAACAACTCTATACTCTACATAATACATAGTTAATGTTATGCATACACATGCACACACATACAGGCACATGGATATATATCCTCCTTTCTTTTTTAATATAAGAGAGGTGTTTTGGAAATTTGATCATCAATTATATCAATTCTCAGAATACCCTGAAATAAAAAAAAGTGAACCAGAAATAATGAGTTAACAAGGGACTCTTCTCTATGAGATAAATTATGTTTTTGTATATTTTCCAAATGTCTAATATACTTATGTGATCCTACATAACATATATCATATAATAGATATAAAGATTCAGATGGGTAAAATAGAGTTCAACACAGATGAGTGAATTAATATGAACTAAGAAGAAAAAGGTTTCCTTTTTTCTCATTTTAGAATAGAAACTGACATGCTGTGCTATTTATAGAATTGAAAGCAAATTTTGAAATGTTGTTTTTTTCCATAATATATTTTTTTTGGAGAGAATAAAGTGCCTAAATGATTACAACATTAAAATTTCATAAAACATGGAATCTAACTTAAGAAGTAGTTTTGACTGTGAGGTTTTAGGTCCACATTGTTTATTGATTTTATCCTCTTCTCAAACCATATGTTAAGTTACAAATACTAAAATTGCTTCATTAAATCACATTTTTTCTTCTTTTATGTGTCAGTTAGCTATTGAGAACATATGCTATCTCGTACATTAATGTTCACTCTCAAGTCATATACTATAAGCTTACTGCTCTGAAAAAAAGAAATAAAAATGTCACCATATTCTAGCTGAAAATAAAATTTCATCAGAGTAATATTATTAATATTTAAAATTTAAAGCAAAACTTATAATGATGTAATAACAAATTCACAAAGTTCTTGACATAAAAGGCTATACACTAAGGGGCACTGGCAATGTATTACCCCCTGTATGAAGTCATGGCTTACTTTATCTGATCTACACAGCTAAAAAAACTTAGACCAAAGATTTATGTTCAAGTCAATTGATGTTAGTTTCTTAAGCTGTAAGATCACTCTGAACTTACTCATTAAATAAACAAACCATTTCTTATTTCATTTTTTATACAAGAGAGATTCAGCATTTTAAAACCGATTACACTATTAACTGGAAGGTGAGCACCTCTACCGTTATTCTACCCACTCGGGTTTCACTTTCCTCCCATTCTTATTTTTTTCTTTATCCCCCATTAAGTTGTCAGCATTTTGAACACTTTCTTTTAAGAGATTTTTCAAAAACAAAAACTATACGGCCAAGTCCCAGTTAATGAATGGTAAATCATACACACAATAGATTTTATCCTGCCAAACACTGATAGAGACAAAAAAATAGTACTGCTGGAATTTTTCTGCCTTTGGTGCAGGAGGGTTGAAACTACTCTTTCAATTAAATCATTTTATTTTTCTTGCTCACGAGGGAAAAATTTGATGCCTCCACTTGTAGATGTGATTCTTTACAAATGTCGTATTTTGAGTCCCTGTGTCATGTATGCACCACCACAATATACCAATAGATGTATAGTTGGTATTTGGGAGAGAAATGGAGGAGGTAAAAATAACTTAGACTCACTAAATTCATGTAATTTCTCCAAAAATAACATGAAAATACAGATTTTTTTATAGCAAATTTTTATTCTCCTAACCAAGTCACGAAACCAATTCAACTACCAGTGTAACGTCATTAGAATGAAATACAGCATCTGCATACCAGACCTTCCCGACTGGCTGAAGACAACACAGATCATTTCCAGTTAAGACTCCCAGGGAAATTAAGTACACAGAATGGAATGCCCTAAATTAGAATATCCATAAGATGAGAACAGAAACAACTGTTTTGACCAGAAACCAAGTAGTCAATATTTCTTTCACAAATTTAGTGTAACAAAATCAAAGTTGCTTTTGAAGTTCTTGGGCTTGCTCGATTTCTCTGCTGTTCTGTAGAATAAAATGATTTAATTCATTCAATCAACTAGAAATTTATAATATATTTAAGTATAGATATATACCATACTTACTCAGGTTGATTCTGTAATAACCGAATAATCAGAACCTACATAAATATTTTCTAGAAAGCATCGATTTACCAAGTCAATGACTAACTTTTGAATTACTCTCACCAGTAATTTCTCAGTACAATCACTTCTTTGTATTTTTAAATCTGATTAAGGGTCTATGTCACATAGTTACCACTTGGAATAAATTCTGTCTGCTCAATCTAGAATAACAAAACTAAGAAGAAAATACTAGAAAGTTGAAAAATATGAGAGCCCAAGTAAAATTGTTTTAAACAAAGGTACCAGGAATAAAAGACCAATTTGTTAGTACTTGAAGATACAATTTCTAATGTACATTCACTGATGAATAAAATATGAATGCAAAACCTGGTCAGTCTGAAGTGCCTATGGCCCTTGTGTTATAAATGGAGGTAAAAGAAAATATCCTGGAATAAAAGGAAGTAGCTTACAAAAACATCTCCAAAAATGGTTTTTAACAAGAGTGGCAGTGTTATACAAATCTTCACTGCATCTCAGATTTACACATTAGGTTTTACAGACCTTATTTACCTATTGTGCTCATTAAATACCATAGATGTTTGAATATTAAAAAATACAATGATTTTCTCTTGAAATTACTTCAGTGTTTTAAAAATGGGTAGAGATTTTGGTCATATTGATGTTATAGTGCATGCAACATGAGTTTAACTTGCTCTTTTCAGATGATAATTGAGAGGCAAAATAGCCATATAATTTATCATACCTGATTGCTAATTAATTTTATTTCCTTTAATATGTACCTTATAATCAAATTCAAAAGCAGTACTGATTCATTTACCCTAATTCTAAGAGTATAAACAGCACTCTACTTTTAACCTAGTCCATATTATTACAAAATTCCATGGACCTTACGGGTTAGTCTTAAAAGCATTCTTAAACATGAAAGATTCTGAAATGTATTTTATACTTATAACTAGTGATTCAGTAGAAGCTTATTAAATGAATGTAAATTGAATTCGACAAAGTAAAACTAAATCATTATGAAATCAAGACTTTTACAACATGTATTGTAATGAGAAAAATATGCAGTTTGAAAAATATGCATTTTTTTTTCATATAAAGTAAGCTTTGCACCTGTTGGAAAGTCTAACTCTAAAAGGATTTCACTTGTGTTATTTATTCTAACTGCTTTATTTATTTTGATTTTTTAAATGTCCTAAATTTAAGAAAATATAAATAATGGAATTACTTTATTATGAAACATAGTTTTAAAATGATAAAAAAAATTAGCTCTCATAAACCTACCATTAATATTTAAGTTTTTTTTAATGGAAAAATGATAGGCTCTGAAATTCCAGGTATAGATGTTGTACTTCAAGTTAAGAAAAAGGTATTATACAACCTTCAGTAATGACAAAAGTCAGCTTATTTTTGATTAAGCTTATCTGAGAAGCACCAAGGGAAATTTTATGATACCTTTTTTCTTTATTTCATGTTGACTAGTCCTAAACAGATGATCAACTTCAGAATCGTTGTTATGCTAGATTTAAAATGTTTTACATTGAAAGAGACTATAAATGTGGAAGTATTAACATACTTTCACTTGCCCCAATTGGAGCATATCAGGATGAATCTAGGATCTATAGTTTATTATACAGGTTGCCGTTAATACGCATAGGATGAAATTAACATAACTTCCAAGGCAATAGAGTAAATCACACTTTTTAGCCAGCTATCCTTTTCTACAGCCCTTTTCGAAAATCTACACGTTTAAATAACCCTTTAAAAATTTTGTGATCAAGAGTTAACACTAAAATTTTAAATTGTACATCTATAAATATCTTTTTAAAATTGTTATCAGAAATTGAAAGTTTAATGCTTGTTTTTCTATATTTGACCTTTGCACATGAATACCTGAAAATGTTTTACAACTTTATACGCTTCTTACAAGCTTTATTGTAATAGATATTTTCAATAGGCCATGTTAACCTTTGTAAGTATACTTCAGTTTTGCTATAAAACTATGATAAATCAGGAATGAGGCAAAACAGGGTATTCTAGATTGGTTGCCATCTACTCAGCACTAATTTAATGAAAATAACTAATTCAAAACAAAATTAGAACTCGATTGTCTTCATTCTTTCCCACATCGGATATAATTGATGACAAATTTTGAGACAGGAGGATGTGAAGTAAACAAATGTGCAATCTATCAAAATAAGGATAGAAAGATGAAAAGGAGGAAAACCACAAAAGAGATTTTGTTGCACATAGCAAAGACAGGAAGGGGAAGAGAGATTTCTGTGATACTACTATTTCAGTGAATATACCGTTGGCCAGATATAAAGATGGTAGGAAAGACATAATTTTAGGAAACAGGAAACTTTTCCACAGCCAATATAGGAAATTAATCAGAATGCTAATTAGGAAGAAATTTATTCATCACAGAGAGCATGGGGTATCTTACAAAGAGGAAATCAATGTAATTTACTTTCTTGGCTGAGTGGCCAAGCCACAGAGGCAGGAAGAAAATGTAAGATCTCAATTTTCTTACATAAAACTTACTAGATTTGGCAGGAGCCAAAATTTATTTGTTTGTTTTTTCATAGAAGGTGGGCTTAATTAATTTTGTATAATTACTGAAGATCTTGTGCTCTGATCCGGGGGTAGCTTACAACTAATTGACTTTCAAAGGCTCGTGCTAATAACTGTTAATTGGTTCCTGTTACATATGAGAAACTAAAATAAATAAATAAAGCTAAAAATAAGCAGAAACTCTTGAAGCTTGGAATGACTAGACCTTGGGAAGAAACAGGCTTTTTTTCACAGTATCTGAAGTATGGGAGAATCATACTGGCTGAGAACTCCACTGGAGATGACTACGACAGGGGAGGCGAGTAAACTAGAAGCACGTTTCTCATGAAGCACTGAGTTTGTTTTGAAGGAGTAGCGTATAGCTAAGTGGACTTAAGGAACATTTAAACTGGCAGGAAGAATATTTATATTGAATTGGAGAAGTGATACAAGAGAAATCAGTGATAACAATATTCTTAAATGGTAGAGAGGAACAAATAAGGATAAAACAGAAAAACAAAGATGGAAAGCTATAATATAGTAGAGGAGATTCTACCACTAAAGTAACGAAGCTATGTATTTATATACAAATAAATATATCTATGTTTTCTAGGCATGGGAGTTAGGTATTTTAAATATAATGCAATAGTCTATATTTAAAAGTAATAATAAGTATCATTAGAGAGAACGATTAATGTAGAGTCAAAGAAGGACTTTACTGCTACTAAGGCCTCAATATGATGAATTTAATGACATAGACCCTTCTGGAAAAGTGCACAGAACAATTATAGGAATTGCGAAAAAAATTCCTATTACTAAATGGTGTGGATACAAATAACATCATCGAAAGATTCAGAGATCATGTTTAGGGCGGGCCTAAAGGTTAACCTAAGAGGTTAAATGAAGGACTTGGGAGAGGAGGCTGTTTTCTCTATTACTTCCTAGGCAAAGTATTCTGCAAGAGAAAACTTAGAAGCTAAACTTGGTTCTAGGATCTCACTTCCTCCATTTTTATAATAGTTTTATTTGTTCTTGAAAATCATTTAACTTTTATTTTTTTAATGATGCTCATGTAGTTTTGGGTGGTCTATTTAGTGGTTAAGAGTGGGAGGTCTGAAGATAACCTCTAATATAACTGTGCTTCCTTTGGAACTAAACTGGATGACCTTAAATAAGTCAGTGTCTCGAAGATCAGTTAGCATGTCCATAAAACTGCAATAATAATGATACCTATCACACATGGCAGTTGAGAAAATTGAAGTAGAGAATTCTGAATCCCAAGCCACATAATAAATGCTTAACAAATATTAATTTTACTATCACTATTCCAGGCTTTTATGGATCCATCAACACTACTGGAAGGCATATTTGAGCATTTGTTCTAAAAATATGAAAAAAAAAGGACACTATTTGACAGAGTTGTATGACAATGAACATGATGGTGACCAAGGACAAATATATCCTTATCAAACTTTCTCTTTTTTTGGTGTATTTTATTGAGTTGTCTCATTTTTTTCACCCCTATATCCCCTCTGCCCTGCACCCCATCCCATCATCCCCTCAGCTCTTAGTTCATGTTTATGGGTTATACATATCACTTCTTTGACTTCTCAATTTCCTACACTATTCTTAGCTTCCCCCATCTATTTTGTTTTGTCAACATTTTCCTGTCACCACTTTCCCCAGCCCAATCCACCCCCACCCACCGACTCCTCCCACCCTCAATCCTTCCCCCATTTGGCTTTGTCCATGGGTCCTTTATGCATGTTCCTTGATGACCCTTCCCCTCCTTTTCCCCTGTTATCCCTCTCTCTCCTCCCCTCTGGTTACTGTCAGTTTGTTTTTTATTTCAGTGTTGCTGGTTATGTTTTGCTTGCTTGTTTACTTTGTTGATTAGGTTCCACTTATAGGTGAGATCATATGGTATCTATCTTTTACTACCTGGCTTATTTCACTTAGCAAAATGCTCTCCAGTCCCATCCATGCTGTCTCGATGGGTAGTAGCTCTTTCTTTCTGCTGCATAGTATTCATTGTGTAAATGTACCATAGTTTTTGTGTTTTTTTTTTTTATCAACTTGTTTACTATTGGGCACTTAGGTTGCTTCCAATTCTTGGCTATTGTAAGCTGTGCTGCTGTGAACATTGGGGTGCATAGGTTCTTTTGAATTGGTGTTATGGGATACTTAGGATATAATCCCAGCAATGGAATTAATCCTTATCATACTTTCTAATCTCACCTTTCAGTTATGGTTTCTTATAAAAACCCATACACTTGAAGTTTCACATGGCTGAGCACTTGATATATTTATAATAGACTCTGTTAATATTAATATTTGCACACTTTGATGGAATCATAAAATCTCCACTGGTAATTTTTCATTTCCATCAACTACCTGTAATATACTTATCCATTTTTTGACATTAGGGATGTGCGTAACAGTGTGACCCAATAAAGACCTTTTCAAACCTTTCAAACTTTCAAACCTTTCATGTTGAAGTACACAAAAATGGATAATTGAAACAAACTATACTATAAATGAATATTAGCTGAGGCACACTAACCAATTCAGTAGTAAATAGTATTCAGTAGTGAATACATTTTAAGAATGTAACAATTAGAATATCACTAGACTTCTGTAAAAAATCAAATTAATTTATAAATTCAAATCTTATATATTATATGTGCACAGATTTGCTTCAGACGTGTTCCCTCAGAAGCAATCAATCTGTCTGCAGACTCAGTTGCTGAAACCCACCAAGTCCTCAGAGGAGGACTGTCTGAGGCCCAAATACTGGACTGTGGGTTGCTGAAGGACCTGAGCAGACAGAGTCCCACACTGTGCCTGCACAAAAGAGAGGCTGATTCATTAATCTGGGTAAGAAACATACTGTAGAACAAATGGATGAGGAAAAAATGGGAAAGTTACAAACTAAGCAGTAGTGTGGGAGTGTACCACTGAGCAACAGCGGGGGGGTGGGGGGGACAAATGGATGACGTGTCCTGCCACAGATCGTCAAGCTGCCTCAGAAGCCAAACAAAGTAGCAATGAAAGAGTTTTTCTACAGACATCTGCTGAAATTCTCTTTCAGCGAAGTCACATCATACGACAAGTTCCTGACACACCTTATTGAGAATTCCATTCATCAAAGATAAAGGAAATGAATTATCTGGGAAATGACTCTCTGGACTTAATTCTAACCAACAAAGAATTGATTCATGAGGTGAGAGAAATAGGAACCCTAGGGAAAAAAAGAGTTCACTGGCCTAAAATTCCATGATAGCCCAGGAGATGGAGACGGGATTCTTACTCTTATTGGACATTTGGAAATACACATCCATGTCCTAAAGGCAATCACTGATAATGTTGGGCATATTTTCTTGCAATTTATTTTAGAGTCCTTAAAAAAAAATGGCTTAACTGCTTTATTTAGAGCTAATTTTAGTCCTTTAAAAAATGTATCTTTAGATATTTTAATTGACCACATTAGACATATAATTTTGTATCTTTTTGTATGTAATTTTATAATGTAAACATGTTTCCATTTAATTATTGTGTTTAACTTAATTTGAACGGCTACATGATGCTACATGATGATAAACTTCATGGTTTAGAGAACTTTGCACCTGTCTCATACTTATTCTAGTCCTGCTTAATTAGCAATCATGCTGTTTTTGTGACATTGTTATTAATCCCACCTCCTGGTTTGGCCCTACAGGCCTAGGACAATAGTTCTCAGGGCTTGATCTAGAGAACTCTAAGTTCCTCAAGAACTTTTCTTGCAGTCTTCAAGGTCAAAACAACTTTTAAAATAATTTGAAGATATAACTTGCCTCTTTCACTTTCATTTGCAGTGTTCCAGAGGCTACAGGTGGGTGCTGTCACCAGAAATTAAACACATACGTAGATACAAGATCCCATCTACAGGCCAGATGTTAAGGAAATGCAAAAAATATATAAAGTAATATTACATTCTCACTAACTTGCTTTGAAAACATATTTTCATTAAAGTATATACTGTGTTTACATGTGATTAGTTTATTACAACAAAATGAAGTAATAAATATATATTTTTAAATGTGTTATGATTTTATCATAGCATATACAGATATAAACATAATATTTAAGGTCCTAAGTAATTTAAATAAAAATATAATGAGATCCTGAAACCAAAAAGTTTTATATATTAACATAATCTTTGTCATATTTCCTGAAAACACTTTGCTTAATTTGATTTTTAAAATGAAAATTTTGATTTTGTGTTATTATTTACTTCTTTCTTTATATATTTTTTATCATTTAAGCTTAGAAACCTATCACATTTTTTTAATTCGAACTATATTTATTTATTTTCTTTCTGGTATTTTAGTCATTTGAATTTCTATATTTAATTATTTTAGTCACAGGAAAAGTATATTGTTGTATGGTATAAAAAACAAAGTATTTTATCACCGAAGATTAATTTTGTTTTGTGATATAAGAACCTAGGGTTTGTCTTTTCAACCGGCAAAAATGAAGTTGCTATTAACATCAATATGCTGTTGTTTTCTGTTTGTTTAATTTTTGTTTTTAAGTAATTATGGATCAGAAGCAAAATTCATTATATAAGAAAAAGGAAAACAGAATCAAGAGTAACTTTTGGAACTAAAAGAATTTACTAAATTCTGAATAGACTGTTTAGGTCAGGCAGCCCCTAAGGACACAGAGGTCTTGAGGAGAGAGATGGAAAAAAAAAGAACAAGAGGAAAAATGAAGTAGAATTGTAGAATTGTTTGCATTCTTTTAACCACAAGAATGAGGGCACTTAAAAACACAGAATGCCTTCAACCAAGTAGAGTTATAATTCTTGATCAAAGCTGCCCTGCACACTAACTTTATTCCCACTGGCCAGCAATCAGATCTTACCTTATCATTACCTCTGGTTTTAGAACTACAAAAGGAATAAAAAACATATGACAATTATATAATAGTAATTAGGAATAGAGATAAAGGTGAAAGAGTCAGTTCCACCCTGAGGGACATCTGAGGGGCATTTGGGTGGGGTTTGTTTCACAGGAAAATAAATGACATGACAAGGAGGAATATGTGGCAGAGAGTTCCCTTTAGACCACTTGCTGGAGAGAACATCACCTTACCCAATACACCTAAACACTCATGCTTGGAAGGGAGCTCCGCCCATTGACAGGAGATACTTAAGGGCTGGGATATTCTCTGAGAAATGTATCATTATGTGATTTCATCGTTGTTTAAACACCATAGAATGCACTTAAACAAATCTAGATGGTATAGCCTGCTACACGCTTAAGCTATATGGTACAGCCTATTTCTCCTAGGCTACAAACCTGTATAGTGTATGCTACTGCACAAAACATGAGATTAAATCAAGCAGAAGAGAAAACAATGCACTCAAAAAACATGGTAAACATGAAGTGTATGAGGCTGCCGATGGTCTGACATAGCATACTAACTTGCAGCAAACAGTTTTTAAAACCATAAAGAATACACTCTAAAATAACAATGAAAAGTGTTGCATAGTAAATACATTACTGAGAAACACAATCATTTATTATCATGATAAAGTATTATGTACTCTACATAAGTGAATGTGCCACATTTTTATATAACTTTCAGTACAATGGATTTGTTTACACTATTAACACAACAAACTTGTGAGTGATGTGTTGCACTCCACCTTATGGTTCCATTATAATTTCATGAGCCTACCATCCTATATGTGGTCTGTCATTGACTGAAAGAAACATCCTTATATGGTGCAGGACTGTGTTTAAAGTTTGGAAAAAGAATAATAAGATTATTCTAACCAGAATAATATCTTTATGGTTCAAATAGTCTAAGTTTGATAGCTCTGGGTTTGTGCTCTTTGCATCTTTTTCAATTACATTCATTTTATACTTGAAAAAAGAGACAATGGGCATTTGAGTAACTTCCAAATCACTGAACTCTAAAGTGGTAAAGCTGGCTTTAAACCATTATCTCTTAGTCTCTAAAAATTTTTCCCTCAAACAGTTCCTCATTTGGGGAAAGACTCTTTCCTAAAGTAGATTTAACTATGTCGCATACTCTGTTACTGTTACTTGTTCTATTGATATGTTTATCCATTTTGATAACCACTCTTGTATTGTGAGTTTGTGAGCATACCACCATTGTAGAAAATGTATCTCTGATGTTCAATTTTCACTTCACCTTGTATGACTGTAGGTTACATCCATGCTTCATGCTCAATCAAGCAAGGACAAGGAACACATACTCTTTCTGCCTCAATAGATGAGCACTCCAAGGCAGAATTACCTCAGGTTCCCTCAAGAGATTCACTTGGTTCATCTGTAAACAACTGAAAAGGCTTTTCTATTCAATAATTATCCACATGTCATGTTCTAGGAATTTTAAGATGATAGGCTTGCTAGCAAGTAAATTGTTATTCCAAAACTAACCATATGAAAATGATGACTCAAATTTATTTACTTCCTTATGTAGGATTTTTCCTTTTTAAAATTCTATATTTTCCATTATCATTTAGTTCCCTTATACCCCCCTCCCCCAGCAATCACCACATTGTTGTCCATGTCCATGAGTTCTTTTTTCTCAATCCATCTGCCCCTAACCTTCTGCCTCACTTAGCTGTCATTCTGCTCTCTGAGCCTGTCTCTATTTTCCTTGTTAGTTCAGTGTATTCATTAGATTCTACATGTGGGTGAAATCATGTGGTATTTGTTTTTCTCTGACTGATTTATTTCACTCAGCATAATGTTCGGTGCTCTTATTTAATGATGGCAGAAAATTATGGACAGTTTGTTCTTAACCAGGTTGATGTTCTAAACAGTTTACATGTAACTCATTTAATCCTTCACACACACACACACACACACACACACACACACACGGTATGCTCATCTCATTCCAAGTTTAGTTTTTGACAAATCAAGGTCCTGAGAATTTAAGCAACTTGTCTGAGTTCTTGAAAATAACTCTATGAATGATGTATATGAATCCACTAGCACTGCTCTCTACTTCCCCCTGTTGAAACCACACCTACACATGATACACACAGTATTGACAGCAAAGTTGCCCTAGGAACTGTGGAGAGAATGTAAGTAAAAGACATTTTCTAATGATAAATAAACATGAAGGGAATGTGTGGAATTACCAGTTATAAGGATGTCTTCATAATTTAGTCTAACTACTTAATTTTCCATCTAAAGAAATAGGCCAAAAAATGCCAGTTGGTTTATTGTAGATTATATACAATTGGTTTTAAGAAAAAGTGATCTTATATTAAGCTTGTTTACTCTCAGAAATAATCTACATAGTGTTTGTTTATGTGTTTAAGAATCCTAAAATATAAAACTTAAAGTATGTGCATAAATAAAATACAGCTTCTTGTAATGTTACCTCCAAACAATAATTTTGCTAGAAATTTCTTTGGATATTCAAAGTAAGTATTTGCCATAGAAGTTCCAGAAAAGATGGTGATCTAGTCTAGCCATCTGCAGTCATTCCAGTTATTTAGGACTAGATTTGAATTTAGGTTTAACAGTCTGCAGTTTCGATCAGACTGGCAAAAGAGAAAAAACATTTAAGACAGGAAAAATGAAACGGAATAAAAAATATATAAGTTACATAAGTGGGGAAGCATGAAATACGTTTGGAATAATGAGAAGACTTAGTATATATGGGTAAAGATTGGGCTGGAAATGTAGACGGAAATCCAAGCATAAATAACAAAGACGAGGCTAAAGAGATTAGATTTAATTCTTTGGGAGCCATAAACGTTCCCTCAGTCAAACTTATGATTTCGTTTATTTAAAAGGGTCCCTAAGAACTCTTAGGTTTATAAAATACTGAACCTTCTTAGTAACTCATTCAACAAATATGTAGTAATCTATTGAAACTACTAGGGAAAAAAACAAAACAAAACATAACTAAGGTAGACTGAATGCTCCCAGGGATTTTGTGGTTTAGTCAAGTAAATAGGGTAGCATGAAGTAATGCTATAGGTGCTATGAAAAAAAAACAACATATACAATATTTAAACTTATTTACAGATACTTTATAATCAACTAACATGTATAAAGGACCCAAGGACAAAGCCAAAGGGGGTAGGATTGAGGGTGGGGTGGGGGAGAATGGAGGGGGGGAATAGAGATAACTGTACTTGAACAATAATAAAAAAATGGCATAAACCTCAAAATGTTTATTTTTCACCGCAGCTTAAATAATAGACTGCAATTTTTTTCATTGTATTTCTAGTGAAGCTGACTAGTACCCAGTATTTTTTCCATATACGTAATCCTTTTATTCTCAGTCCAATAGATGACCTGTTTGTCCAACTGACTTATGAAATTAAATCATTGCCTTCTGTAGATGAATTTCAATTAAAGGCATGTTATTTATCTTTGTAATGAGGGATATGAGGATTTAAAAAAAGGCAGTTATTTTGTAGATCACTTAAATGTCACATCTCTGGGTCAGAATTTTATTTGGACTTTTTATGAGTTTTTTTTTTGTTGTTGTTCTGGGCAATGTCTCAATGTCACATCATATATTCACAATCTTGTGACAAAGTGAAAATTTAGGAATTTATATTTGGAGATATTTTTATTCCTGAAATCATCGAATCCACTCTTCTCTCAGAGATGATATTTTTTAGAAACTGTCCAACATTTAGATAAGGTGTTTATTTTTTTCAAGTTTATTATATTTTTTTGCTTTTTATTGATCCTACCTTGGTTATTATGTAGCCAACCTCTCTCTGTCTCTCAGTTTGTACTTGTGTGTACATTTGTGTCTATGCTGTACACAGTCACTGGATTTTATTTCAATGATATATCTTTAATTTAGTCTTTCAAATATATATCCAGCCCTGAAACTGAAGATATCACTAGAGTACAATGTTAATTCATCTCATTTAAACTTATATTATTGTTGTTCTCCCTGAAAACAATAAACTCACTTTGCCAAAATCACATCCCCATGGAAATCAATAATTACAGGGAGGGACACATAAGACACACAGGCCTATATTTGGAGTTTAAGCTAAACCTCAAACTAGCTCAGAGCCAGACATTTCACAAGTTTAGTATGTCTGGGAACTTTTTTAAAAAATGTACTTTAATATCCTGTGTTCTGTATAAATTTATTTCTATTGGGTTTTTTTACCAAATGTATATTATCATCTTTCTTTGGAATCAAGTAAAAGAATCATGTTTTTAGTCATGCCCAGGAATTAATAATAATGTGCTCCTAAAAGTGGGTAATTATTTAAAGTATTTTGCTCATCAGCTTCATGATCCTAAGTGACAAGGACAAAGGCAAAATTATTTATCAAGGTTTCATAAAGAAACATTGAGATGTGATGTGAAGCCAGAGATCTGAGACAAAAGAAAAGCCACATCTTTGGATGCTTAGACCAGGCAGTCTTTACAAAAAAGGTCACATTCAATACCCTTATTCTGTAAACTAGAAAGAACATGTGTATATTTCTAATCCAAGTATTTGAAGAGATTAATTTATTTATTCAAAATAGATTAATTGATATCAATATCTAATAGATTAAATAGATTAATAAATATCATCTTGCATAGATATAGTGTATGCCAGATGATAATCTAAGCACTGTGAATAAAATGACACACAATACATAGATGCTATGCTAACAGGTATTTCATTCTCTGAAGTGGTAACAGATAATAAACGCATGGCCATATAAATGTAAAATATAATGTTAGGCAGGCATTGTTGTCGTGATGACAAATACAGGAGAGTGAGTGAATATTGAATGATTATGATATATTTCCTTTAGGCTGCTCAGGGCAGGTAGGCTTCTCTAAAGGTGTGGGGATGCGTGGCAAGGGGCAAGGAATGAGCAATACTGAGATCTGTAATGAAACATGCCATGTCATGTTTAAGAAGCGACAAGGAGTTTGGTGTTCTTCAGGTGAAGTATTCAGGAGGAGTGGTCAGAAGTAGTCTGAGTTAAAACATGAAGGTCATAAATAAGGAGTTTGAATGTTATTTTAAATGATGAAAAGGTGCCATTGGAGTATTTGGACAATGAAATTAATAAATGATCATAATGATATTTAAAACCATCATTCTGATTGTTATGGGAGACTAAAGTGTAGGGGCAGAACTGAAACCAATGAGTCCAGTCCAGGTAAGAGATTGTGGCTCCCAGTTGGAAGAAGGAGAGATAAAGGTATTGAGAATGGTATATTCAATTTGTATGAAAAAGCTATACAATTACTTGTCAGTATCAACTATTAGTATCTGAGAAGCAAAGAGCTTTTTCCTGAGTTCCTGTTATTCAGAGACTATGATGTGGCACTGCTGATTGTAAGAAATTATAATACCAAAAACAAGAGGACTTCAGAGAGAGGTGGTGTGAGGAAACCTGATTCTGAGTAGGAACAGGATGTGGCATGCCATTGCTGGCTCTTCCATGCAGGGGCTGTGTCCTAGGACTGGAGAAAGACCTTAAGACAAGTTGAGGGAGGTCCCCAGTTGGCAGCCAACAAAGAAATGAGCCTCAGTCCTACACCTGCCAACATACAAAAGAGCTTGCAAGCAGGTTCTTTCTGAAGCCTTCCAGTAGAGTGCATCTAGCTGCTAACTTGATTTTGGCCTTGTGAGTCAGGAGCAGAGATACCAGTTGAGCCAGACTAGACATGTGAACTACTGAGCAACCCAGCAGAGGGAACCACATTCGGTGGATCACTAAGAGTTCCAAACAGGTTGACCATGGCCAGTCACAAGCAGTGCCTGACAAAGGCTTACAGCAGAGCCTTTGCAGATCTAACTAATCCATACAAACAAATACAAATGAGCAACCAAACTAGTAAGACAAGGAAAAAGACCCCAAATGAAAACAAGAGAATTCTCCAGAGAAGACCTAGAGGAAATGGAGGCAAATAATTTATTACATAGAGAGTTTAGAGTGAAGATTATAAGGATACTCAATAGCATGAAACAAGACATAGAAGCCATGAAAAATGACCAGATATAAAGAATGCAATATCTGAAATGAATAATATATTGGAAGGAATAAACAGTAGGTTAGATGAAGGAGAGGAGCAAATCAGTGATTTGAAGGACAAGGTAGAAAAAAACACCCAAGCAGAGAAGGAAAAAAAAAAACCCACAAAAAAAGAATTTTAAAAAGGAAACCTTAGGAAATATTTTGGACAATGTGAAAAGTAACAACATCTGCATCATGACAATAACAGAAGGAGAAGAGAACAAGCAAGGGATCAAGAACCTACTTGAAATAATGACTTAAATTTCCCTAATCTGGGGAATGGAAAAATGCACACTGTTCCAGGAAGCTCAGAAAGCCCCAAACAAGTTGGACCCAAAGAGGCCTACACCTGAAACATTATAATTAAAATGACAAGGCTAAAAGATAAGAAGACAATCCTAAAAACCACAAGAGAAGGGCAGGTAGTTACAAAAAAGGGAGCACCAATTAGACTGTCATCTGACTTCTCAACAGAAACATTTCAGGCTAGAGGGAGTGGCATGAGATATTCAAGGTGATGAAAAGCAAGGTCCTAAACCAAGGCCACTTTACCAAAGAAGGCTATCATTTAAAATTGAAGGAGACATAAAGGGCATCCCAGACAAGAAAAATTTAAAGGAGTTTGTTAACACCGAATGAGTACTACAAGTGTTAAAAGACAAGAAGGAGAAGGAGGAGGAAGAGGAGGAGGAGGAGGAGGAGGAGAAGGAGAAGGAGAAGGAGGAGAAGGAGAAGGAGAAGGAGAAGAAGGAGAAGAAGGGGAGCCAAAAGAAAATAGCTTAACAATAAAATGTCACTGAATACATATCTATCAATAATCAACAGTGCGGTGATTGCTGTGGGGAAAGATGTATAAGGGGACTAAATGGCAATGGGAAAAGAATACAATAAAGGTTAAATAAAACACAATCACCTCAAATGTAAATGGTTTAAATGCTCCAACCAAAAGATGCAGGGTAGGTGAATAGATAAGAAAATCAGGTATGTGTGTGTATATGTGTGTATATGTGTGTATATGCACACACACACACTCACTCACACACTGCCTCCAAGAGACATATCTCAGATTAAGAGATATACACAGACTAAAAGTAAGAGGATGGAAAAAGATATTTTATGTAAATGAAAAAGAAAATGAAGCTGAGGTAGCAGTATTTGTATCCAACAAAACAGACTTTAAAACAAAGGTTATAGTAAGACAAAGGTCACTACAGAATGATAAAGGAACAAGCCAACAAGAGGATATAACTCTAGTAAACATTTATGAACCCAACATAGGAGTGCCTAAATATATGAAACAAATTTGGATATATATAAAGGGAAAGATTGACAGAAATACAGTCATAGCAGAGGATTTCAATAGCCCATTGGCCTCAAAGGACAGATCTCCCGGGCAGAAAATCAACAAGGAGACAGTGGCCTTAAACAATACCTTAGATCAAATGGATTTAATTGATATCTTCAGAGCATTTTACCCCAAAGCAGTAGAATATATATATACTTTTCAAGTGCACATGGAATAATTTCTAGGATAGACCACATGTTAGGACACAAAACAAGTCTCAAAAAAGTTAAGACTGAAATTGTATTTAAGCATCTTCTCATACCACATGCTATGGAACTAGAAATCAATCACAAGAGCATTGAAAAACACACAAAGACATTGAAGCTAAATAACATGTTATTAAACAATGAATGGGTCAACAAGAAGATCAAGGAAGAAATAAAAAGATACCTTGAAACAAATGAAAATGACACAACAATTCAAAACCTGTAGGACACTGTGAAAGCAATTCTAAGAAGGAAATTCATTGCATATAAACCTATCTCAAAACACAAGAAAAAGCTCAAACAATCTAACTTTACACTTAAAGGAACTTGGAAAAGAAGAACAAACAAAGCCCAGAGTGGGTAGAAGGAAGGAAATAATAAAGATCAAAGCAGAAATAAATGGCATAGAGTCTAAAAAAATGATACAAAAGATCAATGAATCCAAGAGCTGGTTCTTTGAAAAGATAAACAAAAAAACTTTTTAACCAGACTCATCAAGAAAAAAAGAGAGAGAGGATCCAAATAAATAAAGTCAGAAATGAAAGAGGTGAAATAACAGCAGATACCAAAGGGTTGTAAGAAAACATTAGAACAACTATATGCCAACAAACTGGACAACCTGGATGAAATGGATAAAACATACAACCTTCCAAAACAACATCAATCAGGAAGATTCAGAGAATCTAAATAGACAGACTACATCCAAAGAAACTAAAGCAGTAACAAAAAACTCCTCAGAAAAAAACCCTGGACCAGATGGCTTCACAGGTGAATTTTACCAAACATTCCAAGAAGGACTAACACCTCTCCTTCTAAAACTGTTTCATAAAATTCAAGAGGAGGAAAGGCTCCCAAACTCATTTTATGAGGCCAGCATTATCCTAATTATAAAGCCAAATAAAGATACTACAAAGAAGAAAATTATAGGCCAATGTCCCTGATGTACATAGACATTATAATCCCCACAAAATATTAGCAAACCGAATACAGCAAAAAGATCATACACCATGATCAAGTGGGATTTATTCTGGGAATGAAACTTTGGTACACGTTTGCAAATCAATAAATGTGATTCACCACATAAACCAAATGAAAGATAAAAACCACATGATCATGAAAGAAAAATACCATATGATCTCACCTATAAGTGGAACCTAATAAATAAAACAAACATGAGAGCAAAATAGAAAGAGAGACATGGAAATAAAGAACAAACTGGTAGTAACCAGAGGGGAAGTGGAGGGGTCAATGGGGTAAAGAAGGGGAAAATCAAGGAAAATGTATAAAAGACACATGGACAAAGACAACAGGTTGGGGGGAGGATTAAATATGGAAGATGGGGAGAGGGGAGGGCAGGGGAGAATAATGGGGGGAAAAATGAGGACAACTGTAACTGAACACAATTAATTAAAAAACAAAAACAAAAACATGATCAATGCATGCAGAAAAAGCATTTGATAAAATCCAGCACTCATTTATGATAAAAACTGTCAGCAAGGTGGAATTAAAGCGAACATACCTAATAAAGGTCATATATGACAAAGCCGTTGCCGGTATCATACTCAATGGGCAAAAACTACAATGTTCCTTTTAAGATCAGGAACAAGACAGGGATGTCTACTTTCACCTCTCTTATTCAATATAGTACTAGAAGTCCTAGTCACAGTAATCAGACAAGAAGAAGAAATAAAAGGTATCCAAACTGAAAAGGAAGAAGGAAAACTGTCACTATTTACAGATGACATGCTATTGTACATAGAGACCCCAAATATTCCACCAAGAAACTACTAGAACTGATAAATGAATTCAGCAAAGTGTCTGTATACACAATTAATATCCAGAAATCAGCTGCATTTTTATGTCAATAATAAACTCACAGAAAGGGAAATTAAGAAAACAATCCCATTCTTGAATGCTTCAAAAAGGGTAAAATACCTAGGAATAAACCTAACTAAGGATGTAAAATACATGCACTGGGGAAATTATGATACTGAAGAACAAATTGAAGAAGATACAAATAACTGGAAGCACATACTGTGTTCATAGCTGGGAAGAATTAACATCATTAAAATGTCCATACTACACAAAGCAGTCTATAGATTCAATGCAATTCCTATTAAGATTCCAATGACAGATTTCATAGAACTAGAACAAATATTTCAAAAATTTATATCAAACCACAAAAGGCCCAGCATAACAACAGCAATCCTGAGAAAGAAGAACAAAGATGGAGGAATGACACTACCTAATATGAAACTATACTATAAGGCCATCGTAATCAAAACAGCATGGCATTGGCATAAAAACAGACACATAGACCAATGGAACAGAACAGAAAGCCCAGGAATAAACCCACACCTTTATTGTCAACTAATATTTGACAGGAAGCAAACACATACAATGGGCTAAAGACAGTTTATTCAATAACTGATGTTGGGAAAATTGGACAGCTGCATGCAGCAATGAAACTAGACCACCTTCTTACACCACACATAAGAATAAATTCAAAATGGATCAAAGACTTAAACATTAGACCTGAAACAATAAAAATCACAGAAGAAAACATAGGCAACAAAATCTAGGACATTGCTCATAGAAATATTTTATCTGTTATATCTCCCAGGCAAGGGAAACAAAACAAAAGAAAAACAAATGGGATTCATCAAACTAAAAATTTTTTGCACAGCAAAGAAAATCATCAACAAAATAAAAATACACTCCACAGAATGGGAGAACATATTCGCCAACACATCTGATAAGGGATTAACATCCAAAGCTCAACACCAAAAAACAAACAACCCAATTAAAAAGTGGGTAAAGGACCTGAATAGACATTTCTCCAAAGAGGACATACATGGGCAATAGACATATGAAAAGATGCTCAATGTCACAAAATCATCAGAGAAATGCAAACTAGAAACACGATGTCATCTCACACCCATCAGAATGGCTATCATCAGTAAAGCAACAAACAAGAAGTGCTGGTGAGGATGTGGAAAAAGGGGAACCCTTTTGCACTGTTGGTGGGAATGGAGATTGGTGTAACCACTGTGGAAAGCAGTGTGGAGATACCTCAAAAAATTAAAAATGGATCTGCCTTTTGACCCAGAGATCCCACTTCTGAGAATATATCCAAAGAAACCCAAACACTCATTTGAAAGAACATAAGTACCTATATGTTCATTGCAGCATTATTTACAATTGCCAAGATATGGAAGTGGCCCAAGTTTTCATTATTATATGAGTGGATAAAACAACTATGGTATGCTTACACAATGGAATACTACTCGGCCATAAAAAAGAAGAAAGCTTCACCCTTTGTGACAGTATGGGTGGACCTGGAGAACATTATGCTAAGTAAATCAGCCAGTCAGAGAAAGATGAATACCATATTATTTCAGTCATGTGTGGAATCTAAAGAACAAACTGAATTAACAAGGAAAATGTGGACAGACTCATTGATGGAGAGCATGATGACAGGTGTGTGGGGGGGATGTTAGGGTTGGAGGGATTGAGCAAAAAGCAAAAGGGGCTCATGAACATGGACAACAGTGTGGTATTGCTGGGGGGAGGAGGGTATAAGAGGACTAAATGGTAATTTTAAAAAATGAAATCATAATACCTCCTTCTGTCAAGTCACAATAATAGTATTTTGCTTGTCACCTGACATTGTTTTCCATTTTCTATAAGCTGGGAATATAAACATGTATGGGAAAAGAATAACAATAAAAGATATCTCAGAGAATATATTATGACTATAAAAATTTATAATTTACCAATCTAATAGCCTGTTTTTAATACTCATTATATTAGTCAATTCTTGACTAACAGGGGAAAATATCAAATTTTATTGCTAATTAGTAAATTAATAATTCTGGCTAATGATATAGATATTACTTTTGCAGATGACAGTGGGACCGTTTTTGGTTGGGATGATCCAGAAATTCTATCAGGTAGAAGCTAGACATGTCACTTAAAGGATATAGGATGTACAATCTTTGGTAAAGATGAAAATCCATTTCAGATAGGAGAGGAAGCTGCAAAAATAAAGGTGAGGATGATGTCTGTGGAATTGTGTGTGGCATGAATAGGCTAGTCTGATTGTAGCATAGAATCTTAGTGGACAGATGTAGAAGGTAACCTCAGAAAAGTAAGTTGTGGCAAGATTCTAGAGAACTTGGAATGGTCATCTAAGGAATTAAGTAGTAAGTTACTACTCAGGCAAAGGAAGACATTGCAGGTTTTGAGCATACGCATGAAATGATGAAAATTGTGTTTAAAATGTATGAGGATTAAATGTGATAACATATGCAAACTGTAGCTCACATATTTCATCTTCACACTGTGGTGTACTTGCTCCACAGCTCCAGAGCCTCATCAGAGAATCAGAAATGAGGAGCTTCCGGCCAAGACGAAGGCATAGGTAGATATACTTTGTCTCCTCGCACAACCAAAAGAAGGACAACAACAAATTTAAAAACAAAAAACTAACCAGAACAGACAGAAAATTGAACTGTATGGAAGTCTGACAACCAAGGAGTTAAAGAAAAAACATTCATCCAGACCAGTAGGAGGGGTGGAGATGGGCACTCAGGGTGGAGAGGACTGATGGCAAGGCAGCAGCAGGTGGACTGGGTGGTCCCACATTTGTGTGCAGATAAACCAGGAGGAACAACTGTGGAGCGAGAGAGACCACACAACCCAGGGTTCCAGTGAGGGAAAAGAAAACCTCAAAACCTCTATGGTTAATAACCTGTGGGGGTGTGACAGTGGGAGAAACTTCCAGCCTCACAGGAGAGTTTCTTTGAGAGACCCACAGAGTCCTTGAATGTACACAAACCCATCCATCTGGGAATCAGCACCAGAATGGCCCAATTTGCTTGTGGGTAGCAGAGGAAGTGACTGAAAGCCAGCTGAGAGCCAAGCAAGCCACATTTTTCCCTCTC